>CM023454.1:148478828-148698335 GCA_013339765.2 Haemaphysalis longicornis | reverse complement strand
ATGCACAAACTTATATTGTCATAGTTACTTCTGCCGTTTACCACCTCTTTTTTTTTATTTTTTACGTTGACATTTAGAGCACTGGCAGAAATCACATTGCGTCAGCACCGACCAGAGGCGGTCGCAATACTTTGTTTTAATTAGACAGTCGGATCCCCCTGTTCTGTGCCAGTTCTGAGTCGTTGCTCTTTTGTGCCGGCTGAAGCAAGAACCTCCGGGCGCGAAGCCCATGGAAACAGCACAGCTGTGGCTTTCCACAAGGAAGGTCCCGACGCTGGTCCCTGCTCGGCCGCACCATCTCTAGAGTTATGGTTACGTCCTGTCGTTTACCACCCTGCTTTTTTTAATTTCTTTACGTTGACATTCAGAGCACTGGTAGAGAATCATATTGCGTCAGCACCGACCTAACCTACTAACCTAACCTCACCAATCCTAAACCTAACCTAACCTACCTAACCCAACCCAAACCCAACCCACCTAACCAAAACCAACTCACCTACCCTAAACTAACAACGCACAGCTATAGATCAAGTTACTTCTGCCGTTTACCAGATCTTTTTTATATTTCTTTAACGTTGACATTCAGAGCACTGGGCAGAAATCACATTGCGTCAGCACCGACCAGAGGCGTCGCAATACTTTGTTTTAATTAGACAGTCGGATTCCCCCTCCCCGTGCCAGTTCTGAGTCGGCTGTTTTGTGCCGCTGAAGCAAGAACCTCCAGGCGCGAAGCCCATGGAAACAGCACAGCTGTGGCTTTCCACAGGAAGGTCCCGACGCTGGTCCAGGCTCGGCCGCACCGCCTCTAGAGTTATGGTTACGCCTGTCGTTTACCACCGCTTTTTTTAATTTCTTTACGTTGACATTCACAGCACTGGGAGAAATCATATTGCGTCAGCACCGAACCTAACCTAACCTAACCTATCCTAACCTAACCTAACCAACTTAACGTAACGTAACTAACCTAACCTAACCTAACCGAACCTAACCTACCTACCTAACCAAACCTAACCTAACTAACCAACCTAACAAACTAACCTAACTAAACCAACCTAACCAACCTAACCCACCCCAACCTAACCTAAACCATAACATGACACACATATAGAGTCATAGTTACTTCTGTTACTACCGTACCACTTACCAGATCTTTTTTTAATTTCTTTAGGTTGACATTCAGAGCACTGGGCAGAAATCACATTGCGTCAGCACCGACCAGAGGCGGTCGCAATACTTTGTTTTAATTAGACAGTCGGATTCCCCCTGTCCGTGCCAGTTCTGAGTCGGCTGTTTTGTGCCGGCTGAAGCAAGAACCTCCGGGCGCGAAGCCCATGGAAACAAGCACAGCTGTGGCTTTCCACAGGAAGGTCCCGACGCTGGTCCAGGCTCGGCCGCACCGCCTCTAGAGTTATGGTTACGCCTGTCGTTTACCACCGCTTTTTTTTAATTTCTTTACGTTGACATTCAGAGCACTGGGAGAAATCATATTGCGTCAGCACCGACCTAACCTAACCTAACCTACCTAACCTAACCTAACCCAACTAACCTAACAAACCCAACCTCCCAACCAACCTAACCTAACTAACATAACATAACCTAACCTAACCTAACCCTAACCCACCCCACCCAACCCAACCCAACCTAACCTAACCTAACCTGACAACGCACAACGTATAGAGTCATAGTTACTTCTGCCGTTTACCACCGCTTTTTTATATTTTTTTAACGTTGACATTTAGAGCACTGGGCAGAAATCACATTGCGTCAGCACCGACCAGAGGCGCTCGCAATACTTTGTTTTAAATTAGACAGTCGGATTCCCCCGTCCGTGCCAGTTCTGAGTCGGCTGTTTTGTGCCGGCTGAAGCAAGAACCTCCGGGCGCGAAGCCCATGGAAACAAGCACAGCTGTGGCTTTCCACAGGAAGGTCCCGACGCTGGTCCAGGCTCGGCCGCACCGCCTCTAGAGTTATGGTTACGCCTGTCGTTTACCACTGCTTTTTTTTAATTTCTTTACGTTGACATTCAGAGCACTGGGAGAAATCATATTGCGTCAGCACCGACCTAACCTAACCTAACCTAACCTACCTAACCTAAAACCTAACCTAACCCAACCTAACCTAACCTAACCTAACCTAACCTAACCCAACCCTAACTAAACCCAACTCCCAACCCAACCTAACCTAACCTAACCTAACATAATGCACAGCATATAGAGTCATAGTTACTTCTGCCGTTTACCAGAACTTTTTTTAATTTCTTTAACGTTGACATTCAGAGCACTGGGCAGAAATCACATTGCGTCAGCACCGACCAGAGGCAGTCGCAATGCTTTGTTTTAATTAGACAGTCGGATTCCCCCTGTCCGTGCCAGTTCTGAGTCGGCTGTTTTGTGCCGGCTGAAGCAAGAACCTCCGGGCGCGAAGCCCATGGAAACAAGCACAGCCTGTGGCTTTCCACAGGAAGGTCCCGACGCTGGTCCAGGCTCGGCCGCACCGCTCTCTAGAGTTATGGTTACGCCTGTCGTTTACCACCGCTTTTTAATTTCTTTACGTTGACATTCAGAGCACTGGGAGAAATCATATTGCGTCAGCACCGACCTAACCTAATCCTAACCTAACCTAACCTAACCTAACCCAACTAACCTAACCTAACCTAACCTAACCTACCTAACTACATAACCTAACCTAACCATAACCTAACCGAACCTAACCTAACCTAACCCCAACCCAACCCAACCTAACCTAACCTAACCTGACATAATGCACAACCGTATATGTTATAGTTACTTCTGCCGTTTACCACCTCTTTTATTAATTTTTTTCGTTGACATTTAGAGCACTTGGCAGCAATAACACTTTCGGTCAGCACCGACCAGAGGCGGTCGCAATACTTTGTTTTAATTACACAGTCGGATTCCCCCTGTCCGTGCCAGTTCTGAGTCGGCTGTTTTGTGCCGGGCTGAAGCAAGAACCTCCCCGGCGCGAAGCCCATGGAAACAAGCACAGCTGTGGCTTTCCACAGGAAGGGTCCCGACCTTGTCCAGGCTCGGCCGCACCGCTCTAGAGGTTATGGTTACGCCTGTCGTTTACCACCGCTTTTTTAATTTCTTTACGTTGACATCGAGCACTGGGAGAAATCATATTGCGTCAGCACCGACCTAACCTAACCTAACCCTAACCTAACCTAACAAACCTAACCTAACCAACCTAACCCAACCTAACCGAAACCAACCCAAACCAACCAACCTAACCTAACCTAACCTACCTTAACCTAACCTAACCTAACCTAACCCAACCTAGCCTAACCTAACACCTAACCTAACCTAACCCAAACCTAACCTAACATCGCACAAGCATATAGAGTCATAGTTACTTCTGCCGTTTACCACCTCTTTTTTTAATTTTTTAACGTTGACATTCAGAGCACTGGGCAGAAATCACATTACGTCAGCACCGACCAGAGGCAGTCGCAATGCTTTGTTTTAATTAGACAGTCGGATTCCCCCTGTCCGTGCCTGTTCTGAGTCGGCTGTTTTGTGCCGGCTGAAGCAAGAACCTCCGGGCGCGAAGCCCATGGAAACAAGCACAGCTGTGGCTTTCCACAGGAAGGTCCCTACGCTGGTCCAGGCTCGGCCGCACCGCCTCTAGAGTTATGGTTACGCCTGTCGTTTACCACTGCTTTTTTTAATTTCTTTACGTTGACATTCAGAGCACTGGGAGAAATCATATTGCGTCAGCACCGACCTAACCTAACCTAACCTAATAACCTAACCTAACCTAACCCAAACTAACCTAACCTAACCTAACCTAACCTAACCTAACCTAACCTAACCTAACCTAACCTAACCTAACCTAACTACCTACCTAACCTAACCTAACCTAACCTAACCCAACCTAACCTAACCTAACCTAACCTAACATAGCACAACGTATAGAGTCATAGTTACTTCTGCCGTTTACCACCGCTTTTTTAATTTTTTTACGTTGACATTCAGAGCACTGGGCAGAAATCACATTGCGTCAGCACCGACCAGAGGCGGTCGCAATACTTTGTTTTAATTAGACAGTCGGATTCCCCCTGTCCGTGCCAGTTCTGAGTCGGCTGTTTTGTGCCGGCTGAAGCAAGAACCTCCGTGGCGCGAAGGCCCATGGAAACAAGCACACCAGTTGTGGCTTCCATAGGGAAGGGTCCGACGTCTGGTTCCAGGCTCGTCTGCCACCAGGCCTCTAAGAGTGATGGTTACGCCTGTCGTTTAAAACACCACGGCTTTTTAAATTTCTTACGTTGACATTCAGAGCACTGGGAGAAATCATTTGCGTCAGCACCGACCTAACCTAACCTAACCTATCCTAACGCTAACCTAACCCAACTTAACCGTAACCTAACCCAACCTAACCTAACCTAACCTAAATAACCTAACCTAAACCTAAGCCTAAACCTAACCTAACCTCACCCTAACCCAACCCAACCAACCTAACTACTAACCTGACACCGTGAATGCAACAACGTTAGAGTGTATAGTTACTTCTGGGGCCGTTTACCACAAGCTTTTATGAATTTTTTTACGTTGACATTAGAGCACTGGGCAGAAGATCAACATTGCGTCAGCACCGACCAGAGGCGGTCGCAATACACTACTTTGTTTTAATTAGACAAGTCGGATTCCCCCTGTCCAGTGCCAGTTCTGAGTCGGGCTGTTTTGTGCCGGCTGAAGCAAGAACCTCCGGCGCGAAGCCCATGGAAACAAGCACAGCCGTGGCTTTTCCACAGGAAGGTCCCGACGCTGGTCCAGGCTCGGCCGCACCATCTCTAGAGTTATGTGTTACGCCTGTCGTTTACCACCGCTTTTTTTAATTTCTTTACGTGACATTCAGAGCACTGGGAGAAATCAGTATTGCGTCAGCACCGACCTAACCTCACCAATCCTAACCTAACTACCTAACCGAACCTAACCCAACCCAACCCAATCCTAACCTAACCTAACCTAACATAAGCATAACCTAACCTAACCTAACCTAACCCAACCCAACCCTAACCTAACCTAACCTAACCTGAACATAATTGCACAGCAGTATAGTGTCATAGTTACTTCTGCCGTTTACCAGAACTTTTTTTAATTTCTTTTACTTTGACATTCAGAGCACTGGGCAGAAAGTCACATTGCGTCAGCACCGACCAGAGGCGGTCGCAATACTTTGTTTTAATTAGACAGTCGGATTCCCCCTGTCCGTGCCAGTTCTGAGTCGGCTGTTTTGTGCCGGCTGAAGCAAGAACCTCCGGGCGCGAAGCCCATGGAAACAAGCACAGCTGTGGCTTTCCACAGGAAGGTCCCGACGCTGGTCCAGGCTCGGCCGCACCGCCTCTAGAGTTATGGTTACGCCTGTCGTTTACCACCGCTTTTTTTAATTTCTTTACGTTGACATTCAGAGCACTGGGAGAAATCATATTGCGTCAGCACCGACCTAACCTAACCTAACCTAACCTAACCTAACCTAACCTAACCTAACCAACCCAACCTAACCTAACCTAACTAACCTAACCTAACCTAACCCAACCCAACCCAACCTAACCTAACCTAACCTAACCTAACATAATGCACAAGCATATAGAGTCATAGTTACTTCTGCCGTTTACCAGAACTTTTTTAATTTTTTTACGTTGACATTTAGAGCACTGGGCAGAAATCCCAATTGCGTCAGCAACCGACCAGAGCCGGTCGCAATACTTGGTTTTAATTAGACAGTCGGATTCCCCCCTGTCGTGCCGTTCTGAGTCTGCTGTTTTGTGCCGGCTGAAGCAAGAACCTCCGGAGCGCGAAGCCCATGAAACAAGCACAGCTGTGGCTTTCCACAGAAGGTCCCGACGCTGGTCCCAGGCTCGGCCGCACCACCTCTAGAGGGTTATGTTACGCCTGTCGTTTACACCGCTTTTTTTAATTTCTTTACGTTGACATTCAGAGCACTGGGAGAAATCATATGCGTCAGCACCGACCTTAACCTAACCTAAACCTAACCTAACCTAACCCTAATAACCTAACCTAACCTAACCAACCTAACATAACCTAACCTAACCTAGCCCCTAACCTAACCTAACCCTAACCCTAACCCAACCCAAACCCAACCCAACCTAACCTAACCTAACCTGACATAATGCACAGCATATAGAGTCATAGTTACTTCTGCCGTTTACCACAACTTTTTTTAATTTCTTTACGTTGACATTTAGAGCACTGGGCAGAAATCACATTGCGTCAGCACCGACCAGAGGCGGTCGCAATACTTTGTTTTAATTAGACAGTCGGATTCCCCCTGTCCGTGCCAGTTCTGAGTCGGCTGTTTTGTGCCGGCTGAAGCAAGAACCTCCGGGCGCGAAGCCCATGGAAACAAGCACAGCTGTGGCTTTCCACAGGAAGGTCCCGACGCTGGTCCAGGCTCGGCCGCACCATCTCTAGAGTTATGGTTACGCCTGTCGTTTACCACCGCTTTTTTTAATTTCTTTACGTTGACATTCAGAGCACTGGGAGAAATCATATTGCGTCAGCACCGACCTAACCTCACCAATCCTAACCTAACCTAACCTAACCTAACCCAACCCAACCCAACCCAACCTAACCTAACCTAACCTAACATAACCTAACCTAACCTAACCTAACCCAACCCAACCCAACCCAACCTAACCTAACCTAACCTAACATATTGCACAGCATAGGAGTCATAGTACTTCTGCCGTTTACCAGAATCTTTTTTTAATTTTTTTAACTTTGACATTCAGAGCACTGGGCAGAAATCACATTGCGTCAGCACCGACCAGAGGCGGTCGCAATACTTTGTTTTAATTAGACAGTCGGATTCCCCCTGTCCGTGCCATGTTCTGAGTCGGCTGTTTTGTGCCAGCTGAAAGCAAGAAACCTCCGGGCGCGAAGCCCATGGAAACAAGCACAGCCTGTGGCTTTCCACAGGAAGGTCCCGACGCTGGTCCAGGCTCGGCCGCACCATCCTCTAGAGTTAGGGTTACGCCTGTCGTTTACCACCGCTTTTTTTTAATTTCTTTACATTGACATTCAGGAGCACTTGGAGAAATCATATTGCGTCAGCACCGACCTAACCTCACCAATCCTAACCTAACCTAACCTAACCTAACCTAACCTAACCTAACCTAACCTAACCTAACCTAACCTAACCTAACCTAACCTAACCTAACCTAACCCAACCCAACCCCCAACCTAACCTAACCCTACCTAACATACTGCACACATGTATAGAGTCATAGTTACTTCTGCCGTTACCCACCGCTTTTTTTAATTTTTTTACGTTGGACATTTAGAGCACTGGGCAGAAATCACATTGCGTAAGCACCGACCAGAGGCGGTCGCAATACTTTGTTTTAATTAGACAGTCGGATTCCCCCTGTCCGTGCCAGTTCTGAGTCGGCTGTTTTGTGCCGGCTGAAGCAAGAACCTCCCGGGCGCGAAGCCCATGGGAAACAAGCACAGCTGTGGCTTTCCACAGGAAGGTCCCGACGCTGGTCCAGGCTCGGCCGCACCCGCCTCTAGAGTTATGGTTACGCCTGTCGTTTACCACCCGCTTTTTTTAATTTCTTTACGTTGACATTCAGAGCACTGGTAGAAATCAATTGCGTCAGCACCGACCCTAACCTCACCTAATCCTAACCTAACCTAACCTAACCTAACCTAACCTAACCTAACCTAACCTAACATAACCTAACCTAACCTAGCCTAACCTAACCTAACCTAACCTAACCCAACCCAACCCAACCCAACCTAACCTAACCTAACCTAACATAATGCACAGCGTATAGAGTCATAGTTACTTCTGCCGTTTACCAGATCTTTTTTTAATTTTTTTACGTTGACATTCAGAGCACTGGGCAGAAATCACATTGCGTCAGCACCGACCAGAGGCGGTCGCAATACTTTGTTTTAATTAGACAGTCGGATTCCCCCTGTCCGTGCCAGTTCTGAGTCGGCTGTTTTGTGCCGGCTGAAGCAAGAACCTCCGGGCGCGAAGCCCATGGAAACAAGCACAGCTGTGGCTTTCCACAGGAAGGTCCCGACGCTGGTCCAGGCTCGGCCGCACCGCCTCTAGAGTTATGGTTACGCCTGTCGTTTACCACCGCTTTTTTTAATTTCTTTACGTTGACATTCAGAGCACTGGGAGAAATCATATTGCGTCAGCACCGACCTAACCTAACCTAACCTAACCTAACCTAACCTAACCTAACCTAACCTAACCTAACCTAACCTAACCTAACCTAACCTAACCTAACCTAGCCTAACCTAACCTAACCCAACGCAACCCAACCCAACCTAACCTAACCTAACCTGACATAAGCACAACGTATAGAGTTATAGTTACTTCTGCCGTTTACCACCGCTTTTTTTAATTTTTTACGTTGACATTTAGAGCACTGGGCAGAAATCACATTGCGTCAGCACCGACCAGAGGCGGTCGCAATACTTTGTTTTTAATTAGACAGTCGGATTCCCCCTGTCCGTCCAGTTCTGAGTCGGCTGTTTTGTGCCGGCTGAAGCAAGAACCTCCGGGCGCGAAGCCCATGGAAACAAGCACAGCTGTGGCTTTCCACAGGAAGGTCCCGACGCTGGTCCAGGCTCGGCCGCACCGCCTCTAGAGTTATGGTTACGCCTGTCGTTTACCACCGCTTTTTTTAATTTCTTTACGTTGACATTCAGAGCACTGGGAGAAATCATATTGCGTCAGCACCGACCTAACCTCACCAATCCTAACCTAACCTAACCTAACCTAACCCAACCCAACCCAACCCAACCTAACCTAACCTAACCTAACATAACCTAACCTAACCTAACCTAACCTAACCCAACCCAACCCAACCTAACCTAACCTAACCTAACCTAACATAATGCACAGCATATAGAGTCATAGTTACTTCTGCCGTTTACCAGATCTTTTTTAATTCTTTAACGTTGACATTCAGAGCACTGGGCAGAAATCACATTGCGTCAGCACCGACCAGAGGCGGTCGCAATACTTTGTTTTAATTAGACAGTCGGATTCCCCCTGTCCGTGCCAGTTCTGAGTCGGCTGTTTTGTGCCGGCTGAAGCAAGAACCTCCGGGCGCGAAGCCCATGGAAACAAGCACAGCTGTGGCTTTCCACAGGAAGGTCCCGACGCTGGTCCAGGCTCGGCCGCACCGCCTCTAGAGTTATGGTTACGCCTGTCGTTTACCACCGCTTTTTTTTATTCTTTACGTTGACATTCAGAGCACTGGGAGAAATCATATTGCCGTCAGCACCGACCTAACTAACCAATCCTAACCTAACCACTAACCTAACCCAACTAACCTACCTAACCTAACCTAACCTAACCTAACATAACCTAACCTAACCTACCTAACCTCAACCCAACCCAACCCACCCAACCTAACCTAACCTAACCCACCCTAACATAATGCACAGCATATAGAAGTCATAGTTACGTCTGCCGTTTACCAGATCTTTTTTTAATTTCTTTAACGTTGACATTCAAGAGCACTGTGCAGAAATCACATTGCGTCAGCACCGACCAGAGGCGGTCGCAATACTTTGTTTTAATTAGGACAGTCGGATTCCCCCTGTCCGTGCCAGTTCTGAGTCGGCTGTTTTGTGCCGGTCTGAAGCAAGAACCTCCGGGCGCGAAGCCCATGGAAACACGCACAGCTGTGGCTTTCAACAGGAAGGTCCCGACGCTGGTCCAGGCTCGGCCGCACCGCCTCTAGAGTTATGGTTACGCCTGTCGTTTACCACCGCTTTTTTTAATTTCTTTACGTTGACATTCAGAGCACTGGGAGAAATCATATTGCGTCAGCACCGACCTAACCTAACCTAACCTAACCTAACCTATCCAACCCTAACCTAACCTAACCTAACCTAACCTACCTAACATAACCTAACCTAACCTAGCCTAACCTAACCTAACCTAACCTAACCCAACCCAACCCAACCCAACCTAACCTAACCTAACCTGACATAATGCACAATGTATAGAGTCATAGTTACTTCTGCCGTTTACCACCTCTTTTTTAATTTTTTAGGTTGACATTTAGAGCACTGGGCAGAAATACCATTGCGTCAGCACCGACCAGAGGCGGTCGCAATACTTTGTTTAATTAGACAGTCGGATTCCCCCTGTCCGTGCCAGTTCTGAGTCGGCTGTTTTGTGCCGGCTGAAGCAAGAACCTCCGGGCGCGAAAGCCCATGGAAACAAGCACAGCTGTGGCTTTCCACAGGAAGGTCCCGACGCTGGTCCAGGCTCGGCCGCACCGCCTCTAGAGTTATGGTTACGCCTGTCGTTTACCACCGCTTTTTTTAATTTCTTTACGTTGACATTCAGAGCACTGGGAGAAATCATATGCGTCAGCACCGACCCTAACCTCACCAATCCTAACCTAACCTAACCTAACCTAACCCAACCCAACCCTAACCCTAACCATAACCTAACCTAACCTAACCTAACCTAACCTAACCTAACCCAACCCAACCCCAACCTAACCTAACCTAACCTAACATAATGCACAGCATATAGAGTCATAGTTACTTCTGCCGTTTACCAGAACTTTTTTTAATTTTTTACGTTGACATTCAGAGCACTGGGCAGAAATCACATTGCGTCAGCACCGACCAGAGGCGGTCGCAATACTTTGTTTTAATTAGACAGTCGGATTCCCCCTGTCCGTGCCAGTTCTGAGTCGGCTGTTTTGTGCCGGCTGAAGCAAGAACCTCCGGGCGCGAAGCCCCATGGAAACAAGCACAGCCGTGGCTTTCCACAGGAAGGTCCCGACGCTGGTCCAGGCTCGGCCGCACCATCCTCTAGAGTTATGGTTACGCCTGGTCGTTTACCACCGCTTTTTATTAATTTCTTTACATTGACATCAGAGGCACTGGGAGAAATCATATTTGCGTCAGCAGCCGAACCTAACCTCACCAATCCTAACCTAACCTAACCTAACCTAACCCACCCCAACCCAACCCAACCCAACCTAACCTAACCTAACCACCTCACTTATAAACCTACCTAACCTAACCCCAACCCAACCCAACCTAACCAACCTAACCTAAACCTACATATTGCACAGCATATCGAGTGTAATAGTTACTTCTGCCGTTACCAGAACTATTTTTTAATTTCTTAACTTTGACATTCAGAGCACTGGGCAGAAATCACATGCGTCAGGCACCGACCAGAGGCGGTCGCAATTACTGTTGTTTTAATTAGACAGTCGGATTCCCCCCTGTCCGTGCCAGTTCTGAGTCGGCTGTTTTGTGTCCGGCTGAAGCAAGAACCTCCAGGGCGCGAAGCCCATGGAAACAGCACAGCTGTGGCTTTCCACAGGAAGGTCCCGACGCTGGTCCAGCTCGGCCGCACCAGCCTCTAGAGTTATGGATACGCCTGTCGTTTACCACACGCTTTTTTTAATTTCTTTACGTTGACATTCAGAGCACTGGGAGAAATCATATTGCGTCAGCACCGACCTAACCGTAACCTAACCCTAACCTAACCTACCCACTTAACCTAACCTAACCTAACCTAACCTAACCTAACATAACCTAACCTAACCTAGCCTAACCTAACCTAACCTAACCTAACCTAACCCAACCCAACCTAACCTAACCTAACCTGACATAATGCACAACGTATAGTGTCCTAGTTACTTCTGCCGTTTACCACCGCTTTTTTTAATTTTTTACGTTGACATTTAGAGCACTGGGCAGAAATACCATTGCGTCAGCACCGACCAGAGTGCGGTCGCAATACTTTGTTTTAATTAGACAGTCGGATTCCCCCTGTCCGTGCCAGTTCTGAGTCGGCTGTTTTGTGCCGGCTGAAGCAAGAACCTCCGGGCGCGAAGCCCATGGAAACAAGCACAGCTGTGGCTTTCCACAGGAAGGTCCCGACGCTGGTCCAGGCTCGGCCACACCACCTCTAGAGTTATAGTTACGCCTGTCGTTTACCACCGCTTTTTTTAATTTCTTTACGTTGACATTCAGAGCACTGGGAGAAATCATATTGCGTCCAGCACCGACCTAACCTCACCAATCCTAACCTAACCTAACCTAACCTAACCCTAACCCAACCCAACCCAACCTAACCTACCTAACCTAACCTAACCTAACCTAACCTAACCTAACCCAACCCAACCCAACCCAACCTAACCTAACCTAACCTGACATAATGCACAGCATATAGAGTCATAGTTACTTCTGCCGTTTACCACACTTTTTTTAATTTTTTTACGTTGACATTTAGAGCACTGGGCAGAAATCACATTGCGTCAGCACCGACCAGAGGCGGTCGCAATACTTTGTTTTAATTAGACAGTCGGATTCCCCCTGTCCGTGCCAGTTCTGAGTCGGCTGTTTTGTGCCGCTGAAGCAAGAACCTCGGGCGCGAAGCCCATGGAAACAAGCACAGCTGTGGCTTCCACAAGGAAGGTCCCGACGCTGGTCCAGGCTCGGCCGCCACCGCCTCTAGAGTTATGGTTACGCCTGTCGTTTACCACCGCTTTTTTTAATTTCTTTACATTGACATTCACAGCACTGGGAGAAATCATATTGCATCAGCACCGACCTAACCTAACCTAATCCTAACCTAACCTAACCCAACTTAACCTAACCTAACCTAACCTAACCTAACCTAACATAACCTAACCTAACCTAGCCTAACCTAACCTAACCTAACCCAACCCAACCCAACCTAACCTAACCTAACCTGACATAATGCACAAGTATAGAGTCATAGTTACTTCTGCCGTTTACCACGCTCTTTTTTTAATTTCTTTAACGTTGACATTCAGAGCACTGGGCAGAATCACATTGCGTCAGCACCGACCAGAGGCGGTCGCAATACTTTGTTTTAATTAGACAGTCGGATCCCCCCTGGTCCGTGCCAGTTCTGAGTCGGCTGTTTTGTGCCGGCTGAAGCAAGAACCTCCGGGCGCGAAGCCCATGGAAACAAGCACAGCCTGTGGCTTTCCACAGGAAGGTCCCGACGCTGGTCCAGGCTCGGCCGCACACCATCTCTAGAGTTATGGTTACGCCTGTCGTTTACCACCGCTTTTTTTAATTTCTTTACGTTGACATTCAGAGCACTGGGAGAAATCATATTGCGTCAGCACCGACCTAACCTCACCAATCCTAACCTAACCTAACCTAACCTAACCCAACCCAACCTAACCTAACCTAACCTAACCTAACCTAACCTAACCTAACCTAACCTAACCTAACCTAACCTAACCTAACCCAACCCAACCCAACCCAACCTAACCTAACCTAACATATTGCACAACGTATAGAGTATAGTTACTTCTGCCGTTTACCACCTTTTTTTTAATTTTTTTACGTTGACATCTAGAGCACTGGGCAGAAATCACATTGCGTCAGCACCGACCAGAGGCGGTCGCAATACTTTGTTTTAATTAGACAGTCGGATTCCCCCTGTCCGTGCCAGTTCTGAGTCGGCTGTTTTGTGCCGGCTGAAGCAAGAACCTCCGGGCGCGAAGCCCATGGAAACAAGCACAGCTGTGGCTTTCCACAGGAAGGTCCCGACGCTGGTCCAGGCTCGGCCGCACCACCTCTAGAGTTATGGTTACGCCTGTCGTTTACCACCGCTTTTTTTAATTTCTTTACGTTGACATTCAGAGCACTGGGAGAAATCATATTGCGTCAGCACCGACCTAACCTCACCAATCCTAACCTAACCTAACCCTAACCTAACCAACCCAAACCAACCAACAAACCTAGCCTAACTAACCTAACCTAACCTAACCTAACCTAACCTAACCAACCCAACCCAACCCAACCTAACCTAACCTAACCATAATGCACAATATAGAGTCATAGTTACTTCTGCCGTTTACCACCTCTTTTTTAATTTCTTTACGTTGACATTCAGAGCACTGGGCAGAAATCACATTGCGTCAGCACCGACCAGAGGCGGTCGCAATACTTTGTTTTAATTAGACAGTCGGATTCCCCCTGTCCGTGCCAGTTCTGAGTCGGCTGTTTTGTGCCGGCTGAAGCAAGAACCTCCGGGCGCGAAGCCCATGGAAACAAGCACAGCCGTGGCTTTCCACAGGAAGGTCCCGACGCTGGTCCAGGCTCGGCCGCACCGCCTCTAGAGTTATGGTTACGCCTGTCGTTTACCACCGCTTTTTTTAATTTCTTTACGTTGACATTCAGAGCACTGGGAGAAATCATATTGCGTCAGCACCGACCTAACCTAACCTAACCTAACCTAACCTAACCTAACCTAACCTAACCTAACATAACCTAACATAACCTAACCTAACCTAACCTAACCTAACCTAACCAACCCAACCAACCTACCTAACCTAACCTAACATAACTGCACAAGGCTATAGAGTAATAGTTACTTCTGCCATTTACCACAGCTCTTTTTCTATTTTTTTACGTTGACATTTAGAGCACTGGGCAGAAATCACATTGCGTCAGCACCGACCAGAGGCTGGTCGCAATACTTTGTTTTATTAGACAGTCGGATTCCCCTGTCCGTGCCAGTTCTGAGTCTGCTGTTTTGTGCCGGCTGAAGCAAGAACCTCCAGGCGCGAAGCCCATGGAAACAAGCACAGCTGTGGCTTTCCACAGGAAGGTCCCGACGCTGGTCCAGGCTCGGCCGCACCGCCTATAGAGGCTTAGGTTACGCCTGTCGTTTACCACCGCTTTTTTTAATTTCTTTACGTTGACATTCAGAGCACTGGGAGAAATCATATTGCGTCAGCACCGACCTAACCTACCTAACCTTCCTACCTACCTAACCTAACTAACCTAACCCTAACCTAACCCCTAACCTAACCTAACCTAACCTAACTAACCTAACCTAACCTAACCTAACCTAACCTAACCTAACCCAACCTAACCTAACCTAACCTAACATAATGCACAACGTATAGAGTCATAGTTACTTCTGCCGTTTACCACCGCTTTTTTTAATTTCTTTACGTTGACATTCAGAGCACTGGGCAGAAATCACATTGCGTCAGCACCGACCAGAGGCGGTCGCAATACTTTGTTTTAATTAGACAGTCGGATTCCCCCTGTCCGTGCCAGTTCTGAGTCGGCTGTTTTGTGCCGGCTGAAGCAAGAACCTCCGGGCGCGAAGCCCATGGAAACAAGCACAGCTGTGGCTTTCCACAGGAAGGTCCCGACGCTGGTCCAGGCTCGGCCGCACCGCCTCTAGAGTTATAGTTACGCCTGTCGTTTACCACCGCTTTTTTTAATTTCTTTACGTTGACATTCAGAGCACTGGGAGAAATCATATTGCGTCAGCACCGACCTAACCTCACCAATCCTAACCTAACCTAACCTAACCTAACCACCAACCCCCAACCCAACCTACCAACCTAACCTAACTAACCTAACCTAACCTAACCCAACCCAACCCAACCTAACCTAACCTAACCTAACCTAACATATTGCACAGCATATAGAGTCATAGTTACTTCTGCCGTTTACCAGATCTTTTTTAATTTCTTTAACGTTGACATTCAGAGCACTGGGCAGAAATCACATTGCGTCAGCACCGACCAGAGGCAGGTCGCAATACTTTGTTTTAATTAGACAGTCGGATTCCCCCTGTCCGTGCCAGTTCTGAGTCGGCTGTTTTGTGCCGGCGGAAGCAAGAACCTCCGGGCGCGAAGCCCATGGAAAACAAGCACAGCTGTGGCTTTCCACAGGAAGGTCCCCGACGCTGGTCCAGGCTCGGCCGACACCGCCTCTAGAGTTATGGTTACGCCTGTCGTGTTACCACCGCTTTTTTAATTTCTTTACGGTGACATTCAGAGCACACTGGGAGAAAGCCTATTGCTCCAGCACCGACCTAACCTCACCAATCTAACCTAACCTAACTAACCTAACCCACAACCCAACCCAACCACCCTAACCTAACCTAACCTAGCCTAACCTAACCTAACCTAACCTAACCCAACCACCCAACCAACCTAACCTACCTAACCTAACATAATGCACAGCATATAGAGTCATAGTTACTTCGGCCGTTTACCAGATCTTTTTTAATTTTTTAACGTTGACATTCAGAGCACTGGGCAGAAATCACATTTCGTCAGCACCGACCAGAGGCGTCGCAATGACTTTGTTTGTAATTAGACAGTCGGATTTCCCCCTGTCCGTGCCATTTCTGAGTTCGGCTGTTTTGTGCCGGCTGAAGCAAGAACCCTCCAGGCGCGAAGCCCATGGAAACAAGCACAGCTGTGCTTTCCAACAGGAAGGTCCCGACGCTGGTCCAGCTCGGCCGCACCGCCTCTAGAGTTATGGTTACGCCTGTCGTTTACCACCTGCTTTTTTTAATTTCTTTACGTTGACATTCAGAGCACTGGGAGAAATCATTATTGCGTCAGCACCGACCTAACCTAACCTAACCTACCTAACCTACCCAACCTACCTAACCTAACTAACCTAACCTAACCTAACCTAACCTAACATAACCTAACCTAACCTAGCCTAACCTAACCTAACCTAACCTAACCTAACCAAACCCAACCCAACCTACCCGAACCTAACCTGACATAACGCACCACGTATAGAGTCATAGTTACTTCTGCCGGTTACCACCGGTTTTTTTAATTTTTTTACGTTGACATTTAGAGCACTGGGCAGAAATCACATTGCGTCAGCACCGACCAGAGGCCGTCGCAATGCTTTGTTTTAATCAGACACAGTCGGATCCCCTTTCCGTGCCAGTTATGAGGTCGGCTGTTTGTGCCGCTGAAGCAAGAACCTCCGGGCGCGCAAGCCCATGGAAACAAGCACAGCTGTGGCTTTCCACAGGAAGGTCCCGACGCTGGTCCAGGCTCGGCCGCACCGCCTCTAGAGTTATGGTTACGCCTGTCGTTTACCACTGCTTTTTTTAATTTCTTTACGTTGACATTCAGAGCACTGGGAGAAATCATATTGCGTCAGCACCGACCTAACCTAACCTAACCTAACCTAACCTAACCTAACCTAACCTAACCTAACTAACCTAACCTAAACCTAACCTAACCTAACCTAACCTAACCTAACCTAACCTAACCTAACCTAACCCAACCCAACCTAACCTAACCTAACATAATGCACAACATATAGAGTCATAGTTACTTCTGCCGTTTACCAGATCTTTTTTAATTTTTTTTACGTTGACATTCAGAGCACTGGGCAGAAATCACATTACGTCAGCACCGACCAGAGGCAGTCGCAATGCTTTGTTTTAATTAGACAGTCGGATTCCCCCTGTCCGTGCCTGTTCTGAGTCGGCTGTTTTGTGCCGGCTGAAGCAAGAACCTCCGGCGCGAAGCCCATGGAAACATAGCACAGCTGTGGCTTTCCACAGGAAGGTCCCGACAGCTGGTCCAGGCTCGGCCGCACCCGCACTCTAGAGTTATGGTTACGCCTGTCGTTTACCACCGCTTTTTTTTAATTCTTTACGTTGAACATTCAGAGCACTGGAGAAATCATATTGCGTCAGCACCGACCTAACTAACCTAAACCTATCCCTAACCTAACCTAACCCAACTTAACCTAACCTAACCTAAACTATCGAACCAAACCTTACCTATCCTACCCAACCAAACCCAACCCAACCTATACCTAACCTAATCGTAACCTAACCAATAACCTAACCTAACCCTAGCCTAACCCTAACACTAACCCAACCTAACCCAACCTAACCTAACCTACCTAACATACGCCACTGCTATAGAGTCATAGTTACTTCTGCCGTTTTACCACCCTCTTTTTTCTAATTTTTTTACGTGACATTTAGAGCACTGGCAGAAATCACATTGCGTCAGCACCGACCAGAGGCGGTCGCAATGCTTTGTTTTAATTAAACAGTCGGATTCCCCCTGTCCGTACCAGTTCTGAGTCGGCTGTTTTGTGCCGGCTGAAGCAAGAACCTCCGGGCGCGAAGCCCATGGAAACAAGCACAGCTGTGGCTTTCCACAGGAAGGTCCCGACGCTGGTCCAGGCTCGGCCGCACCGCCTCTAGAGTTATGGTTACGCCTGTCGTTTACCACCGCTTTTTTTAATTTCTTTACGTTGACATTCAGAGCACTGGGAGAAATCATATTGCGTCAGCACCGACCTAACCTACCTAACCTAACCTAACCTAACCTAACCTAACCTAACCTAACCTAACTAACCTAACCCCTAACCCTAACCCAACCCAACCTAACCTAACCTAACCTAACATAACCATGCACAGCATATAGAGTCATAGTTACTTCTGCCGTTTACCAGATCTTTTTTAATTTCTTTAACGTTGACATTCAGAGCACTGGGCAGAAATCACATTGCGTCAGCACCGACCAGAGGCGGTCGCAATACTTTGTTTTAATTAGACAGTCGGATTCCCCCTGTCCGTGCCAGTTCTGAGTCGGCTGTTTTGTGCCGGCTGAAGCAAGAACCTCCGGGCGCGAAGCCCATGGAAACAAGCACAGCTGTGGCTTTCCACAGGAAGGTCCCGACGCTGGTCCAGGCTCGGCCGCACCGCCTCTAGAGTTATGGTTACGCCTGTCGTTTACCACCGCTTTTTTTAATTTCTTTACGTTGACATTCAGAGCACTGGGAGAAATCATATTGCGTCAGCACCGACCTAACCTAACCTAACCTAACCTAACCTAACCTAACCCAACCTAACCTAACCTAACCTAACCTAACCTAACCTAACCCAACCCAACCCAACCAACCTAACCTAACCTAACCTAACATAATGCACAGCATATAGAGTCATAGTTACTTCTGCCGTTTACCAGATCTTTTTTAATTTCTTTACGTTGACATTCAGAGCACTGGGCAGAAATCACATTGCGTCAGCACCGACCAGAGGCGGTCGCAATACTTTGTTTTAATTAGACAGTCGGATTCCCCCTGTCCGTGCCAGTTCTGAGTCGGCTGTTTTGTGCCGGCTGAAGCAAGAACCTCCGGGCGCGAAGCCCATGGAAACAAGCACAGCTGTGGCTTTCCACAGGAAGGTCCCGACGCTGGTCCAGGCTCGGCCGCACCGCCTCTAGAGTTATGGTTACGCCTGTCGTTTACCACCGCTTTTTTTAATTTCTTTACGTTGACATTCAGAGCACTGGGAGAAATCATATTGCGTCAGCACCGACCTAACCTAACCTAACCTAACCTAACCTAACCTAACCTAACCTAACCTAACCTAACCTAACCCAACCCAACCCAACCCAACCCAACCTAACCTAACCTAACCTAACCTAACCTAACCTAACCTAGCCTAACCTAACCTAACCTAACCTAACCCAACCCAACCTAACCTAACCTAACCTAACATAACGCACAACCTATAGAGTCATAGTTACTTCTGCCGTTTACCACCTCTTTTTTCAATTTTTGTATGTTGACATTTAGAGCACTGGGAAGAAATCACATTGCGTGAGCACCGACCAGAGGCGGTCGCATACTTTGTTTTAATTAGACAGTCGGATTCCCCCTGTCCGTGCCAGTTCTGAGTCGGCTGTTTTGTGCCGGATGAAGCCAAGAACCTCCGGGCGCGAAAGCCCCATGGAAACAATCACAGCTGTGGCTTTCCACAGGAAGGTCCCGACGCTGTCCAGGCTCGGCCGCACCGCCTCTCGAGTTATGGTTACGCCGGTCGTTTACCACTGCTTTTTTTAATTTCTTTACGTTGACATTCAGAGCACTGGGAGAAATCATATTGCGTCAGCACCGACATAACCTAACCTAACCTATCCTAACCTAACCTAACCCAACTTAACCTAACCTAAGCTAGACTATCCTAACCAAACCTTACCTAACCCAACCCAACCCAACCCAACCTAACCTAACCTAACGTAACCTAACATAACCTAACGTAACCTAGCCTAACCTAACCTAACCTAACCTAACTCAACCCAACCTAACCTAACCTAACCTAACATAACGCACAACCTATAGAGTCATAGTTACTTCTGCCATTTACCACCGCTTTTTCTAATTTTTTTACGTTGACATTTAAAGCACTGGGCAGAAATCACATTGCGTCAGCACCGACCAGAGGCGGTCGCAATGCTTTGTTTTAATTAGACAGTCGGATTCCCCTTTCCGTGCCAGTTCTGAGTCGGCTGTTTTGTGCCGGCTGAAGCAAGAACCTCCGGGCGCGAAGCCCATGGAAACAAGCACAGCTGTGGCTTTCCACAGGAAGGTCCCGACGCTGGTCCAGGCTCGGCCGCACCGCCTCTAGAGTTATGGTTACGCCTGTCGTTTACCACCGCTTTTTTTAATTTCTTTACGTTGACATTCAGAGCACTGGGAGAAATCATATTGCGTCAGCACCGCCAAACCTTACCTAACCTAACCTAACCCAACCCAACCCACCAACCCAACCTAACCTAACCTAACCTAACCTAACATAACCTAACCTAACCTAGCCTAACCTAACCTAACCTAACCTAACCTAACCCAACCCAACCCAACCCAACCTAACCTAACCTAACCTAACATAACGCACAACGTATAGAATCATAGTTACTTCTGCCGTTTACCACCTCTTTTTTAATTTTTTTACGTTGACATTTAGAGCACTGGGAAGAAATCACATTGCGTCAGCACCGACCAGAGGCGGTCGCAATACTTTGTTTTAATTAGACAGTCGGATTCCCCCTGTCCGTGCCAGTTCTGAGTCGGCTGTTTTGTGCCGGATGAAGCAAGAACCTCCGGGCGCGAAGCCCATGGAAACAATCACAGCTGTGGCTTTCCACAGGAAGGTCCCGACGCTGGTCCAGGCTCGGCCGCACCGCCTTAAGTTATGTTACGCCTGTCGTTTACCACCGCTTTTTTTAATTTCTTTACGTTGACATTCAGAGCACTGGGAGAAATCATATTGCGTCAGCACCGACCTAACCTAACCTAACCTAACCTCACCAATCCTAACCTAACCTAACCTAACCTAACCCAACCCAACCCAACCCAACCCAACCTAACCTAACCTAACCTAACATAACGCACAGCATATAGATCATAGTTACTTCTGCCGTTTACCAGATCTTTTTTATATTTCTTTAACGTTGACATTCAGAGCACTGGGCAGAAATCACAATTCGTCAGCAACCGACCAGAGGCAGGTCGCAATAGCTTTGTTTTAATTAGACAGTCGGATTCCCCCGGTCTGTGCCAGTTATGAGTTCGGCAGTTTTGTGCCGGCTGAAGCAAGAACCTCCTGCGCGAAGCCCATGGAAACAAGCCAGCTGTGGCTTTCACAGGAAGGTCCCGACAGCTGGTCCAGGCTCGGCCGCACCGCACTCTAGTGTTATGGTTACGCCCTGTCGTTTACCACCGCTTTTTTAATTTCTTTACGTTGACATTCAGAGCCCTGGGAGCAATCATATTGCGTCAGCACCGACCTCACCTATCCTAAACCTATCCTAACCTAAACCTAACCCAACGTAACCTAACCGAACTAAACTATCTAACCAAACCTACCTAACCTAACCTAACCTAACCTAACCTAACCAACCAACTAACCCAACCAACCAACCCAACCCAACCAACCACCAACCCAACCCAACCTAACCCAACCAACCAACCCAACCTAACCTAACCTAACCTAACCTAACCTAACCCAACCCAACCCAACCAACCAACCCAACCCAACAACCCAACCTAACCTAACCAACCAACCAACCTAACCCAACCCAACCCAACCCAACCCAACCCAACCCAACCCAACCCAACCCAACCCAACCCAACCCAACCCAACCAACCCAACCTAACCTAACCTAACCTAACCTAACCTAACCTAACCTAACCTAACCTAACCTAACCAACCAACCCAACCCAACCCAACCCAACCCAACCCAACCCAACCCAACCAACCTAACCTAACCTAACCTAACCCAACCCAACCCAACCCAACCCAACCCAACCTAACCTAACCTAACCTAACCTAACCTAACCTAACCAACCCCTTGTTGGAAATCGTAGAGGAAGAAGATGTGGCTCCCTGGTCGAGGGCATTATCACTGTATATAACTAAGTCATCGCCATTAAAAGGGTCGTTCCATTAGGGGTCCCACGGCTTCGCTTCTTGGCGGCGCACCCGCAACGAGGTGTCCGATCCGCAACACTGTCATGTGCGACCCGCACTATGCATGCAGAGTGAAGAAACACCAGAAGCACACTGGCCACAACTTCAATTTCCCGGTACAGACGCAGGCCACCAAGTCGATATCTAGCCACCAGCAAGTAATGGTTGGCTCGAGGGGGACAATCGTACAAGTCGACGGTCCTGGTCAAGGAAACCAGCAGTCAAGCTCAACGACTCATTACAAGATGAAGCTCAAGGTTCCACGACCGAAAAACGGAAGCAATCAGCTAGAGGGCCGAAAAGACAATGTAGTCTGAACTGCCCTGTATATCGTGTTTTTGCCTAGAACTGTGGTGCTATGTTTTCGGCAGGAGACATCTGCCAGAGCTTAATGTTTTTTTTACATCTGTTTTGTGGCCGGGAGAATGTTGGAAATCGTAGAGGAAGAAGATGTGGCTTCTGGCTCGAGGGCATGAGTATCATTATCACTGTACATAACTAAGTCATCGCCATTAAAAGGGTCGTTCCATTAGGGGTCCCACGGCTTCGTTTCTTGGCGGCGCACCCGCAACGAGGTGTCCGATCCGCAACAAACCTAACCTAACCTAACCTAACCTAACCCAACCCAACCCAACCCAACCCAACCCAACCCAACCCAACCCAACCTAACCTAACCTAACCTAACCTAACCTAACCTAACCCAACCCAACCCAACCCAACCCAACCCAACCCAACCCAACCCAACCTAACCTAACCTAACCCAACCCAACCCAACCTAACCTAACCTAACCTAACCTAACCTAACCTAATCCAACCTAAGCCAACCTAACCCAACCTAAGCCAACCTAACCCAACCTAACCTAACCCAACCTAACCCAACCTAACCTCCCTATACGACAATATTTTCTTGCGACAACAGTATCTCTAATCTAACAGCAAAGTTAACGAGCGATCTTGAAAAGGTTAGCTGCTGGTGCCAAAATAACCTGTTGCAAATTAAAAGGCAAAAAACCACTTTCATGATATTTCATTCCGCTCACAAAGAACTTACAAACACACCATATATAATTTTTGACAATCACGTCATCTATTCATCAGATGAATAGATGACGTTTATCAGAGTTATCCTAGACAAAAATATGAAATTTGACAAACACGTAAGATTGGTTACATCTAAAATTGCATTCCGCATTCGTGTCCTCATTAAAGCCCGTTATTTTTCCCAATTCTCCCTTCTACGATCGTTATATTTCTCGTTTATTCACAGCCACCTTACGTATTTGTCTTCTTGGGGCAGCACGTATAATACCCATCTTGCACCACTGCGTCGTCTTCAAAATCAAGCCGTTCGTCTGCTTACATTCAGTGATTGCCGATATACTGTAAAACCCATCTTCCACCACCTCGGCATCCTACCCCTCTCTCTCGAACTTGATCTTAGCTATGTGTACTTATTTTCCGTTTACGAGATAATCCTGAATTCCGTGTGCAGGCATAGAGCAAACAGCTGTCCGTGAAGACGCGGTAGGAGAGGGACTGCAGCCAGGACAAACGTTTCTATGTAGATACTTTTTCAGTTCCGTATCTCCCTGCCCCGGCCATGGAGAGAAGGCGGCCTGCCGCGACTCTCGCCACTGCGGCGCTGCGGTTGCGAGTTGCGCTAGGGGAGTGAGCGTCGTCTGCTAGCGGGTAGCGTTCCTTACGGCATCTCCGGTTCTCACTCCTGGCTGTGTACTGCAGAAGAAATAACTGTTCTCGGAAGTTGCTCATCAGTTTGTTGTGGCCATTGCAGTTCGCAATTTATTTGAAACGGACGGTATTATGCAAGGAGTACCGTACGTATGCCCACGGATTTGAAGCAGTGGCTAAAATATCAAGGACGACAGCGTTTTGAATGAACGCTCGCGTTAGCAGTGGCTGTCAAGCGCACACAAAAATTCGCTTGCCATGCGAATTGCGCAAATTCATTGCATCGCGAATATTTCCTAACACGACTGTTGGAGCAGCTTCCCGTTTCGGTGGACAACATAGGTGATGTCGTTCCGCAGAACAACGCTCTTCAGGATTGTGTAGGCCCCCGCTTTCATTCCGGCCACGTAAAAAACAATTTGCCGACGCTGCCCCGGTTTTTTTCCGAGTGCTGACGTTTTCCAATTGGCTGGGAGCCGTATTGCCGCACTATTCTCGACTATCTGAGCAAAATCGGTGCACTGCTGGGGAACAGGCGCCTCATGGACAGCTCCTCTTGTAGCTCGGTGAGCAAGGGCTCTCCTTTTGTAATCCCCTAGCTCGTGCATAGACGTTGCCTTTCTCTTTTCCGGAGATCGCCGCCGAGTCTGCTTCCTGAAAAAGTTGCTGGGAAGGTTGGCGAAGTTAACAGGAACTGCGCCTTTCTTCAGCGCCCAGTAAGCCTGGTCGGACGAAAGGAAGAAACTTGTACAAACACGCAACTACTCTGCAACACTGAACTCTGCCGACTGGAGCACGCATATATGCTCTTCTGGAGGAGTGGACTCGGAAGCACCACACAAGGGGCAAAATAATTTCGTTGCCTCTGTTCATTGTAGCTGTTTGCTTCCAAGAATGTACACAATTACCAGATGAGCGCGCCCTCCCACACAAGCACAGCAAACATGAGGAGCGCCTAATTAAGATAGTATTTTCCCATCCTGCTCCGGTAGGATGGGAAAATGGGAAATTACGATGTTTTGTGTTGAGATTTGAATTGTAGGTTTCTTGGTCATACCCTACTGCGCCCCTCTTCGTCTCCTTCTGACAATATTATGTTAGCATTAAGAATTTTTTGTGTTTTTGTTCATTAGTGAGTTTTGTTTTCATAATAGTTTATCCAGCATCAGGAGCTAGATTCCCTCCTCCTCCTGCTTACGTAAGTACAACTGTATACAGTTGTACATTTTGTAAAGGGCATAAGCATGTACCCCTTGCAGGATGCATGTGCCCAGCCTTCTCAACGCATCACTGCTTAAGTGGGCTGGAAAATCTCGTACAGCGGGCTGCGATTTAAGCAGGTCGGCATTGCGCCAATCCCAGCACATGAAAGACAACACAGCCCGCTGACGCAGACACGCAATGCTTTCGCCCCGGCCGCACTGTTCAATAGCACCCCGAACCGAATGCATTGAAAAGGCAAGGTTCTAGCACAAGGGTGAAGACAAACGCAAGCGAAAAAAGAAAAACTCCCACCTCCCCTCGCGGGAACCCCTGTGTAGCCAATTGGGCCCATCTCCCCATGAGGGGGGGCTAGAGTAAATGCGTCGCGTAGGGGGTGGGTGTATTGCGTTAACGTTAGTGTTTGGGGGGGGGTGGTGGGGTGGTAGATAATGTGTTAACTATTATTGCTTATTACTAATAATTATTATTATTTCTTTCATATATTAATTATTACTTTCGTGATTTTGCGACTCGAGTCCCCCCTCGTGGAGAGATGGGCCCAATTTTTCTTGTTTTTGTGACGCAGGAAGTGAAGGCAAGGAGTAGGTTGTTGTAAGTCGTTATTTATTTATTTGTTGCTGTTGTCGTTGTATTGGACGCTGAGAACGACGGCTTCGTGGTCGCTAAAGGGTACTGTTAAGTGGTCTTTAAGCAGTGGTCGTGCTTTGCAGCAACTGGTGAAGACGAGCTCGATGCAACTGCTGCCGTGTATCAGCAGCTTCTTGACGTAGTTTGAATGAGTCAAGGATATAAGGCGCGTTCGTACCCTTTGATTCTGTGTCGCTTTTGTGGCGCAGTGGGAAGAGCACCATGTACCTCGCGTTCCGCCCACAGGGTCGTGGGATCGAAACCAGGCGCCGATAACACTTATTTTTTTTATATAGTGTAGGGGAGGGGTGCGGACCTGTTGTTGAGAGCCAGGAGGGTAGCGTGATGCGGGAGAGGAGGAGTGAGGGAGAGGGCGCACCTGCGCGCTGAGCTGTTGCGGACGGACGGCGGACGCTACATGTGAGTTAAAGAAATGCTCTGCATTTAAAAACTCCCACCTCCCCTCGCGGAAACCCCTGTGTAGATGCGGCACATAGGCGGAGCGGCGAAGGGATCACGGTTTATAGCGCGCATAACGTTGAGGGGACTGCGTAAGCCGGTCCCAGTCGATGACGACGTTGGCGTACTTGTAAAGCGGCGTGGACTCTAGGTGTTTGAGCCAAGCGTGGATGTTGCTTCGCCGGAGAACGGCACACCGGTTATATGCGCAGCGCGCCCGAAGGAGAGGAAACCGCGGAAGAGAGAGTACTGCACATGCTCCGGCCCCAGCGCGTCTGCCGCGGCTTTGACGCAACGTGCCGCGGCTATGACGCAACACCATCCAACACAATCCACTTTATTCCAATCCAATCCAAATCCAATCCAATCCAAGCCAAGCCAAGCCAATCCAATCCAATTCAATCCAATCCAATCCAACCGAATCCAATCCAATGCCCCTCGCGAGAGAGTGTTCGCTATCGGAGAGGAGAGGGGGTGAGCGGCGGAGAGCGCAGCTGGCGCGGCGAGGAGAATGGGGGAGGGGTGGACAACGCCGCTGTGGACGACGACGACAACGACGACAACGACGACGACGCCGGAGGGACAAGGCGAGTGAATCAGATGCTCTGCATCTAAAAGAAGAAACTTGTACAGCAGACACGCAGACATAACTACACCGCGACCGCAACTTTGAGGCAAGCGGACCGGCCGCGCACGCCGTCAACGTTGCCGCCGCAGCCGCCGACACAGCGCAACTCGCGACGGGAGCGCCCTGTCAGCGCCTAGGGTAAACTCGCGCCCGCTTTGGAAGGCGGCAGTTCCGAAACGCCCGTGCTACCGAAAAGACCGTACCGAAACGCCCTGTACCGAAACGTCCTGTACCGAAAAGACCGGAGCCGGGAGAAAACAGGTCACCTGTGGTCACGCCGCCGTCCAGCCTGACGCTCTAGGTCTAGGTCTTTTCGGGTCTAGGTCTTTTCGGTACAGGGCGGTTCGGTACAGGCCGTTCCGGTACGGTCTTTTCGGTACACGGACGTTTCGGGACACGGGCGTTTCGGTACAGGACATTTTGGTACAGGGCGGTTCGGTACAGGTCGTTTCGGTACGAAAACGCATTCGAGCGAGCGTTTGAGGCGGCCAAATTCGCGTGCGTTGTTAACATGGGAGTTGCAAGCACGCAAATCGAACCTGTTTATTACAAATTTTATTGCTTGTATTTCTGCGTTATTTTAGGCCAATAAAGATTTATGCGGCTTGCCAAAAAATGCCTATTTGTGTAACCGTAGCCAGAAAATGTTGGATACGGCTCGTTCGTCACATGGCCTTTCGTCATAGGCCGGTTTGTAATAGGCCGTTTGGTCACATAGGGTCATTCGTCATAGGCCGGTTCGACACATGGGAAAGTTCGTCATAAGTGCACAAAACAAATGTCCACGTGATTTTTTTTGTATACATGTTGGTCTCAGCGAAGTAGGTTGGTAGGACGGTGCTTTTCAAAAGTGAGAAGGGAGGCATACATGTTTTCTTTTTTTCTCTCTTTTCGGCCGTACATCTGGCAAAGTTCAGCAAAGAATGCAAGCCAGAGTGGGCAAGTAGGGTAAATTTCGTTGATCAAGATTATGGATAGTGTTTAACAACCCTAGACACAAAAGTTGGGCAGGGACGTCGTGGCCCCGCTGCCGTTGAGGATAAAACGTGGGCAGCGGACACTTTTGCAGTTGGTGGGTTGGCCTTCCCTTCTGCTTTTTTGCAGGTGGTGGTTGAAAATATGTTTTGGTTTAACACGCTGTATCTTTCTTGTCTTACTTCTCCTTCCAAAAGAAATGTGTCGCACGGGTAGGGAAAGATATAGTACAAAACTTCTTCACTCTACATTGCTGAAAAAGGATTGCGAGAATCACGTAATTTGTGAGAACAACGTGTGCCAATTAATTATAACTACACTACTCAGTAACCAATACGCAGCATGTACAAACGATAATCAGTGATGCATAATCACCACTTACGTCTAAAAACACAACGCAAATTTTGTTTTACCGTTCCCGTGACGAACTTTCCTAAGTGACAAAATGTCCTATGAGGAATGATCCTATGTGACGGCCTATGACGAAACGCCAAGTGACGAACGGGCCTACTCCAAAAAAGTATAGCTTGTTCATTACTTCTTTTCTTTAGCGACAACATCATCATGTATTTTCTCTTATCTTTTATCAAAAATCAGCTACAGTAATTATTTTTTTCCACTTTCCAGAAACTACAATAACAGCTGCGTAATGAAGCGCCACTGCAGGGGCAAATGAACATGTGTCTTTGTCACGTAATGAGATATTGCAATATCTTGGCATTCGTATTTGTGGGCTTTGCTTTCTCCTGATAGCGTAACGCACATATCACGTCACTATCAATTTATTACCGGAGGCACCTGTTCTCATACGTGTCTGTCCCGGCCTTATCGTTGTTGGCAGTTACTATGCCGGGTTTACTGTGTTCCTGAATTGGAAGATGAAAAGGCTCTTCTGTAATATTCAAAGCTGTCTGCCATGTTTTCCGGATTCCACATAGATATATCTTTTGCCATGACTGTTCGCTTGTGACTTTCAGCGTTCTGCCGGAAATTATAGTTATCATAATTTCGTGGGGTTGTATTCCTATCAGAGATAAATGGCACATGCAGCTGCCCACTATCAGTAATTTTTTAAAGCCGATAGTCTTTCTTGGGATCATTAAACGCGGTCATTATCATTAAAACGCCTCTCGGTATGTCCGTCGGTCCCTCGATTCATCCGCCTGGCCAAAGTTAATGCAGAAGTTGTACGGTATACGTTTATATACCCAGGGCAATTTATAAACAACTAACTCAGGTGGCAATGTCAACAATGTCAATGCTTGTCATTATTGTTGAGCAAAAACAAAACGTTAGGAATATTTGAGGCAAAAAATCAATGCATAACACATATTTGCATTTTTTCTTTATTATAAATATATGGATGCTTGATTCTCTGGATAATACTCCCAGCAAACTACAAAGCGGTCGCCCGCGGAGCCCCTAACGGCATTCTAAGAAGTCAAATGACAACAGTAAAAGGTTTCTAACCGCACACAATCACTCATGAAAATGGATTGCGCAGAAGCAGGTGTCCCGAGGTACACAGGTGCCTTCGGTAACGCATCGCTAATAACGCATTATGCGCATTGCGTTATCAGGAAGCACCGCACGCACCGCTCAAGTAAACAGCTGTTATTGCCGGTTCTGAAAGTGAAAAAAAAAAGCTACTGTCACGCGTTTTTTTTTTTAAAAAAACTTCTGGTTAAAAAAAACCGTGCGGAGAAAAAATGATGATACTGTCACTCACCGCCCCGGCGGACGGGGATTTCAAATTTTTAAACCATTGCGCCAACCTACGGCGGGAATTAGTCCTGTAGGCTAACACTGCGTTTGGTAGCTGAAATAGTGGTGATAATCGGTCGCTATAAAAATAAAATGAAATAAAGAAGCTATACATTTTCTGGCTATTCTTGCTCAAAATACATTTTGGCAAGGCCGCGGGGGAAAGCGAGGGGATGGCCTGAGGGGGAACTTCCCAGGACATTACAGCTGCCTAATAGCGCACCACGTGGCAAAGTAACCATGCCTTTTCAACTTAACGGCGAAGCGTACCTTATTGCGTTATGCGAACAGCACCATGCATGCGTATGCGCGTTGCGTTTGCATATCCGATGGACGATTCAAGAAAGCAGGTATGATTCTGCATGCATCGCTGCACGGCAAGTAAAATAAAGCCGTTTTCTTTTCTCTGGCATTTTATTTGTACATTTTTACCGGTACATTGTCGCACACATTTCAAGGGAGACGCACGAAGTTAATGTGCAATGTTTCGGGCAACACCTCTAAGGAATGTCATCGCTTGACAGTTGGTATACGACTCGGCCAAGGCCTTTAGTCGTTCTGCCACCTTTACATACTTTTGTGCCGGTTTGTACCACTCCCCCATCTCCAGCTGCCCCAAGCGATGGAGCTGCAGCGAGTCGTCTCGGTGCAGAACCTCAAGAAAACGCCAGAGGTTTGGGTGGCAACACTGTGCGTGGGCTTGAAACCCCCTGTGCCAAGCCTCTGCGGCGTTAGTGGTCTTGAAACCCGCTCTGAGCGCCGTTTCATGATGATTCCACAGCTCGACTGGAAACCGAGGCTGGCGCCGTCCTCGGCCTGTCGGCCTCCCAATGAAATTGTCCTCGAAATAATCCATCACTGGCTGGAGCTCTCCACGCACCGAACCTGAGAAAGTCTCAAACACGTGTTCCACTTCTTTGGGGGGCGCAATTGCTATAGCTGAGATAATTTGCGCTTGCAGGTTCAGCTCAGGATCGCTCACAAACAATCCTTGGAGGCCCTCCTCCTGGACGCGCCTATACACACTTTGGGACAGGTGAAAGAAACATCCCTTAACAGTACAGCTCGGGAAAACGCTCCCGAATGCGTTTATGGCGGCCTGCTCAAAGTCGACCAGAACTGTGTCAGGCGAGCACAGGCCGTTACAGTGCCTGTTCAGGGCCTCAAAAGCCTGCGTGTATGTCCGCTCTGTTTTCCGCGTCGTAAGGATATACGCAGCTGGCAGCACAGAGCCATGTACACAACAGTGGATGGTATACACCTGAAAAAAAAGTTCCGGTGGAACCTTAAAAGTGCCATCGGCGACCCACTGGGTGCTTGTCTTCAGTACATCCCCCATTTGGGGGCTGCAAAAAATCAGTATGTGCTCTGCAGAATTGGCGCCGCTGTCGTACACCAAAAACTGACTGCCGTCGTTCTTCAGCGCGTACTCGTTAGGGATTGTAATTTCATCAATTGAGGACGGCAGCGGGTGGGGCCTTTGCTCGCTGTCCCGCGAACGCCTGCACCACAACAAAAATAGACGTTCCATAAAAAACCTGGAACATTTGACTCTAGCCCTACACTAAAGCTAACGCGACAATAAAATTGTCCGCTAAATTCTAAAAACTACACAAAAAAGAGCCATAGCAAAAGAAAGCGATATTTCTGGCAGGCATTTCAGTCACGGCGGCATAAATTAATACAGAAAGAGTGGTTAACTTCCTTTTTGCAGCAACATAAGCTGATCCCGGTCCCCCCCCCCCCCTTTTTTTTTCTATACGGAGTACCCCACAGCAGCAACAGTGTAATGTCTTGCAGGTAAACAGGAATGCGTAATTGGCACAGTTAGCAAATTTAGGAGGAATAATGAAGCTCAAGGGCTTTCAAAAATATAAACATAAAGAATAAAATAAAGAATAAAATCAGAACTAACAAAATGAAAAATAGAACTGTTATACATCATCCTCACACGACAAAGACAAAACTGCGAAAAGAAGTCTCCAAAGAACAAACTAAACCCGAATAGCTACCGTGTAACTGTGTAGCCCCCTCCATCTACACAAAAATGCTTATTCGACGAATTTAACCCGATCGTTATAATAAAACGAACGAAATAAGATACAAATTATGCACGCAACTCTCCCACGAAGATCGATTAACGCCCCGCCCTCTCCCCCCAAAAAGCAAACAGAAACAGGAACAAACAAATTGTGAAAAAGCATTACCATGTGACACCCTACACAAAAATGCGTTATTGGCGAACTTAACATTTAATCATTATAACGGAGTATATGTACATTACAAGTCTAGGAAAGAAGAACTTCAAGGCGCGGAATAAGCATGCTTACGCATAGCTAGATATTCTCCGAACTTCGGCGCACTCTTTTAAGAAAGACGATATTGCTTCGCTACCTAATTGCGACAACGTAATCCGTCCGTCTGCGTGCTAATTTAACAACCCGGTCAAAAAAATAAACAGGTGACGGAACGATTGAACACGAAGTATGTATTGGCAAGGCCTTTTCAAACTGCTAAAACTACCGCCTACTCTAATGCTTGGCCATATTATTCAGCACAACGAAAGCACAAATAACGCATATTTCAACCAAAGCATACGTAAATACCGAAGAGCAGCAGCGTGCTCTTCGCTAAAATTATCTGCCATGGTTTTTTGCGACATCAAACAAAAAAAAAACGGCGCGCTTTAAACGGCATTCATTAAATATAATATAAAAGGAACCATTAAAAGAAAACCATTGGGGTTTGATCTATTCAAAGAATAAGAAATCTAAAGGTCGCCACTGCATATGGCGCGCGCTTAGTGCAAAGGCGGGAAAATTTAAGGTAATTTAGAATACCTCTTCTGAATTTAGGGCTAGGGGAGCGAATAGAAAGACGGGAAATGTGAAGTGGGAGAGAAAGAAGTTAGAGATTGTTATGTGGCGAAAGCGAGAGAAGACCGTCGTCTTTCAAAGACATTGCCCCGAAGAGTTATAATTGTTGCTGCAAGGTTGATCGTCCTCATTTTCGTTTGCTTTACCTAAACTGGTACACACGAGCACTTTATTGATAGTGCATCATAATGGGTATGTTGGACACACTTCGTGCAAATAAATCTGCCCCTCAAGACATAATCAAAATTGCACGCAATATGGAGCTTTTTACAAAAATTATCAACGAATATCTCCATAAGTAAGGATTAATTTTTCACCTGAGTGTTAGTTTGATCACATCTTGGTGCGGGAGGTAGTTGCGTCCTTCCAGAGTCATTTCATTGATGAAGCTGCTGCTTATTGACTGGTTCGTCTCTTCCGTCAATAGGGCCCTTTCTTTCATTGCGGCGTACGCCAACTTCGCTTCCAGTTGCAGTTGGCATTTGGCATGTGTATGCTGGTTCACAGTTGCCACCACATCTCAATCAACTGTGTGTGCTCGTGCCTTGCAGTCTTTTTTCTGGCTACATTGCCCGTATATCTGTAAAATTAATCAGCCACACTTATTTAAATAATGAGTAGCGCGAAATAGCATGTGTGCTCACAAATAAGAAATATGTCAATGTCTTACAAACGTAGACAATTTCGTACCTTTTCGTTGTACCACTTTTGCTTGTCATACTCGTAGCCGTCGCGAAGTAACTTCTGTCCCCCTCGTTTTCTTTGAAGATAAATCGCCATGGTGCTTCAGGCGACCGTTGGACAACGTCGCGACTGCCTAACGTGCTGCATCAAATCAGCTGTGACGGCTTTTATAAAAGGTACTGACTACAGTGACGGGGCCCGTCGCTTTAAAATCTGCACTACAGTGACGGGGCCCCGTCACTTTAAAAATCTGCACTACAGTGACGGGGCCCTCTCAATATAACAAAATCAAAACCAGCCGATTAGCCGCCATTAGCCGATCAGCCGATTAGCCGTCACTAAAATTATCGCTTTACAAATCCTTAATACGCCCCAGGTTAGAATACGCAGCATCAGTATGGGATCCAAGCCATGAAAATCTAATCGCTTCTCTCGAGCTTGTTCAAAATAATTCCGTTCGCTTTATCCTATCAAACTATAACCGGACTGCCAGCATATCTTCAATGAAACGCAGCCTTTCCTTTCCCTCTTTATCATCACGCAGGAAACTTTTTCGGCTAACCATGCTGCACAAAAAATATATCATCATTCCACCCTGCGCAACGAACTCTTACCCCAACCACTATACATTTCCCATCGCATTGATCAACGTCGCATTAACTATTGATCGCATTAACTATTATCATACAAAATCTGCCACTCAGTCATTCTTGTCCCGTTCATCCCGGGAATGGAACCACCTTCCTGCTGAAATTGCGTGTATCACTGATAAAGAATTGTTCCGAGCTGCCCTAGCGAATATTGTATATGCAGAAATATCTGATGTTTAATCTCTGTTTATGTGACCATATTGTTGCGATAACACTCATTTGTTTTGTCTTTTCTTTTCTTTTTTATGCACACCACGTTTTTGCATCCATGCTACCTCATTTTATGCCTTTTTTTGTACCACTCCCCTCTGTAATGCCTCTGGCCCTGAGGGTATAATAAATAAATAAATAAATAAATTTCTCGTTCAGGGATTTGGTGTAGTTGTTCAGCCCCTGACTACGGACGTTGTAGTCCGTGGTTCGATTCTCGCATAGTTTTTTGTGTGTGTGTGTGTGGCCGCGTGGTTAGCGTTTTGTACCAGAACAACAATTCACGCGGTGAGAGCAGTCGGTCTTGGTTTTTTACTCAAGCGGCAGAACCGCTCCCGCTCACTGGAGCCAAGGCCGATGTAGCCATCGCCAGTTACGCCCGATCTCCTGTAATTATTACCAGTGATTAATAATTTACAGTGACCTGGCTAGTCAGTGAGCGGAAGCGGTTTGGCCGGTTAGGTAAAAATCAAGACCGACTGCTCTCGCTGAAATATTGTGAAGCGGGCGTCGGGTGGCGGCTTGGAGATCCGTTCGGATAGAGCTAGAGGTAGTCCGACCATCTGTAATTATTAATAATGATTAATAATTATCAGTGATTCTGGTTAGTCAGTGATCGGTAGCGGTTTGGCCGGTTGGGTAAAAATCAAGAGAGACTGCTCTCAACGCGAGTTGCGTTTCCTCTGGACGGAACTTTAGGGGGCCCCGTCACTGTAGTGCAGATTTTAAAGTGACGGGGCCCCGTCACTGTAGTCAGTAGCTTTATAAAAACTGTCCGTCAGTTCTACGGCCAAGTGACCGTAATTTTTGACAAGCAGTCGGCGTAAATGACTAAAACTGTTGTTTCGCCGTCAACTCGATGGAAGAGGGTATAGAACAAGGAGTGAAAGGAAACAAACAAACTGACTTCTGCAATACAGCACTCTGATTGGCCGCCCCCGGCGGCTCTCACCGGTGGGGCCTTTTGCTTTTAAAGACGATAGTCTTTCTTGGGCTACTTAAACACAGAAATTTTGGTCTGTCTGTATGTCTGTCCGTCTGTCTGTCTGTCTGTGACTCGATTCAGCCACCCGGCCAAAGTAAAACAATGCCTGCGCAATAGTCTTATATAGTCACCGCTAAATGTACCCGTCTAAGTCCGCTGTAATGCTCATACTTGTCAACATTGTTGAAGAACAAGACATTACGCAAATATAAGACAACAAATTAATAAAGAAGTGATATTTGCAGTGTTCCTTTATAAACAATCATACATACTTGACTTCTGCGAAATTAAATACTTCATCAACTGCAGAAAAAAAATTCATTCCGCCGTCGCCTGCTGTCGCCCGCGCCACTATAGCTTCTGGCGCAATTTTAAGAAATGAACCGGCAACAGTTACAACAGGTTCCACTATACAGTTTCCACGTTCTGCTTGCAACGAACGCGGAGTAGGGAAACGCGGTTCTATAAACGTTGAAGTAGGGCGCCTCGATTCACGCGCGTCTTCGCCGTACGGCAAGCGTTGGCATCGAGACACCCGATTTGGAGCACTGGAACGCGGGAAATTTAAAATGATTTAAGCAAACCTTTGGCGTCTTTACCTTGGGAGGAGCGCAACGCAAGAGAAACAACATGAGAGGTGAGTGGCAAAGCGAAGGGGGGAATTTACTTTGCAAAAGTCGATAAAATCGTCTTTTGACGACATTTGCAACGAAAGGAGCAGATACGCGGCCAATTTTTTCGCTTGTTCGACGCCGGCTTGTGGAAGAATGCTTGTGGAAGAATGCTTGTGGAAGAATGCGCCACCTCGCCGTGACTTATGGTAAAGGGTACATTTCACTAGCGCAAAAGACGGACCACACGAGTAAGAAAAACACAGGACGAACGCTGTGGTCCGTCTTTTGCGCTAGTGAAATGTACCCTTTATCGACTAACCAACTAGCCCAACGTTCCGTCCTTAATTCGTGACTTATGGCCCTGCGCTGTAAAAAGAAGTAGACGAAAATGGTTGTTGGGTTGGGCGCTTGTTTTTGGTGCTGCGAGGAATTTTCAGGGCCACGTAGCAGCAGCGCGGCCCTGACAGCAGAGCGGCAGGACTGTTCCGTGGTTCCCAATTGGCCGCAGTGGAGGCACCTTGGGGACACGCTTTTCTGCCTAAGAGGTGGCTGCTTTGACTGGCTCTCGGCCTCTTCGTTGCCGTTCAGGCCGACATGCGAAGGCACGGCCTTCGTGGGCACGGCTTCCTCTGATGTCGCGTAGCTTTCTGGCAAGCTAGTGCACGAGCTTGGAACGGTAGAGGGTTGAAGTGAAATGGTGCTGTTAAGACAGAACCAGCTGATTGTAGTAGAAAGAATTGCCTGGAATACGTTGTAATGGCGATAAATGGCAGCCATATTTGCTGCCCAACGGAACAATCTCATACGTGATACGACTGATGCTATGTAGTGCACGGCAGGCACATGATCAAATGGAAACAAATTGAAATGGCAAATGAACCAAAACAAATTACTGAAAATGGCTATTAAAGCAACAGATGCCCAGACTGGATAAAACAAGCAAATAATATTCTATAAACGGACGTTCCTAAAAGAGGCCTTCAATAAAGTGTCGGGGAACTTGATCTGAACGGCCGATAGGTAATAAAACCTGGTCCATCTAACCACTTGGGAAACAGTTTTAAGTGCGAATGCACTTCTTAAGCGACCCTGAACCTGCGTCCACCGGCGATGTCCGCATAGCATACCCACGAGGGGGATTGGCCAGGAATCTCCTCGTCTTCCTTGGCAACGGGGGGAGATGGGCGCGCGCTGCCTGGCCGCTGAAATGGCACATACCCACGTGGGGGATTGGCCAGGAATCGGGCGTGAGAAGGGCTAATGCACCCGCTTAAAGGAGCACTGACACGAAATTTCAAAGCTGAGATCCGCTCTAGCAATCAAGTACAACGACAACACAAATAGGTGTCTGTGAATAAATGCATCTTTCTTTCTTTGTAGTTGTGTGTGTGTGTGTGTGATCTCTCTTTCGCGAACATTACCGAACCGCGCAAATTCAACTCGTGCATTCGCACTTTCACATTCTTCCCCTCGGGGAAATGCGGGGAATTTTTAGAAGGTGATATTGCCGCGAACCATACATTGGGTTTGTTTATATGTGTTTTGCTTTTACCGCCCGGCTGCGCCGGTCTGTGTTATCTCTGCGCCAAGGGAAGCGCGTGTTCCATTCTTTCTTTCTGTGCCGCATGTGTTATCTGTTGTGATAGGGAGAGCATTCCGAACTAACGTGAACACCCCAGAATAATCTTCTTGGATCTACTATGTTCTCGATGCGAATCGACGTTTCGAGAACCACGCGCGCCAAAAGATAAAAAGCCTGCAGTGCACACGCCGGGGCATTCGATTCGACGACACTCACCTGTGCAAGTCACTTTGTTGACCGCTGCTTCGCCGCCTCTGTATTCTTTTGAGTTGTTAGGGGAGCACAAGTTCGCTCCAATAAACGTGTTTCTCATTCAACACAACTGCATCGTCCTTGTCTTCGTGACATCTGCTGGCGGTGCGGGGTACGCACCCTTCATGCCCACTACAACCTCGAAAAGCCGCCAAGCCAGTCCAACAAGAGCCAGCCCCCGCCTGCAAGATTTACCGCCCGAGTTCGGTTTGATGCCAGAAGGGCCCAAGAAAAGGAACGCTGCAACCAACACCATGGTGCAAGAAACAACGTCGCCAATCGTCCTGCAGCAGCCCCGGGAACCGCCATCGTTCCGAGGAGCCCCCGCAGAAGACCCAGAAGAATGGTTGGAGAAACTGGAGCGCGTCCGGAAATTCAACAGGTGGGACGACGCAGAAACGTTCCGGCACATTTTCTTTTACTTGGAAGATTCGGCTCGCACTTGGTTCGAGAACCACGAGAGCTCCTTGACAAACTGGGCTCAGTTCAAAAGCGAGTTTACTAAGACCTTCACTACCGTCGTGCGGAAAGAAAGAGCCGCCCTTTTGTTGGAAACGCGCACGCAACACCCCAACGAAGGTGTCGTGATCTTCGTTGAGGAGATGAAGCAGCTATTTCGCCGCGCGGACCCCGAAATGACGGAAGAAAAGAAGTTGCGCTTCTTAATGCGCGGAGTGAAGGAGGAACTGTTTGCTGGACTTGTCCGAAATCCGCCCAAAACCGCCGCCGAATTCGTGACCGAAGCCAGCACCATTGATAAAGCCCTCCAAATGCGTGCTAAGCAGTATGACCGCAACTTTGTTGGCGCGGCCAATGCGAACGACATTGGCAGCACGCGGATCCCGGCCGACAGCCTACGCGAGACTATCCGCGCAATAGTGAGAGAGGAGCTGCGGAAACTTCTCCCAACGCCGCCGCAGCCCCAAGTCGCTTCCCTCACCGACGTGATTAGAGAAGTGCAACAAGCGTTGGGAACTTCTACGCCATCCGAGGTACCCCGAGAGCCACAAGCTATGACATACTCCGCGGCTGTTCGTCGACCCCGCCCTGCTCCAACACGCCGTCAAGAGGCCCCGCCGTACCGCCGCCCACTGTCACCCGCCCGATCCCCGGTAGCCCGAAACCAGACGCCGAGGAAGACGGACGTATGGCGAACTCCCGATAACCGTCCTCTGTGCTACCACTGCGGAGAGGCCGACCACATATACCGTCGCTGCCCATACAAAAGACTCGGACTGCGTGGTTTCTCCGTCGACGCACCTCGCCCTCTCCCTGGCCAACGACCACGTGAGATCGACGAGTATCTATCTGAAACCAGCCGTGGCCCAGCGCGCGTTTCAACCGTTCACCGTCGCCCTACCCTACCAATCGCCGAACCGCCGTAGCAACGCTGACTTCGCCCGTGAAAGGTCCCCCAGCCCACGCGGGGGAAACTAAAGGCGGCCACTTCTGGAGGTGAAGTTGCTCTACGGCGAAAAACTAGAAACCCTCCAACGACGCAAGGACGCGCTGAAGACAGTGATTCACGACATGCCCTCATCCCGACGACCCGACCTAACCCTGACGAGACTCCCGAACACGACGACAGCTACACGGCGCGACGCGTACCCGACCTGACCGAGACGTCCGTTGAGAAGACGACGACAACGACGATGCACAGTGCCCGACCATCAACACGTACAAGCAGAGATACGACGCCCCGACGAACCCGGAACTCGAGGACGACTGCATCTGACGTCAAGGTGTCCATCGACGGCTTTGACGTAGTCGCCCTCGTAGACACGGGAGCTGACTATTCGGTAATGAGCGGACCATTTGCGTCTAAACTGAAGAAAGTTATGACCAGATGGGACGGTCCGCACATACGCACAGCAGGAGGCCACCTCGTGACGCCAAGTGGAACGTGCACATCGCGCGTCACCATAGACGGCACAACGTACCCTGCGGCGTTCGTCGTTCTGCCTAACTGCTCCCGCGACGTGATTCTCGGAATGGACTTTTTGACGGACAACGGCGCAATAATTGATCTGCAGACCAAGTCGATAACATTTTCCTCCAATCACTCCACGACGCCGCAGCCGAACCCCGATCACCGTGCTGCTGTCAGGATCGCCGACGATCACATCACCCTGCCACCCCGCGCAAGCTTGATGATCGCCGTCTACTGTGAGGATGCTGCTTCTGACATCGACGCTATTGTAGAGAGTGATCGAAGGTTGCTTCTCGACCGCGGTGTCTCCGTCGCAAGAGGCATTGCGCACTTTAAGCAACGCCAATCTCACGTTTTGGTCACTAATTTCACCGAAGAGTACCAGCATTTAAACAAGGGAGCTGCAATTGCGTTCCTCGAAGAAACGCAAGAAGCAAGTGATGTGATCGCCGTCGCCGACTTTGAACGCACACCCGTAGAAACATTCAAGCTCCCGCAGCCATTCGACGTGAATCCGGCGCTACCGCAAGAACAACGGAAAAAATTATTGGCTTTGCTGCGTCGCTATAGCGAATGTTTTTCGTCGAGCGCAACACTACGTCAGACCCCTCTAGCGAAGCACCGAATAATAACCGAAGATGGAGCCCGACCTACCCGACAGTCACCGTACCGCGTCTCTTCACACGAACGGGAAGCCATCCGGACTCAAGTCGACGACATGCTGAGCGATGACATTAAATAGCCATCGAAAAGCCCCTGGGCTGCGCCCGTCGTACTCGTAAAGAAAAAAGACGGCACATTAAGGTTTTGCGTTGACTACCGGCGACTGAACAAAATCACGAAAAAGGACGTGTACCCCCTCCCCCGAATCGACGACGCCCTCGACCACCTCTGCCACGCGAAGTACTTCTCATCGATGGACCTGAAGACCGGCTACTGGCAAATTGAAGTGAACGAGAGAGACCGAGAGAAGACTGCATTTATAACCCCAGACGGCCTATACGAGTTCAAGGTGATGCCGTTTGGGCTGTGCACAGCACCAGCGACGTTTCAAAGACTCATGGACACTGTGCTAGTTGGCCTTAAGTGGCACACCTGCCTCGTATACCTCGACGACGTAGTGGAATTCGCCCGGACTTTCGACGAACACCTTGCAAGGTTGGAGTCTGTACTCGAGGCCATTCGTACGTCGGGGTTGACGCTGAAGCCTGAAAAGTGCCGTTTCGCATACGGGGAACTCAAGTTCTTGGGCCACGTCGTCAACGCCGCGGGAGTCCTACCTGACCCGGCAAAAACTTCAGCCATTGCGAACTTCCCAAGGCCGAAAGACAAGAAGGGCGTGCGGAGATTTCTCGGGCTGTGCGTATACTACCGGCGCTTGGTCGCAAACTTCGCACGCATTGCAGAGCCACTCACGCGCTTGACGAAAGATAGCACCCCTTTCAGCTGGGAAAACGACCAAGAAAAAGCATTCGGCGAGCTGCAAAAACGCCTGCAAAGCCCGCCCGTGCTCGCTCATTTCGACGGAAATGCCGAAACGGAAATGCATACGGACGCCAGTGATATAGGCTTGGGTGCCGTCCTTGTCCAAAAGCAAAGCGGCTGCGAAAGGGTAATCGCCTATGCTAGCCGTGGTCTGTCGAAGGAGGAGAAAAACTATTCTGCCTCTGAGAAAGAGTGCCTGGCTGTTATATGGGCGATTTCAAAATTTCGCCCATACGTGTATGGAAGGCCATTCAAGGTTGTAACAGACCACCATGCGCTGTGTTGGCTCGCCAATTTGAAGGACCCCTCTGGCCGTCTTGGGCGGTGGAGCTTGCGCCTGCAGGAGTTCGACGTTACAGTCGTTTATAAATCCGGCAGGAAACACTCCGACGCCGACTGCCTGTCCCGCGCCCCGTCGACCCACCACCACAAGACTCTGATGAAGACAGCGCGTTCTTCGGGATCGTGACGGAGAGCGACCTAGCCGCCCAGCAGCGTGCCGACCCCGACTTACGCGTCATAATCGAGTACCTCGAGGGATGCAACGTTGCCGTTCCTAGGACCTTCAAACGCAGCTTACCAGCATTCAGTCTGAGAAACTCCGTCCTTGTGAAGAAGAATTTCAGCCCCGGAACAAGAGCGAATTACCTTCTTGTCATCCCCGCGGACCTTCGTGACGAAATTTTGGAAGCATGCCACAACGACCCGTTTTCCGGACATCTGGGCACAGCCCGCACTATTGGAAAAATCAAGGCGAGGTACTACTGGCCCGGCCTTACCTCTGACGTCACCCACTACGTCCGGAGCTGCCGTGACTGCCAGCGACGAAAAACGCCGCCGACAAGACCCGCTGGACTTCTGCAACCGATCGCCGTCCCATCGAGACCATTTCAACAGATTGGAAGGGACCTTTTAGGCCCGTTCCCTACGTCACGATCACAGAACAAGTGGATTGTCGTAGCGACAGACTACATGACGCGCTACGCAGAGACCGCCGCTCTTCCGAGGGGGACTGCACAAAAAGTGGCGAAGTTCTTTATAAGCCAAGTTGTGCTGCGACATGGAGCCCCGGAAGTCCTAATCACAGACCGCGGAACGGCATTTACTGCGGAGCTGATGCAAGGAGTATTACGCTACAGCAACACGGATCACCGAAGAACGACGGCGTACCACCGCCAAACGAACGGACTAACCGAACGTCTGAACAAGACAATCGCAGATATGCTGTCAATGTACGTTGACGTTGAACATAAGACTTGGGACGAAGTGCTCCCGTATGTGACGTTTGCGTACAACACGGCTATCCGGGAGACGACACAGCTGACGCTGTTCGAGCTTGTCTACGGTAGAAGGCCGACTACGATGCTGGACGCCATGCTTCCGCACGTAGAAGACGACGACCTCAACGCCGACGTCCACGGATATCTTCAACGTGCGGAGGAGGCCCGCCAGCTCGCTCGAGTTCGTATAACGGACCAGCAGCTGGTGGATGCGGGCCGCTACAACCTCCGACGCCGAGACGCCGAGTACCAACCAGGGGATCGTGTGTGGGTTTGGACTCCCATCCGATGACGCGGACTCAGTGAGAAGCTCCTGCGACGGTATTTCGGACCCTACCAGATTCTACGACGTGTTTGCCAACTTACCTACGAAGTGATCCCCGATGGTGACTCCGGCACATCACGACGACGCACGCGGCCTGAAGTCGTCCACGTGGTTCGCTTAAAACCTTTCTACGGACGATGACGAACTTTTATTTTCATTTGTTCGGACTGTCGCTTATGTTAGCATCGGGTCGATGCACTCTTAGAGGGGGGGGTAATGCCGCGAACCATACATTGGGTTTGTTTATTTGTGTTTTGCTTTTACCGTCCGGCTGCGCCGGTCTCTGTTATCTCTGCGCCAAGGGAAGCGCGTGTTCCATTTTTTCTTTCTGTGCCGCATGTGTTATCTGTTGTGATAGGGAGAGCATTCCGATCTAACGTGAACAGCCCAGAATAATCTTCTTGGATCTACTATGTTCTCGATGCGAATCGACGTTTCGAGAACTACGCGCGCCAAAAGATAAAAAGCCTGCAATGCGGACGCCGGGGCATTCGATTCGACGACACTCGCCTGTGCAAGTCACTTTGTTGACCGCTGCTTCGCCACCTCTGTATTCTTTTGAGTTGTTAGGGGAGCACAAGTTCGCTCCAATAAACATGTTTCTCATTCAACACAACTGCATCGTCCTTGTCTTCGTGACAATATTTCTGCCATTCCCTTAACATCGAACAATAGCGGAAATTTACATAATATGTTTTCTGTTTGAAATGACATTCAATCAGAGTTTTATTGTTGGGATGCCAGTGAAACGAGTAATCTTAGTGCTACTCCAATTTGCTACTCCAATCAAGCCACGGTGATGTGACCAGTTGTAATATTGATAAGTTGAGCCCACTAATTTGGGTTACGGAAATCGTAAAAGGTTTTCGGTTGCAATATTACTGGCGGACAAAAAAATGCGTGGCATCACTGTCTGAAAACGCTCATATCCCACATACAAAAACGCCTTTCTTGCGCCCATACACCAAGAGAGAAGAAAAAAAGGGACGACTGAAAAAATCAGGAACTTAAATAAAACGAATAAATTTTAGATAAATGGTCAGCATACCTTGATCAGCATACCAAAATGTTCCTGGTTGGCTTTATAACTTTACAGAAGAGCAGAAATGTCAGTTTTAGCAGAAGCAATAACAGAAGCAACGCATTGACTTGTTATATTAGCGCAAATAGAGATAATTGGTCGGACGAGAGTACAAAAAAAAATAAAAAGAAACAAAATATATAAAAGTGAACATACGAGATCGAAAATAGCCCCCTTATGTATCTCCCCCCAAAGTGAAGATGCAAATAAAAAAAAAACGCCCAGAAAAGAACTACCGGTACACGAAAAGAAAAATCACAAAAACGGACGAAGCACTTAACACCCAGCGTTTTGCGAAATGTGTTATTGGCTCAGTTAACACACTCAATCGTTACATTTAACGCAAATGGAATGGGTCGAACAAAATAAGACGGAAAAATAAAAATATATATACAAGTAAACTTGCAAAATCTACCATATGTTTACCCCCGAAACCAAGAAAACAATAAAAAACTCATAAAACAACGACAGAAACACGAATAAAAATTGTGAAAACTTACCGTAGAGTGCCGTGTATTTGCACAAAAATGCGGAATCGGTGGACGTAACACATTTAATTGTTATAACAGCGTAGATAGCGATAATTATTCGCAGGGAAAGTAAAGAAACATGCATGCAAAAACCTTAAAAACCAAAATACACACGAACAGAACTAATGAAACCAAAATTTTTTACCTTATATGCCACCATCACGAAATGACGACAAAATTAAAACAAGTCTTTTTAGCTTATAAGCCGCCCTCACGAACCGACGACAAGAATAAAACAATTCTTTACAAGATGACGGAAACACGGATAAAAAATTATGAAAAGCACCATCCCCGCACTGCGCATTGCGTCGGCGAAAATCATGATGCATAAATGGCGAAGTTGAGACCCTTGATCACAATGTTAGTGCAAGCGTACATTTCTCCGGTTTCTTCAGGAATCCGAAATTCTTATGTATATCTAACTAACGTTTGGGTTTGGGCTTCTGTTACTGTCTTCATTTAAGCGCTGTTTCACTGTTTTATGCTTTGTATGTATTTTTAGTTTTGTTATACTTATTAGCAAACTTCTGCAAAAAAAAGTATACATTATTGGCGGAAAGAAACAAATGAAAACTTCAAAACAATAAGATAGCTCAACTTAATTTGCTACTCCAATCAAGCTACGAAAAAAGCACATCATGAATACAGTGGCGTAAGAATCATGTGCATTACTATACAATTCTCTGAATGTTTGCATATCTGTCAACATTTCAATAATAATCTATGCTGAGTGAAACATGGACAGGCTGCACTTTAATTTTGGCGCTGCACATGAACTGTGCCAACGGTGTCAAAATTGTGCTGAGCACCGTGAGCTGTCATCGGTCGAATACACCGTCCTGCTGCCGTCGTTCTTGGGTTGCATATTATACTTAGTTGTCCTTACTTTCACACTTTATCTCCTCCAGCGCTCCACGGGAGACGATTCCGAGTGCACACGTAGTCGTTCTGCAGTAAGGATATGTTTATTTATTTATTTATTTATTTATTTATTTATATCACTACAATCGCCCAAAGGGCATTATTGCAGGAGATACATATAAGAATGTGTACAGTCCGAAAATGGACTCATCAATCTCACGCTAAGGGAACAAATGTACAAACATAAAATATAGACATTTATTAAAAGATCACAGCCAAGAGTGTTGCTCTACAGCAAAGGAACGTCGAAGACAAAGGAAAAAAATTAAAAAAAGGTAAAGAAGTTTGGAAAACGCGAAGGAAGAGAAAAAAACGGGCATCGTATGAAACCCATCAAACGGGTAATAAAAATATTGTAATAAGCAGCACTGCGCAGTAGTAATAAAATATACAAAAAAAACAAATAAAAACAGGCACAAATTCACGGCAATTGAAGTATTGCTGCATTGTGTGTGTTACACCGTTATCTGCTACAATATCCCGTCACTAAAAGTTCTGCCCTAGCGAGTTTTTCAGATTTATTTTTAAAGAACAAAGATAGAGAGAAGGAAGAAGAAATTCAAGGAGAAAAGGCAGTAAATAACAAACAATCCGCACACAGGAACAAAATGCAGTTTTACGCGCCCTGACTGCGCTTTCTTTTATCTCTCCCCTTCCTCCGTTTTCGGTCTTGCTCGGCAAAACGGAGGGGCTGTTCCGCTCACTAAAACTAGACTCACAAACTAAAACTAAAACTAAAAAAAAAGAACGTCTCCGTAGCCATCCTTTCCCTTGACCGGAAGCTTTCCGCATCCAATCAAGTTCACAAAGGCCGCGCCCACCCGAGAGGCCCCCGCGGGGAGAGGGGCCAACAGTTTCAACGGTGGTTCTGGCACGGGTAAAGTCGCACGCAGGGGAAAGGAAAGGGGGCATTTCCCCGCGTGGCAAGTGGCACGCGGGGAAATCGGCACAGTGATTTCGGAACGGGAGGATGGCCCGCGAGGGGCGCGTGCTACGGCCGCTCTCACAATCCCAGCCTTCCACAGCAATCACGTCGCCGATCCCAGGAATCCCTCCCTTCGGTTGCTTTGAGCACCCGTGAGATCAGTGTATCCCGGTCGGGACGGCAAAATCCGCCTTTTTGAGGACAGTGGAGAGTATTGGGAAGGGGAAAACAGTAAAGCGTTCATTTCTTGTCTCATTCCGGGGAGGGGGGTGGCTGGGGGTTGGGGCAGGAGAACGACTACCTGCATGCCTTCGTACGTTTCTATTAAATAAGCCAAATCTTTTTAGCTAATTCTTAGTTTTATACAGTAACGGAAAAGTAACGACGTTACTTTTTTGCAGTAACTGTAACTGTAACTAGTTACTTTTGGAAAATTCGTAACTGTAACTGTAACAGTTACTTTTTTGGGTTAGATAACTGTAACCGTAACACTGTTACTTTTTTCGGTAACGTGCACCTATGCACATGACTGTGCATAGGTGCAGTAGTGGTGGGATCATTTTTTCCTACTTTGAAGTTGGGAACATTTGTTCCGCGACCGACGCATGGGTGTTTCAAAAAGACTGGCGCTTTTGCAGGAGCAGACACCGATGAGGTCCACATCTTTTTAATTAGCCGCTGTTTCTGTGGTTTCAAGAGAGCTGTGAGAATATGAAGGTTATTTGGCCCATCTTTTCCGATTAATTTTACGGCCTTGTCGATTACTATACTATTTTCCTGTTGCTTCTGCGAGGCTGTATGGTTGCCGCCTGCTGCCTCCGCCGGAAAGACACAGCCGCCGAACACCGTCTCGCGGCTTCGGACAAATTCCGCGCGGCGTCACCAGAGTCGCTGGAAAGAGCGATATTAAAAAAGTTTATGTGCACTCATTTACATTCGTACAAAAAACGAAAACAGGCGGGAATCATTGGGATTGACTACCAGGGAACGAATCCCTCTTCGACGAAGCCAATGAGGCAGCGCACCGTGCACAAAAATACAGAAATACTGAATATTCGTCCTCTCGCGGGGCTGGATTTTTTATTTGCACCTTCGGATTTCCCATCCCGACGTCGCCCACGTGATCACTTGCGCTTCGGCGTATTCTGCAAAAAAAAAAAAAAAAACATGCCTTGGCACCCCGAATGATTAGCGGCACGAATGTCAGCGGGAGCCCGAAGCTCCGCCGCAAGCCATGCACCCTCCTCCCCCACTTCCCGTGCGTCCAGAGAAATTCTGGGAAGACAGGTGACTGACCCCACGGCGAACCTCCATCGGGATTCCGCCGCCCCTTTGGTCCAAAAATTTGGTCCAAAATAAAAAAATTATGGGTTTAAGGAGTTTTCGCTGCATGACCATATCAGTTAGTTCTTTATTTTGTTTTTGTTTTGATTTGATTTTGCATAGTATCTCTAGGACCAATTTTTTAAAGACGGCATCTGGGCTCATATTTTGATTATTTAACGCCTACTTACGAATCCGCATACTTTTCAAGCGATTTCTCCTGTAAATAATTGTGGAAGATAGTTCCTCGATCCTGTTTCATTTGTTTACTTTTCGCATAAATGTTCTTTCAATCGATTATTCTATTATTTAACGACATTCGTTTAAATGTTCTTCTGAGTAGCGAAGTTTTTTGTCACAAAAGTGCCGTATGTAAACTTCAGAGGTACCAATGAGCCGCGATCCAACGTCGCTCCTATTCGGGGACGCTGCATTGACGTGATGATTGGAAAATATTTCGTGCGCACTAAGCGCTCTTCCGTGCTGTTAAACTAAGTAAACACCTATGTTATAAATAATACTGAAATGGTTTAACAGTGCAGTTAGAAACAAATTATCAATCGGAATAATTGCGTTAAAGTGTTACACTGTGTTTTTCACTTGCGTCATCCCACGCGATTCGAGTTGCAGCGGCTCATTATAACGGCAGCATGCCTGTTACAGTCGGCACTTGTTTTTTATATATATCATTTATAATGTTGTGCCGACACCTGCTTCTGCGAACATCATTTTAATGGTGTGCGCTTCAAAAAAGTACTGATTATGGGGAGCAGCAAGTGCCATTGGTCTCAGATCACGACCATATTATGGGAATTATGCTCTGCGGCAAAACGCCAAGAGCTACAGATGAGCAGTCCTTGCGAAGATGAATAACTGTATGTATGCTGCTAAAACATTGCAGAGTGCCTTCAACGTCATTACCCAGAATTTCCTCATTTGATTCACAAACGCAATAAACATAATAAACACAATAAGTGCTGCCGTGAGGGCACGGGAGCACGGCCAGGATGCACGCCAGGATGCAACGCTTGTCCGTGTTGGTTCCTTCTTCGTCCTCGTTTGTTTGCGCATCGGTAAAGCCATGGATAGATTCCAACTAGGCCGACTCACGGTGCAACGTCTCAACCCGTTTGTTTATCTGCCGCAGATAATTGGCGTCCTGCTGCTCACGCAAGCAGGGAGCGAAGACCCGGCTCTGCTATCTGGATTCGACGGCGCACCACTTACCAGCCACCAAGCGCATCATGTGCGCATTGCGCACTTGGAATCTACGCTCGGCGATTTGCCTGGAAACAGGCCTGCTTCGGTGACTTCATGCGCTGACGCAGATCGCCACAACGTGAAGACGGCGCTGCTGGCAGACTGGAGTGGTATAAAGACTGGACACTCCTCAACTCAAGCCACAGGGCACGGCAGCCCTGCCAGGATGCAACGTCTCAACCCGTTTGTTTATCTGCCGCAGATAATTGGCGTCCTGCTGCTCACGCAAGCAGGGAGCGAAGACCCGGCTCTGCTATCTGGATTCGACGGCGCACCACTTCCCAGCCACCAACCGCATCATGTGCGCATTGCGCACTTGGAATCTACGCTCGGCGATTTGCCTGGAAACAGGCCTGCTTCGGTGACTTCATGCGCTGACGCAGATCGCACAACGTGAAGACGGCGCTGCTGGCAGACTGGAGTGGTATAAAGACTGGACACTCCTCAACTCAAGCCACAGGGCACGGCAGCACTGCCAGGATGCAACGTCTCAACCCTTTTGTTTATCTGCCGCAGATAATTGGCGTCCTGCTGCTCACGCAAGCAGGGAGCGAAGACCCGGCTCTGCTATCTGGATTCGACGGCGCGCCACTTCCCAGCCACCAAGCGTATCATGTGCGCATTGCGCACTTGGAATCTACGCTCGGCGATTTGCCTGGAAACAGGCCTGCTTCGGTGACTTCATGCGCTGACGCAGATCGCCACAACGTGAAGACGGCGCTGCTGGCAGACTGGAGTGGTATAAAGACTGGACACTCCTCAACTCAAGCCACAGGGCACGGAAGCCCTGCCAGGATGCAACGTCTCAACCCGTTTGTTTATCTGCCGCAGGTGAGCAAGCGTTATGGCAAATGTATTCGCTCAAATTACCTATGCCTAATAGTGCTGCCGTGCCCTAGGCAGATGTATGCGCAATTGTGTGACATGTGTGCCTGTATTAAGGAATTACTATTGCTCAGTGGTGACATTGAAACAAACCCGGGGCCCGATATGGCCAAGATCATGAAACAGCTTCAAGTAATTGCAGATGACATAAAAGAAATAAAAGAAGAACGGTTGAAATCTATTGAAGCCAAACTAGAACAAGTAACGTTACTGGAAAACAAGATCACGTCCTGTGTGTCCCAAGTAACCAATCTTCAAAAAACTGTTCACTACTTGGAGTTAAAAATAGACGACTTAGAAAACCGGTCTAGAAGGTCAAATTTACTTGTGTACGGTGTACCGGAGGAGGCAGACGAAAACCCCGAAACCCTCGAACAAACTATAAGTGAGCAGATACTTAAAAACATACTGAAGATCAAACCCGTTCCAATAGAAAGAATTCACAGGATAGGAAAACAAGACGCTCAAAAAACTGGACCAGTCATACTAAAACTCCTCGACTTCCGAGACAAAGCAACCATTCTTAGAAACTGCACGAAACTAAAAGGAACCGCTTTCTCTGTTGGAGAGGACTTCTCAAATAGAGTAAGAGACATCAGAAAAAAGCTTTGGCAAGTTGCAAAAGCAAGAAAAGAAGCTGGAGACAAAGTATTTCTGGTCTATGACAAATTAAAAGTGAATGAAGATCTGTACCGATGGGATGAGGAAACAAATGCTATTGCGCTCCTAACCGCTGGCCGTCACAGCATCAACGATGAAAAAAAACGACGAAGCGGAAGCACCAGGCGAGCCACAACGCCGCAGCCAACGAAAGAAGTAACATTTCTTAACATAAACACCCGCAGCATGCTTCAAAAATTAGTACCACTTGAATCCTTACTTCTTGGAATTGAACCGGACTTTGTAGCTTTGACAGAAACGTGGCTGACAAATGAGATAAAGGATTTTGAGGTAACACCCCCCAACTACGTTATCATTCGTAAAGATAGGCCGCCACGTGGGGGAGGCGTGGCCATCTTAATAAAAAAAGACCTTTCCTTTGAAATACTTCCTGAGGTTACCGGAGTCGAGGCAATATTTTGCAAGCTTCTCTTCACTTCTCGCCCAGTATTTGTTGGCTGCGTTTATCGCAGCCCATCTTCAGACAAGGATAGCTTGCAAGCGTTGCACACGTATATGCATCGGCATGTACTCGGAGCCAGGCTAATCTTGCTCGGCCATTTTAACCTACCCGATATAAACTGGCAAACAATGCAACACCACAGCGCATGCTCGGATGTGCTCCTTGATATCATGTTGACATTTAATCTCTCCCAAATTGTAAAACAGCCTACCCGTGTTCAAGGATACTGTTCTAATGTACTTGACTTGGTGTTTTTAAGCGATCCTTTTCCTGCAGATCAAGCACAGAACGTAATTCTTGAAGGCGTATCGGAACATGAAGTTATTCAAGGCTCTGTTTCTGTATTTGACATCCCTATAGCGTTCAACTCCTTTACTACATATCTTGACTTTAACCATGCCGATGACACCAGCATACTTGATCATCTTTTCCATGAACTTGCTTCGTTTGAACTACTTGCGAATGATTCAGACACAAATATAGAAATCCTATGGGCAAGGTTCAAAGCGGTCGTAACACACTGCGTTCTTAACTATGTGCCGGCTAAAACAAAGAAAACAAGAAAACATAACCCCTGGATAACGCGTGAAATTATTCATTCCAAGCGTAAAGTAAAACGCCTCAGAAAAACTTTGAAGGCAAAACCTACGCCACAAATTCGGAACAATTTGAGTCAAGCTCTTAGTAACATGGAATCCCAAATAAGAATGTCTAATTTTACGAGAACGCTACCCAACTTTTTGAAAACGTCTCCCCAGAAGTTCTGGAACTACCTCAATCCCAAAAACCGTAATAGGCCCGCGGCCCCGGAAGACAGCAAAGATAAAGCAAACTCTCTAAATAACTATTTTCAATCTGTTTTCACGGTTGATGACGGAAATGTGCCTGATGTTGACATTTATAACCATCAAAATATTGAACCACTTGTTGTGACAGAGTCCGGAGTGCTTAATTTGTTGTTAAAATTAGATACTAAAAAGGTTGCCGGTCCGGACAACTTGCCGAACGAATTTCTTAGGAGATATGCTGAATGGGTAGCCAAATACTTGTGTATACGTTTCAATAAGTCCATATCAACCTGTTCCCTCCCCCAAGAATGAAAAATCGCAAAGGTAGCCCCTGTTCATAAATCTGGTAGCGAAGCTGACCCATCAAACTTCAGACCCATCTCACTAACCAGCACAACCTGCAAACTACTGGGACACATAATTCTTAAACATCTAACATTGTACCTTGAACAGAATCACATCTTATCGCCATTACAACACGGTTTTCGCAAAGGACTATCCACAGTTACCCAACTGGTTGAACTAATTCACGACATCTCCCTCAATGTTGTGGGGACCAGGGTTCCGGCCGCAAGGCTAGCTCGGCTGAACTCCGCCACGGACCGCCGACCGGCGTAGCGGCAGAGAGCAGCAAGGAACACACAAACACAACGAAACGGCCAAATACTCGTTTATTGGCGTGCCACCAATAACGTAGCCGACTCTCGCTCGTCCCGACCCAGCCGTCCGGCGAGGATCAGGAGGCAGGCGCAAGGGGGTAGACAAAGGAAGGTGGGGAAGCCGGATCTCCGGTACTCACGTCTCTCCTCGTTGCCCGCTGGAACCCAAGAGGCCCTTCCTCCGTCCCGCGCACCGAGACCGGCCCCCCGGGGCCCCGAAGAGCCGGTCACGTGGCGAGCGACCGCCACGCCACCGCCGCCGCGACGGAAGCGCGGCTCCACCGAGGAGAGAGAAGGAGCCTTCCCCCCTCGCATCGGCGGCGGGTGACGAGGAATGGGGAACGCGCCAGGGCTCTGGGCTTCCCACAATGTAGACTGCAGAAAACAAACCAATTTAATTCTATTGGATTTCTCACAGGCTTTTGATCGGGTGCCCCACAACAAACTTGTAAGAAAATTAGAAGCAACAATAGGCACAGGTCCACTTACTGACTGGATAGACAATTATCTGAGTACCGAACGCAGTACGTGCAAGTCAATCGCGAAAGTTCTACCATAGCCAATGTTACGTCAGGTGTACCACAGGGCAATGTTTTGGCACCCATTTTATTCCTGATCTTCATTAATGATTTACCTGCTGGCATTGGTGTTAATGTGAGGCTTTTCGCCGATGACTGTATACTTTACCAAGAAATTAACGCCCCAGAAGATCATGTAAAATTGAACAATGCCTTGCAGTACATATCTAGCTGGTGTGCTCTCTGGCAAATGACCCTGAATGTTAAAAAATCTGCTCGCTTGACGATAACCACAAAAAAGCATGTATCTGAATTCGTTTGCGTTATAAATAACTCTCCCCTTCCGGTAGTGACTGAACAGAAATATCTAGGTTTAACTTTAACACAAGATTTTAGATGGGATATCCACATTAGCCATGTCACATCAGCTGCATTACAACGACTGTTTTTCCTTCATAGAAGTCTCGGTTCTGCACCACATGAAACGAAACTTCTCGCCTACAAAGCATTCGTCAGACCTGTTTTAGAATATGCAAACGTCGCGTGGTTTCCCTTTACAAACAATCTCATCAATGCCTTAGAACGAGTACAACGAAAAGCGATAAGATTTGTTTATAACAAGTACAGAATAACAGACTCACCCACCGAACTTTTAAAAAAAGCAGGTCTCTTAACAATAAAAAACCGCGCTAAACGGGCACGTCAGAAATTCCTGTATCAATTAATTCACGAACAGCTAAACATAGACAGTTCAAAGTACATGTCATACGCAGAAACAAGGCCAACACGACAAAAGCATTCACAGACACTGAATGAATATCAGTGCCGTACTGACTGTCTGAAATATTCTTTTTTTCCACTAGCAATTAGTGAGTGTAATAATTTGCCAGTCAGTATAACAAACAGTCAATCATTGGAAACTTTTTCAACCCTGCTTGAATGTTACTTATTGTCTTTGGAATGACAAACTGAGTTTTTTTTTACACTGTTTGAAGTGCTCACTATTTCTTTTCTCAATACTAGTTGGTATTGATGTCCTATGGTATTGATGTAGTTATAATTGTAGTGATGTAGTCATAAAATGTATTGCAGTCGGTTTTGTTTCACTTCTATTGCAATATTTCAGTGAGTATTCTTTGTATAAATCTTGCACTTCCACAATGTATGTGCCCTTCCTGCAATAATCCCTATTTGGGATTGGCAGTATGTGTAAATAAATAAATAAAATAAACTACGAATAAGTCGGGACGGAAGCGTGCAGCAAATTACAATAGGTGCCTTCCGTAATGCATTGCTAATAACGCCTCAAGTACTTGCGTTATTCGAAGAAAGCAATGCCCACAAATGCAGAATCCAAAGAAATTGCAACTTCTTCGTCATTACATGATAAAAGGACAGGTTCTTTCCCCGTGCGGTGGGACTCAGCCGTTGTCCGCAGCCGTTGTCCGTTGTTCCGCAGCCGTTGTCAAAGAGACTCCGCAAAGTGGAAAAAGAAAATAGTTACTCTCACTGATTTTCGAAAAAAAAGGCGATAATGAGTCGTCAAAAAAAACGAGTGAAAAAACACGATGATTCTGCCACGGATTTGTTATATAAAATTGTGGTTATAATAAGTCGCTAAGAAACAAAATATTGAACACTTATAGGTTGTCTAAGTGCTACAAATATCGCAGCTAATATTTTTTGGAAAGGCCGAATAACCAACTGCTGGCCTAAAATAACGCAGAATTTCGAACAAGAACATCTGTAATAAATAGGCACGAATTCCGTGCTTGTAACCACCCCGTAAACAACTCCCGCAGTCTAAAGCGCTCGCCGAAATTCGTCTTTGTACCGAAGCACCCGTGTCCCGGAAGGTCCGTGTCCCGAAACGCCCGTGTACCGAAACGCCCGTGTACCGAAACGCCCGTGTACCGAAACGCCCGTGTACCGAAAAGACCGTACCGAAACGCCCTGTACCGAAACGTCCTGTACCGAAAAGACCGGAGCCGGGAGAAAACAAGTCAGGGCCCACCTGTGGTCACGCCGCCGTCCAGCCTGACGCTACGTCGTCGACGCTCCTCCCTCCGGTCGAGAGCCCGATTCTCCTGCTGGCGGTCCTAGTCGCCAGCTCGCCGACGACTCTCGTTCACTCGAGCGCACGAACGCCCGCCGTTGCTCGATCCGGGTGCTGCCTCACATGTGCAGCCCTATCCCGTCCTGGGCGTCGTCCTCGTCGCTGCAGCCTGGAGCTTCTGCTCCCTCGGAGTCTCTCACAGAGATGTCACCCCGGTTCTCGCCGCTGCAGCTCGGAGCTTCTGCTCCCTGGGGCCTCTCACTGGGTTCTCGCCCCAGCCGTGGAGTAGCCTCTCCGTCGTCCGCCGGAAGCTCCTGGATGCATCCTGGTCACGGCACCAGTTGAATTTACGAGGATAGATGTGATCGGTCGATGTTGAAGATGGCTCACTGATCTAAGGCACATAGCTGACGATGGTCTACTTCACAATATTTACACTTTATTACAATATTTACAACCAAGTTACAACTGACATCGAGAAGCGCTCAAGACGAGCCCGCATCAAGCGGGGCTCTCCCCTCCCCCTGTACACCGAACACATTGGTTTTATTACAAAACCCACGCCTCCAAGGAAGGCGGAACCAAAGAAAGAGAGGAGGGCACATAATTAACAGTTCTGCCTTTTATAGGCCGCACAGCCACCCACAGGCGGAGCTCATAATTAGGCAATTGGCCCACCCCTTGTCCAAAACACCTTTCCCATTCCCACCAAACTAGACGTCAATACTCAGAAAGGATTCGCAGCGGAAGCCGCGACACTAAAAACTAACAAACTACCCAAGTCTGACGCGTTGTTACACTGGTTTAGGAGTACCCTCACAGGGACCGAAAGCAATAAATCCCAAACCGTCGTTCCAATGCGCATCTGTGTCGAGTGGCCGCAGTTTGTTTACGCGGATCGCCGCCATCGCTTCATCCCCGCTTCCCAGCGGTCACCTGCAGCTGCTTCCGGTCATTCCACGAATTCCCCATTTCAAAACAGACCGGCACAGTGTCGTAATTTGTTTAAAGAAAGTGGCCACCGCCACTTTGAAATTTCGCGTCTTTGCGTCGAGTCTGCCCAGCGATTTACGACCGGCCGCTTCCGGTCCGCTCCCGAACTTGACACCTGACGCGCCCGGTGCGAGCAGTACACTACACGGCCTCGCCCCTCTCCTGCTTCTGAAAATTAGGGGCAAACGGTTCCTTTCCGCTGCCGACGCGTTGAGCGGGGTCCGCAGCCCCCCACCATGAGAGAAGAACAAAAAAAAACGGCACTCGAAAGGATGCTCCAACCTCCGGCGCTCATAGTCAAAACAAACAAAGAAAAAGAAACCTCCCCGGCCAGTCTTCGTAACCACTCGATGCAACCCCTCGATCTTAACACAGGCTAAAGTTGTTCTACCTAATATACCATGATACACTTGGAATAGATAAAGCAAACTACCTCACAATGACCGATCGCCGCCCGACGCGCTCATATCACACGAAAAAAGTTACAGATTTTTGTTGTCGTACAGACCTATTGAAACATTCCTTCTTTCCTCAAACAGTCGCTAGTTGGAATTCCCTATCTCAGAGTACGGTCGAATGCCCTACTGTGAAAATATTCATGAAAAACCTCTCTATTTAAGTAGCTGTCTCATTGTTCTCCTCTAACTTCTTCCTTAATGGTATATTTAATACTGCTGTGTGCTCATCGCTGCTTCTGACTCTTATGTTCTTTGTGGCGTAGTGGTTTCTTGTCTGTAAACGGTGCCTTTAAAAACAGTTGTGCTCGTACGTATCGTGTTCGCTCTTGTGTAAACATTGTTGCCGTTTTTTTGTTTTTTTTTCTTTTTTGTCCTCAGCGATGTGTAAACGTTTTTCTCCGAGTACATTTCCTGTTTTTTTTTTACGTTATTCCTTGTACAGCAATTTTCGTCATCGTGCCGTGTTTTTCTAATTACAAATAGTTGTTATCGGCTCACTCTTCTGCAGTGGCGCGTTAAGTGTCATGCGCGTAACATTTCTTTGCAGGTATGCACTGCCTCTGTTGTGTTTTCTTTTCTCTTTGACAAATGTTGTCAATGTGTGTCGTGTTATTATTCTTGTGTTGTATTATTATGAACCCAGTTAACTATTGCGTCCTTGTGAATGCAAACATGTAATCCCACCCTGCCCAAGGCCTGGCTCTCAGGCTGGCAGTATTCAATAAATAAATAAATAACGCGGGCCGTGGATGTTCTCTGAGGTACCTGCAGCGCTGTTTTATAAACTTTCCGAATTAGACCATTAATTTTAGCTTATTCTGTCGGCGAAGGGAGCAAGTAGGGGAGAGAGTAATGGATGCGACTAATAATGAAAGCCTGTATCAGCCGAAGGCACTGTGCCTCTTTGAGCCCCTGATGTCAGCTATACGACGTATGAGATTGATAGTTTGATTGAACTGAGAAGTGAGGTGAGCTATGAACGTAGTGTTAGCGTGGTTGCTCTGTATGTATAGGCCTAAGATCTTCAGGCATTGCACCTGGGGAACGGGTTGTTCGTGAACTCGGATTGTAATGTACGGAGGAGAAGTTTCTCTGCTGGTACGTTTAGCAGGAAGGATTAGTGGCTCCGTTTTTTCCGGTGCGCATTCAAGTACAATGCCACGAGCGTACGCAGCGACGACATCTGCTCCCTGTTGAAGGGTATCCTCAATGTGCCCATCACTGCCCCCGGTCGTCCACAAGGTGATGTCGTCGGCATAAGAACTATGACGAAGGGATGTTATGTTATTCAACTGCTTGGGCAGGTTAATCATCGCTATATTGAATAACAGTGGCCACATGACAGCGCCGTCTGGGGTGCCTATTGAGGGCAGGTGTATTATATCAGAGCGTAGGTCGTTGATCTGAACGACTGCAGTGCGATCGGTAAGTAAATCGCGAATGTAATTGTAAGCACGAGCCCCCGGGGCTAGGGCTGTCAGGTTTTGCAGAATGGCTTTGTGTGAGACTCGGTCGAAAGCCTTTCGCAAATCGAGGGCGAGTATCGCTGCAGAGTCTACACGAGGCTGGTGAGTTATAATGTCGTGCTTTAGTTGGAGGTGAACGTCCTGAGTGGAGAGATCCGGCCCGAAAGCCGAACATGGTGTGGGGGAATCGTCCTGTGTGGGTGAGATGCTGTACCAAGCGTGCGTGAATGACATGTTCAAGGACTTTTCCTACACGAGGTGAGAAAGATTGGCCGGAGATGCGGGAGATCGAGATGATTGCCCGGATTAGGAATGAGCGAGACCTTTGCGTACTTCCCTTCGTTGGGGATGGTACCGGCTTCCCAGTGGTGATTGTAATAGCGCGTTAAGATCTCTATGGGTTGTGGGATATATGAGGGGTTCCTCGGGGACCTCAGCCAGTCCTGGCGTAAGCCACCACGCTAGCTCCCGGTGTGTCAACCACGCGGGCTCCCATGGCTACGGCAGCCCAGCGAGGTTCGCCGATACGAGAACACAGTAGACAGTAGTGCCGAAGCACAGCCGTTTATTTGGGGAATCCCAAAGCATGCGAGCACAGGGCTCGACGGCGTTCACGAATCACGCCGTCCGGGTCGTGACCGCGAACGGGAGGCAGGCACTCACGGCGCGCGACAAACAAAGCTCCCACCTGAGACACAAGTATCCATCACCGCCGCGTTCCGCCGATCTCGCCCCAACCGGGTCTCCGACGAGACTCTCCTTCTCCCGTGCGCGCACGCTCGCGCCGCCCGCGCCCGCGCGCCTATCCCCGCACACATCGGTGGCGCCATCTCTCGGGGGACGCCGACGAACCAGCGGAGCGCCGGACCGGTTTCAGCGCACAAGCGTCTCTCCCGAAGCGCGCGCTGGCTCGGGATCGGAGGTCGCGGTTCTCCACAATTCCCACACTCCTCCCCCCTAAAACTGGACGCCACTTGAGCTCGAGTGACGCCACGGTGCACCAAACTCGTCACGTCTCAAGTCAGCAAAACAGCCACCGAACGCCACTCCACACCAAAGTTCGCCACACGATGCCGCCGTCGCGATGCTCGCCTCACAAACCCGCAAACACATTGCAATGGTTCCAAGTCTCTCGCGGTTGGGCAGCACAGCAGGTTGGCAGGCCCGGGGGTAGCTGCAGCCGCAGCCGACGAACGCCGGGGTCGCGCCATGATGCGACCCCCACTCCCAGCTCGAGGCGGCAACGGGAACGGCCGCGCCCACTGCGGCTGCCCGAAGGCTCGCGCCGCTCGCGTAGGCGCCAGATCCCGCCGCCTCCTGGGTTCCGTGGCCGGCTCGGCCGCAGGTCCTCCCGAACGGTTGGCTGCCGCCCGGCAGGCCGGAGCAGCAACTGGAGTAGCAGCTCCACGAACCGCGCTCGGCCCCGCCGGTGGTTCAGCAGGCCATCCTCGCTGTCCGTGGCAGTGGTGACTGGCGTGGCTCCCGGTGGTATCCGTATGCTGCAGGTCTCGCTCTCACCGTCCAGTTTAAACGATTCCCGAACTTGAAGTGGGGAGCAGCGGGACTCCGCAATCTCCTGTGACTGGCCGGAAACCTTATCGACGATCTCGCCAAATAGGGTAACAAAGATGCCCGAGGGGACTCCCCCTTGCACGTTCGCTTGCTCGCGGAATCACGAGTCCGGCAACTGTGCTCCAGCCGCCACCCCCGCCTGGAGGCAGCTCGCCTGACTATTACGGGTTGTCGGCATCGAAACGCCCGTCCGAGCTATTTCGGCCTGGTGCGTTGGTCGGCAAAGCAGCGTCAGCATCAAGCAGGCGGGCTCCTGCAACTCACTCGCAGCAATACAAGCTGCCGTAGAGCCAGCGCCAACCGCAATACCAGCGGCTTACGGGCGCACATCACCGGTATAGGTCGCCTGAGAGTTCGTCTCTTACTAAGACTGGCGATCTCTCGCGACCAACGAGCCCGCTGCCGAGCCGCGCGAAGCTCTTACTGCCTAAACGCAATCTCGAGCGGAGTCTTCACGGCATCGAGACGCACGCACTCCGGAAGCGCGGAGACAACGGTCCCATTGCTCCCGCTTCCCCCCCGCAGCGAGAGGAGACTGATTCTTCAGCGATCCCCCTCGCTCTTTGTCAGGCGTCAAATCGGCAAACACTCCGCCTCGGACTCGAAGCGCAGTAGCGGCGGGCTAATCGTGCGGCTTGCGAACTCCCAAACACCGCACCCTCGCTCGGTAGTGTCCGCCGCGCCTGCGGGAAACTTCAACCGGCGCCGCCGGCGCGGCTGCGCGAAGACGGCGCTACGAGGAAGGCGACCCGCCGCCATGTTGGAACAAGGCCTACGCACCTCCCGTCTCGCAAGCGGGCCGCGACTGCGGTGCTCGGAGGTATCCTACTGACTCACCGCCACCGCCTGGTGCGTGTAGGAAGGTTAACACATTTGCCGTCACGGCTGTATCGGGCATCATAACTGTCTGCCTGCAACCGACTGGCGCGAGGCGTTTCGTCCGAAGTCGTCCGGACAAAGGGTAGCGGGCTACGACTGCAGCAACGCATTTCTCGGGGAGCTAGCAACTTCGAATTCGTCTGAATACGAGACCCACGTTCGGGCGCCATGTGGGATATATGAGGGGTTCCTCGGGGGCCTTGCCAGTCCTGGCGTAAGGCCCCCACGCTAGCTCCCGGCGTGTCAACCACGCGGGCTCCCATGCTACGGCAGCCCAGCGAGGTTCGCCGATACGAGAACACAGTAGACAGTAGTGCCGAAGCACAGCCGTTTATTTGGGGAATCCCAAAGCATGCGAGCACAGGGCTCGACGGCGTTCACGAATCACGCCGTCCGGGTCGTGACCGCGAACGGGAGGCAGGCACTCACGGCGCGCGACAAACAAAGCTCCCACCTGAGACACAAGTATCCATCACCGCCACCGTTCCGCCGATCTCGCCCCAACCGGGTCTCCGACGAGACTCTCCTTCTCCCGTGCGCGCACGCTCGCGCCGCCCGCGCCCGCGCGCCTATCCCCGCACACATCGGTGGCGCCATCTCTCGGGGGACGCCGACGAACCAGCGGAGCGCCGGACCGGTTTCAGCGCACAAGCGTCTCTCCCGAAGCGCGCGCTGGCTCGGGATCGGAGGTCGCGGTTCTCCACAATTCTCACAGGGTTGATCATCCAGGTTGCGAAGGAGCTTATTGGTAACGCCGTCTTCCGCAGGTGCCGAGCCCGGATGAATTTTGATTAATGCGGCGCGAACCTACGAAACGGTGACTGCGCGGTCCATGTCTGAGTTTTCAGAGCCCCCGTAGGCAGGGAGGGGCTCCTGAGTACCCTGTGCTAGGTATAGGTTCCGGAGTCTTGATATAAGTTGCTCGTTGGTTCCGTCAAATTTGTGTATGATTGTAGTAAGACGATTTCCGCTAGTCGTTTTAGAGTGGGTTGGGTCGACCATGGTCCTTAAAATAGCCCATGTACGACGCATGCCGAGGTTACCTTTCATGCTGTCGCAAAATTCCCCCCCCCTGAGCTCGGGCTAATTCTGCTGTGTAAGTCTCAATCGTTTTATTAGTCGCCGGAGGGTTGCAAGCTGGGCTAGTTGGAAAGACATTCTTGGATAAAACCAGCGCTAACTCAGACAAAGACAAAGAAAGTGTACCACAAGGACAGCCAGCGGCTGTCCTTGTGGTACACTTTCTTTGTTTTCGTCTGAGTTAGCGCTGGTTTTATCCAAGAAAGTTTTATTAGTCGTAGACGTATTTTTAGTCGTAGACGGCGATTGTGTTTTTGTCGGTGCCATCGCGTTTGGAGGCTTTTGTAAGCCTCCCATAGATGTTTCAAACGCGTGTCGACTGTTTCTGAACGAATGTCTGGGTCCAAAGGGAGGTCATGCGTTTTCCTAATGTCTATAAGGCGACTAAGCCAGCTCTGGAGCGACATATCATCGTCGGGTGGCTCCTGCCCCAGATAGGTCTCCCTGAACGCTGGCCAGTCGGTGATGTGGGTCTGCCGTAACCATGGGGCGAGTGATGTATCGAGTTGGAGAGTGGACTGAATAATAAAATGGTCACTGCCCAAAGTGTAAGGAGTGCAGTGCTATTTCAGTTCTTTGATTCGGTGCGAGAGCGTCAGGTCGGGGGAGGTATCGGTTTGGGCACTGTTTCCGATCCGAGTGGCGACGGTGGGATCAGATTCGACTGCGAGCCTTCGCGCCTGCACCAACTCCCAGAGCAGCCTCCATTTCTTGGTTGTACGCGTGTAACCCCAGGTTTTATGCGGGGCGTTAGAATGTCCGAGTATAATGAGGGGGTGGTGAGCATCCGCTCGCTTTGTCAGCGTCAGTAAGTTGGTGAGGTTATGCGTGTGTGCTTTGGGGCTGCTATTGACATTGAGGACACATAGCCAGAGGCAGTGCGCTTTGGAGGATATAGGACGACTAAATCATGTGGAATAGAGATACTGTCGAAGATGTGATGGTCCGCAGGAATGTTGCGCTGAACAAGCACCGCTGTGTACGGGTTGTTGGGAGTATGAAAGGATTGATAGCCTCTTAATTTAATGTGTTTACCAGGTTCTTGGATAACGATGAGTGCGGGAGGAGTAGCTTCTGTCGAAATTAGTTGTTGAAGGTTGTGTCGCTTGAGGGTGAACCCTCGGCAATTCCACTGCCACACAACCAATGGGCTACGACGTATAGACATCGTCTTCGTCAGAGGGGGGAGGGGGGTATTGTGAGCTACAGCCTGAGACTCAATGAGGTTGCGGAAAGCTAGGCGCATCATATCAATGGTAGACTGAAGGGCCGTCTGATTTTGCAGGAGGACGTTGTGGAGTTGTAGGTACTCCTCTCTGTGGCTGGCGATTGTTTGTTCCAGAATTCCTAGCTTTTCATCTCGCGTGGAAGCGCGGGGCACCGGTCGAGACAGCCTTGCGTTTGGGCGGGGGAGACGTGGCGGGGTCAGTGGTTTTAGGAGATTGCGAGGTTGGAGACGACTGTATATCCATTTGTATGGGCTCATTCTGAGGAGGAGACGTCGGAGAGGGGTGCTTTCTTGCGAGTTGAAGTTCGCGTTTGAGAGCCGCGTTCTCCTGCCTGAGGGTAGCTACCCCGGCACGAATGGCACGCAGCTCCTAAGTAAGTTCTAAGTGAGGGTCGCCGTTGTGGGGGAGGAATGGAGGTTTAGACGGAGCGCTACAACGAGCGTGTGCAGCTCACCTGGTGATGTTTTTTGGCAGTGTCTTGCTTCGTGGCGTTGTGCATGCCAGCAGTCTTGGAGGGGAGCTTGTTCAGGAAGGTGGAAAGTCCTCCTTCTTGGTTGCGGATGCTGCGTTGGAGTTGGCCGCCTGTGCGTACGTAAGCGGCTGCCGGCGACGTTGGTAGCGGCGAGGGCACACAGTGGAACCGGTCAGGTGGGGACCGTCACACACAATACACTTGGGAGTGGTCGTCGGGTGCACTGGAGAGTCCACACTTGGTGCAGCGCGGGGCAATTTGCGTGCTCGGGGAAACGTCCTGCCGGTGTCCGGGCTGCCGATACGCCGTGCAAGCCTCCGTTTTGCGTCCGAATAGCTTGTAACGGTTAGTTGCTGAACGATATTGGACGCAAAAGGACACTCGGGCGCCATTAAAGAGAATCTTGACGATATTGGAAGAGTTGAGTCGGCCGGCATCCAAAATTTGTAAGTCAGGATTGTAGCGGCAGACGCTATCGGGGACCTGCTCGGCCATCTCGGTCTCAGGAACATTGAAGATGACGCCAGTTGGGGTGTTAGCCGGGGCGGCGACGTGCGTAGAGGTAGCGTATTGCTTGTTCGGCACCGTAAGCGTGACGATCTTTACGTAGTTGCGTGCGCGACCTTCAGACGGCGTGCACGATGATGAAGTTAGAAGTCGACTGAATGCGCACTTGGTCTTCGCCGTTGTGACAGACTCCAGCCTGTCTCTGGATGGCATCGGCTAGAGCGGCTACCGACACTATCGACAGAGCCGCGACCCCCTCTAGGCCTCAGAATTATTTTGACGTCTTTTTCGGGCAGGGATGATGCGGGTGGGTTGCGCTTGGGCGCGCCCCGACCGCGCGTGGGCGGGGAGCGAGCAACATGGGCACGTGACTGCAAGGCGCCCCTTTGGTCGGCCTCCTTGAGAGCGAACAGCTTGTGGCGGATAGTGGCCCAAGTCGGGTCGGACATTTCAGATGGATCAATCTCCTCACCTTCTACTACTGTTTCTATGGGTGATTGTCCGGAGTGGCGGAGAGCTATGAGTTGCTGCATAGCCACGGCAGGAGAGATGAAATGACGATCCTCCGTCGATCTGTCAAGGCGAGTCGAGGTCCGCCACGCTAACCCTAGAACCAGGGCTAGCGCTGCCGCCGCCTTGGCGTGGTTTTCCGAGGCGAGAAATTCGCATCCAGTGGTCCAAATGGTTGGTCGGTGGCGTCCCGCGGGTCCTTACAACTTGCCGATTCACAGGGTACCCCGCAGAAACGCCAGGGAAGTGGTGAGCCACAAATTAAACATTGAAAACGGAGCCGACGTGGATCTTGTCTTCATTTCGTGGCCCCCTGGCGGGCTTCCCTCAAGAGACATTTACCGGGCATTATTTCCCTTCCCCTCTACACCTAAAACCATTACAACCACAAATATGCTGTAAATAACTGCAAGCAATGCTTACGTCTACTTATTTTTTCCAGCCTGCGTACACCTTCTGGTGCCAACTTTAGTATAGATGAACACATCAGCCTGATGGAGCAGAAAATGCATAAAATGTTGCGCAACTGCCAACTAATTCAGGTGCACTCATACGCTGCTCCTCTTCTTCTGAAGTTTTTTCGTACAAGAGTTGCGATGAGAAGCAAATTTCGATACTTTTGGGCTATTTTAAAATACTTCATGGGGCTCGCTTTTCGTCTGAATATTTTTTACTTAATTTATCTGTTGTCAACAATAATTCACAATTCCACCCTTAAAGCGAATAAATTAGCTAGCTTTGCCAATAAGGCATTCGGGTGCAGAGCCAGGACATTGCATGGTTGGTTCTGTGAGGTATTTGGTTAGGTATGTTTTCGCATGAACATTAATAATCATGTGGATAACCTTATAAGCACCAGGGTTGAATGCGCCAGTAGGTTATCTCTAATTCTGGTGACATCGCCTCATGAATACAAAGTACAATAGCCATACGAAAACCTAAAAACAAGTGTGAGGCTGTTTAAATACTATTCCTTCCAAAAATTCCACTTTCGACAGATACCAGGATCGAAAATGGAGAAGAAACGCATTACCGCCTGTCGTGTGCAAAGCTGCGCTTCGTTTTCTTTTAACGTTGAGATTTTATGCCACAGCTCGTGAATATTTGATGCACTGAGCCATTTAAATGTTTCACATAGTTCTGGTACTAACTGACGCCAGTATTAACTGACGCCAGATCAACCTTATGTCCCCAACAACACAACCTGCGCCTGCATGGGGATGCTCCATGGGTGATGCAGGCGTCCTCCATATTACAGCCAGTTATTTGTGGGTGTAGGAACAAATGGTCCCGGAACAAATGGCCCCGGAACTTATGGTCTCGGAACGAACGGTCCCAGACACCTCTTCAGGCAAAATGCTTCTATAAAACTCACGTGGGTTCTCTGTTCAAATTTGTGGTATCTTGCTGGAGTGCAGTTTATAATTTCTGTGTTTTTTTTTAATTTTTGTTTTCTTTGTTTTTTATATTCCATTAAACCGGTTATCTCAATTTACGCTTTTATAACGATTAAACGCAGCATTTCTGCCAACGAAGCCTTTTTGTGCTACTGCAGGGCATTACAGGATTGGCCCGTTAGGGGAAATTTTTTATTCGTATTTCTGCCGCTTTTCTCCGGCCTATTTTTTGTTTTTGTCTTCGCGTTTTTTATACTTGGAAGACGAATATTCTTATTTATTACTTCCCTCTCTCTTCCGTTATTGAATTTTTGTAATGTTTTCATTGTTTCTGTTTTCGACTTTCTTGGTTTATCAAAATGTCGTTATTGCAATTGTCTTCTATAACCAATGACTGTGCTACTTGCATACACAGGGGGAAAAAAGAAGCCACGGGGGAAACATGCGGCTCCATCCATGATTTATAGAATACGTAGAGGCATGCCTCAGAAAGAAGCGCCAGTAATTTTTTGTGAGCATGCACTTCACGGGTGCGTGCGTAGTGAGTTCTCTGCCCCCCCCCCTCCCCCTCGGAAGTTTTCTCAGTCACCGCAACTATTTCACACACGGCCAGGATTAACGCTCCCTTCCCGTTTAAAAAGATAGTTTGTGAGTCCGGCCGCGTTCCAAGAAGTCGCACCTGTCGCGGGACGCCGCTATACTCGGTTACACCTCAAGAACCGCACCACCTCATGTAGCATATCACTCCGCCAAAGCGCCGGACCCGTGACGTCAGCGCGCGCGTTTTGAAATGGGTTTGCTATGAATGCGTGATATCGTCTGCCTTGTCTCACGCAGTTTGTTTGTCGTCACGGGAGTCGCTTAAAGCATATAAAGTCGAAAAAATCACGGGAACGGCTCACGCCATGTTCAAAATATTCCCAGTAACTCCCTACTTGCGCCGCGCGGAGAAACATCCGGCTACGGTGATACGGCACAGCGGCAACTTCCGGTGCCGTTCTTAAGTTGTAACCGAGTATAGTAAGCAAGGTTGGTGACATGCACAGTCTCGAGACATGCGGACGTCTGATCGCTAGCATCGGCTGAGCCACTGGTGAAGCCAGGCTGTCGCGACCGTCAGCACCATGGCCAATTTCTTCTAAAGAAGGCAATGAGGGCCATCTCAAGCAAAGAAATATGTTACCGAAGCGAGTGCACTAGGAGCCACTAGATGAGAAAATTATGGCAGCCCGTTATTGTATTCGCTTCAAACACCGGCCCAGGGCTGCCCAGTACACGCTGATTTTGATTGAAATGTCTGCCATTGGTTTGCCTGGTATTCGGAATAACAAAAAAAGGCGAACAAAGGAAGCACGCGAGGACGTACATGTGCGGCAAAAAATCTGTATACCGCATTCCCCTCAAGTAAATTCAGCCTCAGCAAATATATTATATATCAACAGATGCAAAATACATTTTGCACAATTGCAGACATATAAACTTAAATACACTGACCCCCTCCTTCCCTCATACAGGCGCTCATGCATAAGAGCAGTAGTGGTAGGACCATTTCTTCCTAGTTTGAAGTTGGGACCATTTGTTCCGGGATCATTAGTTCTGGGACCATTTGTTCTGAGACCATTTATTCCGCGACCGGTTATTTGTTGGTGCAACCGACACTGGAGGGGCTGCAACACACATCAGCACGTGCATTGGCAAACTATTCCTTTGCTCATCGTGTGAATTGGTGGGGGAAGGAAACTGGCCCAGAATACAAAGACACATAACGATGCGCAATTGTCAACTGTGAATTTCGCTCAGAAAACGGTAATATTGTACGAAGCCAAGGTCGGCTCAGTTGTCTTGAAAAAGAAACACGTTTTTTGGAGCGAACTTGTGGTCCCCTAACAACTCAAAAGAATACAGAGGCAGCGAAGCAGCAATCAACAAAGTGACTTGCACAGGCGAGTGTCGTCGAATCGGATGCCGCGGCGTCTGCTCTGCAGGCGCGAGTGTTCCTGGAATCGTCGATTCACATCCAGAACATTGTAGATCACAGAAGATTATGCTGGGCTAGCGACGTTGGCTTCCGGATGGCTTCGCGCTCGTGTGAAGAGACGCGGTACGGCGACTGTCAGGTAGGTCGGGCTCCATCTTCGGTTATTATCCGATGCTTCGCCAGAGGTGTCTGACGTAATTTTGAGTTCGACGAAAACCAGTCGCTGTAGCGGCGCAGCAAAGCCGACAACTTGTTTTTTTCTTTCTGCGGTAGCACGGGATTCACGTCGAAGGCATGCGGAAGCTTGAAGGTATCTTCGGGTGCGCGTTCAAAGTCAGCGACTGCGATCACTTCACTTGCTTCTTGCGGTTCTTCGAGTAACGCAATTGCTGCGCCCTTGTTTAAATGATGGTACTCTTCGGTGAAATTGGTGACCAAAACGTGGGATTTGAGTTGCTTAAACCGCGCAATGACTCTTGCGACAGCCATGCCGCGGTCGAGAAGCAACCTTTGATCACTCTCCACGACAGCGTCGACTTCAGGAGCAGCACCTTCACAGTAGACGGTGATCATCAAGCTTGCGCGGGGTGGCAGGGTGACGGGATCGTCGGCGATCCTTACAGCAGCACGGTGTTCGGGATTCTACTGCGGCGTCCTGGAGTGATCGGAGGCAAAAGTTATCGACTTCGTCTGTAGATCAATTATTGCGCCGTTGTCTCTCAACAAGTCGATTCCGAGAATTACGTCGCAGGAGCAGTTAGGCAAAATGAAGACCTCCGCAGAGTACGTTGTGCCGTCTATGGTGACGCGTGATGTGCACGTTCCACTTGGCGTCACGAGGTGGCCTTCTGCTGTGCGAATGTGCAGACCGTCCCATCTGGTCATAACTTTCTTCAGCTAGGGCGCAAATGATCCCCTGATTACTGAGTAGTCGGCTCCCGTGTCTATGAGGGCGACTACATCAAAGCCGTCGATGGACAGCTGAACGTCGGACGCCGCTTTCCTTGAGTTTCGGGTGCATCGGGGCATCGTATATCGGCTTGTACGTGTTGACGGTCGGGCATTATGCGTCGTAGTCTTCTTCCTGTTCTGAGCGGCAGGTTCGTTCATGTCGGGTACACGTCGCGCCGTTTTGCTGTCGTCGTGTTCTGGAGTCAGGTAAGGGTTAGATTCGGCCGTAGGGCGGAGGGCATGTCGTGAATCATGGTACTCAGCGAGTCGCTGCGTCGTTGGAGGGTTTTCATTTTTCCGCTGTGGTGCAACTTTACCTCCAGAAGTTGCTGCTTTTAGTTTCCCCCGCGTGGGCTGGGGGACCTTCCACGTTAGAAGTCAGCAGTGCTGCGGCGGTTTGGTGACTGATACGGGTAGGGCGACGGTGAGCGATTGAAGCGGGCTGGTCCTCGGTTGGTGTTGGAGAGGTATTCTTCGATCTAAGCAGGGCGCTGGCGCCGTATCGGGGGCGTGGGGCGTCGACAGAGAACCCTCGCAAACCGAGCCTCTTGTAGGGACAGCGACGGCAGAAGTGGTCGGCCTCTCCGCAGTGGTGGCACAGCGGGCGATTATCGGGCGTTCGCCACACGTCGGTCTTCGTTTTATTCTTGGCTAGGGACGTTAGGGCGAAACAGTTTGCTATCTGAATGTGATAGCCCGTGCGGCATAAAAATAAAGAACAGAAGACGCGCTTTGGTCGGAACGCAGATAACACAGCCGGGCGTGGCCCGGCAGTAAAAACAAACAATAAATAAACAAACCCATACATGGTTCACGGCAATATATATAGTACAGGTTACCCCGATAGCTGATCGATACAAGAAATACCAAAGTATACAAGTTATACAAGCGCAGTAGAGTAAGCAGTGGGTGTAAACAGGGTCTAAGCAGTGGGTGTAAAAGCAGTGGGTCTAAACAGTAGAGTAAACAGGGGCACTGCTTACGCAGTAGAGTAAGCAGTGCCCCTGTGGCTGCTCACCAGCGTTGTTTTGGTGGCTACGCGGGCTTTTTTCCAGACATTGCGAGCCGCAGGGTGTCAACCAGGACGCACGTTTTAAAGATGACCTTGTCAAATGCCGCAAGCGCTCTTGGTCCCTCTGAAGCACCAGATGGGGTTTTTCGAATATTGTAAGGCCTTGGGTACTTGGTGAAGTTGGACGTTTATTCTACGACACAGCCATCTCCGAACACCGGTCCAGGAACCAACGATGATGATGATCACTTCAGAAGAAGACGAAGTGTCCCTGGAAGTGTTTGATGATGGGGATAGTGTGGAAGTTACACGCTTCGGAGCTTCGCGCTTAGAATATTGCCGTCCTTCAAAGCTGAACTGGCCATTGCTTAGTAGCATGTGTTTGCTTAAAGGGGCCCTAAATAGGCTGCCAAATGTTACGATTTTGCGTGCGCAGTCACTGGAGTACTATCCAAGGAACGTCATCCCGCAAAAATTGTTTAAATGCGTTAAGTATTAGCCGAGTTATCGCTCATTAAAAGGGGCCACCCATAAGGCCTGGGGCTCTCCTCCTCTAGTAGCTCCTCCGAAGCACTGTGGGGAGCCGCGACGTCATCGACCCGGCGCAAGACCACCGAGAGAAACAGGGCAATCCATCACCCTCCTTGATGTACGTGCAGTCATTGGCTGCGCCAAGCCCTGCGCGCGCTTTTTTTTTTAGCACTCGACGCGCATGCTCCGCCCACCAGATTCCGGTTGCACGGTGATCGCTGTCGCTGTGGTTCGCGTTCGCGGCGCCGCACTGGGCAGTGTCTGGTGCGTCATAGAGGCGCGTCAGAGCCGGAAAGAACTGCGTCAGAGCGCGCAAGTGTGGCGGCAAGGTATGGTTGGTGAGCCAGGGGAGGAAGTGAAATCTTTTTTTCGTGTTTGTGCGGCCCCTGCTTTACGCAGAGGTGTAATATTTCGTACACGTTGTCGTGAAGGGGTACTCTAGCGATTGCGCGATTGAAATGGCGGCATTCGGAAGCCTATTTAGGGCCCCTTTAAGCTACACACGAATCCCGACATAGAAACCAATAATCGACCTTCGGTCCTGCCCTTCCTAAATAAAAGAATTTATCATCGTCATTCAGCCAGCGTGAACGCATGTGAGCGTGCGCCTTGGGACGAGCCCCAGCGTCTTCCAAGCGTGGGCTTTGGTTGGTTGGGGCCAAAAAAATGGCTCATATCCACTCAGGTGGATTGGCCAGGCAATGGGTGCTAACTAAGAGAGAAAAAAACTCGACTCGGGAATAAAATAAATAATGTGAATGCACGAAGTACTCAGTTAGGAAAGAAGTGTCTATTAAACGGTTATACAAAAGATAAGTAACTGCCAGAAAATGAGTGCGGCAGCAGAGAGGACACACCAGCTATAAAATTAACACTAATGAATAAGGAAAGGATAGAAGGACAGTCGTGAACAAGTGCGTAAAAAATACTGTAAGAAGATAGGACAGTGAAGGAGAGGGAGTGAACGGTCAGGCAGTGAGTACAGGTGCTCACGTGTTTTATAGAGTAGCCCGCCATCTTGATCTAGCGGCTAGCACGGTAGACGGCGAGATTCGGAAATGAATGAATGTACAGCGCAGCAAAAATACCCGCGGCAAAAACCCGGGACTTTTGCCCCGAGTGATAATATTAGGGGAACAGAGAACGTGGCTTGCGCCTCAGGAGAAGCTCCCGCCTTCGTCGTCGTCATCTTCGTCGCGGGGAACACTTGGCGCGCCGGTCGCTACGTGATAGTGAAACGCGACGTTTTCACTCATACATATGTAAAGTCCACAATCCAGTCAATCGAAACCTCAGTCAACGGCAATGCTGAACTTACCGAATCAGCACGTTCAGCTGACCCAATCCCAAACTAGTAGCATATTCCTAACATCACATTCCTTTGGATCACCGTTGTCTTAGATTTGGACTTTTGATGATTGGATTTTGGACTTGACATTTGTATTGGAGAAAGCTTCGCGTTTCAACCATCTTTCTTGCAGAAAGGGTCATTAGATATTTTGTCATGATGGCCTCTTCGATGCAGGTGTAGGAACAAATGGTCCCGGAACAAATGGTCCCGGAACAAATGGCCCCGGAACTTATGGTCCCGCAACAAATGGTCCCAACTCGAAAGTAGGAACAAATGGTCCCGGAACTTCTGCCCCGGAACAAATGCTCCCAGGCACCTGTTCAGGCAAAATGATTCTATAAAACTTCACGTGCGTTCTGTTTAAATTTGTTTTATTTTGCTGTAGTGCAGTTTCTAATTTGTTAGGTTTCTTTATTTTTGTTTTCTTTTTATTTTAGATTTCGTTAAACCGGTTAGCTCAATTTGGGTGATTAGAACGATTAAACGCGGTATTTTTGCCAACCACGCGTTTTTGTGAAAGTGCAAGGCATTCATTACACGATTGGCCCGTTTTCAAATTTTTTATGCGTATTTTATCCGGCCTTTTTATTTTAGTCGTCGCATTTTTTATACGTTCAAGACGAACATTCTTATTTATTACTTCCCTCTCTCTTTCGGTATTAGATTTTTGTAATATTTTCCTTTTTTCGGTTTTCCACGTTTTGATTCTTTGTGAGCCCGGCCGTGTTCCAGGAAGCCGCACTTGTCGCGCGCGAGACGCCGCTAGTAAGCGAGGGGGTGACAGGCACAGCGTCGAGACATGCGGACGTCTGGTCTGATAGCAAGCATCAGCTGAGCCGCTGGTCAAGCCAGGCTGTCGCGATGGTCAGCACTGTTAAGTTCGTGCTTCTAATTTAATTAATGAAAGCCGCCGGTGGCTCATGTATTGGCGTCGCCTTCGCTTCTAGCTGTACGCTCAGTTCCTTTGATGCAGCCGCAAAGACGCGAAGTTGGGGGTCGCGGAGTGCATGCTTTGTGCTCCTTCCTCTTTTGTGTTGCAAAAGATTGGGGTGCTGAGCCCTAGTTCCTCTGCTGGTATGAGGTCGTTCGGTGACGAGCTGACGGGAAGCGAATGGGTGCCGTCTCTAGTTTTTGACGATTTGCGAAGCCGGCGTCGGCGCTGTTCGTTGATGGTCATTCGCCTAAGGAATTCGCCTCGGGTTGAAGGAGCTCTTCTCGGTAGTCCGGCGGGCGGCGGCGTCCCTTAGTCTGGGAAGGGATTAGCCACTGACTCCCTCACAGTGCCCGCGCGCGCGTCGACAAAGGCAGGGCGGGAAGGCGACGACACCGTAAAGTGTTAGCCGCGCGAAGACCGCTATGAACGTTCGGCTTTGGCTTTTGATGAGATGCTGCCCGCTAGCAAAGTATTGCCTATTTTCGGAGAAAAACCAGTTTCTAAACTGCAAGGTGTAAAATTATCGAGGTGCAAAATCTTGATTAGTGTTGCTTGGCTTGCTTCGAACTGCAAATATGGAAGCATTTCAGGTGGTGAGCACAGTAACTCAGCTTAGCCAACCCGATAAACCCTCATCGAGTAAAGTTCCCTTTTGAAATAACGACAAAACGGCGAGCGTAATGCACCAGTACAGATATATGTTGACTAGAGGTCAACAGTACAGTCCCACTCACATTTTTGATACCTTACATAACCTAAATAATACCGTCACTGTAACTAGGCTCAACGCACTGGATGAAGTCAGACTCAGTTCTCAAGCATTAACAAAATTTTGTATTGTTGCGAGTATTGCACGTCAGCCATGTTAATTTAAGCAGTTGTGTTGCTCCACTTCATAAGAAAACTGCATTCACGAAGAAAATTACCGTAGCCCGTATTCACTTTAAACACCGGCCGAGGGCGGCCCAGTACACGCAGATTTTTGATTGAAAGGTTCACCACTGGTTTGCCTGGCACTCGGAATAACAAAAAAGTACGAACAAAGCAAGCACGGGAGATCGTACACGTGCGATAAAAAAACTTTGTATACAGCATTGAGCTCAAGCAAATTCAGCATTAGCAAATATACTGTGTACGAACAGATGCAAAATACAGTGGCAACAGATACAAGCATAAATATAAATACATTGACCCCCTCCTTCCCTCATGCAGGCGTTAAGGCGTAGTAGTGGTGGGACCATTTCTTCCTACTTTGAAGCTGGGACCATTTGGACCATAAGTTACGGGACCATTTGTTCCAGGACCATTTATTCCGCGACCGCTTCCATGCGGTTGGAACTTAAGAAAACGACGATGAAGACTAGGCTCGCGCCAGTTTCAGGAATTGAAGAGGAAGAAGCTGCGCATGAGTGCGAGCTCGGCTTCCCCGACCTGCGGTCCACGAAGCCCCTGCTGGCTCCTCCAACGCGTTCTGTGACTTGCCCCACCGGGTCGCACGAGTACTGAGCTTGCAACACTCGACGCCGCTGAGTGTCAGATGTCCGAGGTCGGCCCATCGCCGAAAGATGCCCGAGGAAGCGGCTCCGTGAAAAAAGCGAAAAAGACGAAGAAGAAGAAGCGGCCAAAAAGCTTGGAATCTGGTTCCGGCTCGAAGGCAAAAGTGAGTTACCGTTCCTCGAACCTTATACTGAATGAGTGCTACCTAGACTATATCTAACGCCGATCCTAGGTCTCTTCCAGCGATTTTGCGATTAAGGGGCGTACCAGGTGAATTCAGAATACATAGGGTGATGATGAACAGTATTGTGCGGACAGGGGTTAGGTTGACTAACAGGTCCCTCTAGACGCGTTCGTTATGGAGGAAAAAGCATAGCTATAGGGGCGACGCAAAACGGACCGACATGATTTAGAAAAGGTAGTGTATTATCCCATCAACCGTGAGAATTTCCGTCAGAAATTTCCTACGACAGTCGCCTCTCATTAGCCAGCACGCTACGCAGAGATTGTGTGGGATAAATATTCCATACAAAGCCATGTAAGCAGCTGTCCCTGTAGCGCTGTGGTATAGTACTAGGTTTTAAACGAGAACGTGCAGGTTCTTTTTTCTTTTTAACTTTCAGAATTTTTCGGTCATCTTGATTTTGTTAATACTTTTTGCTCTGGTTTTTACTATATCGAGAGACGGACGCACAGAACTTCTAGAATGGGTTGAATTACGCTTAGTATTGGTTGTGTTCTGTGTCGTTGGGCTGGGTAAGATCAGGTTTGTTGCAGTTGGGCTGGATTTTGTAGGTTATGACGCGTTCGGTTAGCTTACGCTATAGGTTCTGTGAGGGTGTTACGCTAGGTTACGTTTGGACGTAATATTATTCAGCACATTTTTGCTGAGCCAGCTTTTATGGCCAGCCAGCTTTAATGGAAACTGCCGTGAGAATTTCCCGGGCGTAATTATCACAGATTCCGTGAGATTAGACGCAGCATTTATAAAACGTAAGCGTTTACAGCAGCGGAAGGATTTTTACATGTATTTTTTATTATCCAGATTTTATTTTGCTGCTCTTAGTAGGGTACCCCTTATCTGGTTCAGCACCCATAGCAGGATGGGTAAATAATCGTCCAGTACCTGTGGAAAGCGGCGAAATCTCGTCAGCAATATTCTGCTAGGACATTTAGTTTAATGCAGAGGAACGTAATCCCAGCATTACTGAATCCGGCCAAGCCGGCCTTCTGCTTTTTAGAGCGGAATCTGTACTACGCTACATTGCATCGCCGGGCACGCGTCTGCGCACTTTTCTCTTATCGCTAGGCTTGCTCGGAGCTTCGCCGCTTCGCTACCACGTGACTAGGCGAGGGTGAAGCGGCTGCTTCACCTGCGCCTTATCGCCCAGTGGCGGCTGCAGCCGTCTATGCTTGGGTTCAGCGCAAGCGAACCGCGTGACTAAGAGAGGGTTTAACGATAAATATATGAAACGCTGCGCCGACTGGGTTTGCTGGAACAAAGACTAGAGGAACCCGGGATGCACTGAATTGTTGTATTGCCGACCGCTTTGCCGGCGCTTGGTCCCTCAATCTAGCCGTCCATAGCGCGCCGGCTGGGCTGTCTGCATGTGCACTTCCGCGCAAGCAACAGGATGATTCCAGTAATCAAGTAGATAGCAAGACGCCAGGCTGGGAAACCGCAAGCGAGGCAGGATTTCACCGGAGCTAATACTAACATAGCTTTTTTCACTACGCCGGCTACAGTCGCCACAACTTCTTGGATCAGAGTGGATTCTTCGCGAGTGCGTGGTCTCGGTCCCAAAATCATTTCCGAGTGTCGCCTGCCGTTATAACTACGGTCGTTATCGAGCCTCGTCCATCACCCACGAACAGCAATATGTCGTCAGCAGAGAGTCACTGACGTCATCAGGCGCTCTCATCGTATCGCACGAGTATCCCCCATATTGCTTCCGTCGTTCGGATCTGCCTCCGTGTTAGAGGACGAAGAAGACGTATTAGAGGACGCCGTGTTAGAGGACGTGTCCAGTGCTGAGGCTGCCCAGCTACGCACACAAGCCTGTGGGCTTATGCGGGCTGGATATTTTGCTGTATTTGTACCTAGGCAATAAAACATTGTTATTGTTATTATTATTATTATTATTATTATTATTATTATTATTATATTATTATTATTATTATGATTGCGCCCATGATGGCGCCCAGCACGGCCATGTGTGTACTGTGCGGCTCTGTTTTTTACAGAAAGCAGAAGTTTTTTTGATGTGCATCATGTAAAAAACGTGCTCACATCAAGTGTATTCAGCTACCGGATGAGGAGCTACAATCTTTGATGACCGGTGAGCAACCTTTCCAGTGTAGTCTGTGTTCGTGTTCGGCATTGGATGCCGAGGGTAGGGCTAGCATCGACTCCGTCGAAGAGAGCCAACGATTGCCTCCCTCGACGCAACCACTCCTTAAAGGGACCCCGCAACACTTTCCATCGACTACTAGTAATGTATTTTGGGATCAAGTCTATTGTCCCAGAAATCTCCTCCCGCAAGAATTATGAACATCCGTTCACAATTAACGAAACTACGCGCGATGAGAAATCGCGCTTAATCGTTATCTCTCAACTCGACCGCGGGCAACGCGACGAAAGCTGCGCGCTCTCTCCCGGAGAGGGGGGCGGCTTGCGGCGTTCTCTTCTGCGGCCTTCGATATATCACATGCCGGGTAGTTTTCTCCTTTTCTCCGCAACGCGGAGGGGCCTATTTCCGGTCTGGTGCCACAAAAAAGCAGGCATGGGTGCCTGCTCGCAAGTGCGCGCTCGGGCTCGCAGGGCGTTTTTGAAGCAATAAACGTTTGTAGTCGAGTGGTCCCGTTGAAAGGGAAGTATTGAGCTCATCACTCAAACTCCGCGCGCACTCAAAACACCAAAGAAACGGCAAAACTGTGCCTACAGGTTCAGGCATAGAAGAGGTTCGTACACAGCGATGACGACGACGGAAATGGGAGAATCTACCCGCGAAGTTGACCAGTGACAGCCGATCGGGCAGCCATGGCCTATGTGACGTCCCTCAGGCCATGCATAATGAGGACAACTGAAGAGAGAGCGGTTTGTTTTTCCGCGTCTTTCACATCGATTTGCGCGCTCACCGCTTCACGTGCACGTGTAATATTTGGCTCAGGTATTCCTGGCAGTGTAATCTAAACGTTGCGCAGGTTTACTTGCACTGCTCAAAGAGTGTTGCAGGGTCCCTTTAAGGTACGTCCTCACTTGCGGCGCCGCGCTCGCGCAGCGCCGCGCGCGCAGAAACGCCGCCGCATTTTGGAGGCCACACTACTGGGAGCGCGCGCGCGCAAAGGCGGCGGCGGCTCAAACCGGTCCTCCCCTCTCCGACAGTGTACCAGGGAAAAGGTTTATGCGCGCTCGCCGGCTGTCCGCGTGGGCCCAGCTCCTCGAGGAGAGGACTGACCTCGCTCACGTGACCTCAGTCACGTGACCCGGGCGCTGATTGGCTCGTTGAGTTTGGCGCAAAGCGCCCTGCCGCAAGAATGGGTCCAAGCGCTATCCGTGCGCGGCAGAGGAATCTTGCCGCGAAAGGGCGTTTTCCGGCGCGCATTTTTGCGCGCGCGGCCCTGCGCGCGCGCGGCGCCGCAAGTGAGGACGTACCTTTACACAGAAAAGCACCCTCTGTTTGGGTGAGACTCGGCCGGTCTCCAACGCATGCTTCTCAACGCCCTGGAGGGGATCTCTTTTTTGACGGACGAGGTCGCGAAGCTGAGAGAGGGCAACGAGAGCCTGTGCAGGGACAATGCCCGTGCTTTCGCCCAGCAGGCAGACGTAATTGCTTCGCTGCGGGCGGAGGTTCGCAGCTTGCGCAAGGAGCTGTCGCGACGGGCCGGTTCTTTTCTTCCCGAGCCTTCCCTCCTTCGACGCCCACGCTCAATGGGACGGCGGGAGGCGCTGCGAGCGCGCGCAGCGGGCGGACACATGGCACATCGGCTCCGTCAATTTTTTACAGGAGCCAAGGAGCATTCGACCCGACTCTTTCAATACTGCGTCCTCCGGACTCAGCAAGTTACCCGGACCACGAAGACTTCTCTTTTTTGTCAAGGTCGGCCAATTTGACATCAAATTCGAGCGACGGTTCCGCCCCGCCCTATGGCGCCAGCGCATAGCCTTACGGCTAGGACGACGCCTGGCCACGGGGAAACCACCGCTCCTGTAAACACGGCTGTCTCTCCCTCTCAACGCGGCTACGACCCCGAGGAAATGGCATGGTCGACCATCTCGCTCGCGGGGAAGAAGTTTCGGCGGCAGCGGAGCCCCTCCGCAACGAAAATTTGTTCCGGCTCGTGGAGAGACGCTCTCAACGACGGAAAGACAAAATGGCGGCGGCCACTGCCCAAGATGCTCCCACCAACCAGCTATAAAAGCAGCAAGCTCCTGCCTCGCGCAGGGAAAAGGAGCTAGCCAAACCAGCATGGAAACCCAAGCCTCTTCCGAAATTTCACCCGGACGACTTTGTGGTTGTCTTAAAGCCACGAACCGCCCTGGAACTCGGAGCCATTTTCCAACCTGGTGAGCTTGGTCTCTCTCTGCGCACTTACCTCGGCGCGCAGTTGGCTGCAAACTTTAGCTTTGTGCTCTCCCGAGAGCAAAACCTTATTCTTGCAAGTACCCAGAACGCCTACGTGGCAGACCGCATTCTTGGGGACTTCGTGATCAACTCTGCGAAAGGAGATGTGCCCCTCCGTGGCCACCTCAAATAAGGCGACGAAGAGGTTAGCTGTAGCGTCGTCTCCATAGCTAATCATGAGACTTCAGAAACACTGAAGGGTAGTATCCAATGGAGGCAGGGTACTATCCTTGATATTCGAAAATTCACCTTCCCGAAAATTCACCTTCCCGAAACTTCCCCTTCCCGACTTACCTTCGCCGGGAACGTGAAGCCACGGACTGTCTTATACAATTCAGAGATCATCACTGTCCGACCCTACCGCCGGACCATCCCGGTCTGCGGCTTGAGAGGCACCGTGGGACACAGGGCGGACACATGCCCCAGCCCCAACCAAGATCGTTGTGGTCTGTGTGGCCAGCGCGCGCCTTTTGTGGAGGGGATGCGGGCCCCTCATGAGTGCAACGCAAAGTGTGCGGTGTGTGGTGGCGGCCACGCCACAAACTCAAGAGACTGTGCGGCGAAATACCACACGCTCACCAAACTGGACGCCCGAAAAGGCGAAAACAAAAACCCAGCGGGGAAGCCGGCTAAACGTCAACCGGCACACACCCCTGGCGGCGGCGGTGACTCACCACGGGGCAGTGACGTCAACTCGACGCGGGCGGCACCCAGCGGGCGTGCAGAAAAGCAAGGAGCAGCGGCAACACCACCGCCCCCACACGGCGGCCAAGGGAACCCAAACCACCCCCAGCAGCAGCAAACCAAAAGGCAAAGCCCTGGTAACTCCTGGGCAGACGTAGTCAAGAATGGCAAGGAGGGCAGCACGAGCACGAGTGCCTCCACCTCCACCTCTCCTCCCTCCTCCCCCTCCCGATCAGCGGCTGGCTCTGAGCTCCTCAACCTAGTGGCATCTCTCAAGATGCTTTTAGCCAAAACGAGATGCTTTTAGCCAAAATTGAAGCTATTGAAAATCAATCTACTCCGCCTCCACAGTCTTCCCCGCATGCAGAACTCATGGAGAGCGAGGGGGCGGCGCCGGCGACTCTGGAATCTTCCATTAACGCCCTTGAGACCCGCCTTAAAACCAAATTTGCAGACATGATGATCGAGTTGGGAAGTCAACTCTTGTCTAAGATCACTAAACAATTTCATGCCCAGGTTAACACTCAAGTAGCGGAGGCCCTTCCCAACATGCTTGCCCGGGCTGCGCGCAAAGGTAACCTGAAGGATATATCTGGCCGCCCAAGCAAATTTTCTCGTCGTTTGATCATCCTAGATGACGAGGAGGACAGTAGCTCCCTTTCTGGGACGGAGGCTCCGGAGCTACAGCCCACTCAGTCGTAATTCTCAAAATCGAAAATGGCGGGACCAGCCTCCATATAGGCAATCCCTCAAATCTAAATTGACCTCCCCCACCCTAATAACCCAATAGAACTGTCGGGGACTCCGGTCCTGTACTAAGCGGGCCGAACTCCGTATGTTCATTTCAACCTTTGAGCAATTGCCTGACGTGGTAGTCCTTCAGGAGCCAGGAAAGGGTGCCAGGTTAACAAATTATACAACGTTCCAACAGGACCCCTCATCTTGTCTGTGCGTTCATAAGAACTATACTGCCACCATGGTCAATCTTGACCTAGAACTTGAGTACTCATACGTAATGGTGACTCTCCTCCCTATCCGCAAATCAGATCCACCGTTACACATCCTTAACGTGTACTGTACTCCAAAACTGCGTAATATTTCATTCTCGGACTTCTGTAGGTTTGAGTGTCAGTGCTTGTAACGCTGAACTTCGTTTTTCCATTTTGAAACTTCTTAATATTTTGTTACAATACCTTCGTTATATGTGCATAATCTATCTCCGTCATGTTCATTGAGAATTTGCTTGTGTATTTTCAATTTTTCCCGTACCTTCAACGTTTTGCTGGCCGAGTGTCATGGATTCTAACACTAGGCTTCCTTTTTTTGCTGCTTTGCTTTCTGAACTCTCTGTAACTATTTTTACTTTATTGTTTCTGTCATAAATATGGTTTTCTGTGTTGTGTTGCCTTGATCTAGTTTGTTTTTATGAATGTTTGTATATGGTGCACCAGTACCAGTACCTGGGGTTGTTCCTGGGCACCGAAAATAAAGGTTAATTAATTGATTGATTGATTAATAGATTGATTGATTGATTGATTGATTGATTGATTGATTGATTGATTGATTGATTGATTGATTGATTGATTGATTGATTTTGAAGTGGTGCGGGTATGGCCCCCGTATCGTCGTGAACGTAGTGTGATTGGCGGGCGGCTTGCAGGGGAGTTGTCCATGTTCTGACGACGGAAGGTACAAAGCCAAAGTTAAGCCTTGTCGAGTAGAGAAAAATGGTGGTGCAGTGGCACACTGACGTGAACATGACAACTCAAACTAGCAGAGTAGCGTCGTGTAGCTGTTCCGAGCGCACTCATGGCTTGCGACACTGCGAGCAGATACCCAGAATTCCAAACTTTCAGCAGGCGCCGGGAGTCTCGCGCGCGGCAAAATTTTTTTTTACGAAACTCCCGCTGTTGTCACGGTATCGCGAGAAGCCGCGTGAACGCGGAGCCGCCGGAGAAGAAAAGGGGGAGTCAACCGAATGGCCGCTGTTTGCAGTAAACTTGCTCGAACACGCTTTTGCTGGACCTAGTTTGCTCCGGCTGTCGCACCGGCTTGCACAGGCGCCGGCCGGCAGTGCGGCAGCCAGGCGCCGTCTTTTACTGACATGAACGCTCCCGAACAGGTGGCTGCACCGCAACACATGGAACCACCCCGGAATGCTCAAAAACTTTGCTGTAGCCGGCGTAGCCCTAAGTAATATATTATCGGAGGTATCGGTGATTAGAATATCGTAATATGGCGAGCAAGCCACTCATTGATTGGGTGAGGCCAAAAGCTGCATTGCTTGACGGGTACATAGTGCAACTGTATAGGCACTAACAGCAAAAAGGTAGCAGTAACTGTTAAAAAGGCTGTTATAGCAGTATGTTGTTTGGGAACCCAAATTCTTAGAAAACGATGAGGAACATTGATCACCGTAGCGGCCCGTATCTTCCATTCCAACGTCGTGTATTCTTAACGGAAATAAATAAATAAAACTTGCATACGGGGAATGTTATACAGAAATTCCAGTATAACGGTATGGGCAGCGACGGAAGTGAGAAAAAAACAACGGCCCAAATCGACGCTATTAAGGTTTTTGGAAAGCAAAGCTTTAAATGACACCCACAACAATTGACCATACGACGTCACTTGAATTCGCACACATGGTTCTACAAAGAATGAAACGAGAGATTCTTGTAGCCGCTACCTGTAATTCGCGGGGGCAGCGTCCCGAACGCAGCAGCGTCGGCCACGGCCGGGCGAGAGCGGTGGACGCCGCCGCCGTAGCCCCGCCGTGCGTCGGCAGAAGGAAAAGAGTGTCTTTCGAAGGATGATACAGCGGAACCTAGCCATCATGATGTGCAAGCTCGGGGTTACACCACCACGCGACACAAGCCTCAGACGCCGAAACAATGCGGTCTGTAAGCTTTGTGATTTCCATTTATACCGATTTAAACTAGTTAGTTTAGTAAGTTCGAGAATTGCGTGAAAGCTGAGGGGACTTCTATAATCGTTATTTATCAGGACCAGTTGCTCCTTCCACCTTTTTAATACCTGTTAAAACACAAGCGAACAGGTATTCACCAATTTAGAAAGCGGAGTCCCATTTGTGGCAAGCAGTGCGCATAATTTAGTGTTTGTTTGTCGGCCAGATGTCTGTATGTGGACTACATTTTGTTTTCGTGCCCTGCAAACCAATCTTTAAGGTATCTTTGCCATACGACCATTTATTTCCGTCGGGTCCGGGTTACCCAGGAGTTGCTGTCAAACAAGTTAATTAAGCTGTTGCGAAGGAAGCGCGGAATGGACGCGAAGCTGCGCCAAAACAGGACCAAAGCAACCGTCGCTGAAGCAGACGAAAAAGCCGTACCGCCGACGCGCCCGCCGGCGAGAAGGCACCTCCGCGCGGGGAACGCCGGGTATATTCGCCGCGCCATCCATTTAGAGTGTGCTCCGCAAGTGAACCCTACGAAGCCTACGGAAGGTCTTAACGGGCAGTGTCGCATTTAAACTGCGCGGGAATCACGCATGAATTTAAGTGGAACCAGTAGCCGGTCCAGGAACGTACCTTTCCTGAGCGAAAACGTAAAGAGACAACTGATGCTTAAATTATTGCAATTTTAATTGGAACTTTAAACTCATTTTGGATGGTTAATTTTGCTTACATTTATGCAACACTTCAATTATTTCTAATTAAGAAATCATGCACATCACCGTAACGACGACGATGGTTGAACGCGAAGCTTTCTCCTGACGAATTCTGTAGTTGTCCAATCGCACACTGGGGGAATGCACGCTACTCTGGAGGCGCGCACCACTCTTCTAGAATACCCACAGGAACTCTCAGGTGTGCACTCTGTAGGCCTAACGTTTGGGCATGGGGTGTACGGCGCGAATCCGGTATCTGCTGCTTGGTGTTCCTTGCGACCGGGTCGAAATCGAGCTATCTAATAGACGACCTCTAGATAATGCGAAGGAACCCGGTTTGATACCGGCCACGGGAAGCGCTTTTTTCTTTCACTTCACCCGCAATCACGGTGTACGATATACTTTTAGGTGGGGACACAGCGGCCCCAAAAGCTGAGAAATAAAGTTGGTGGTGCAGCGCATAGACCTTCCGAATGAAAGGTCATCAAATGGCGAAACTCGTAACTCCGCAGCGTCGTAGATTTCCGTGGCTTCACCGACAACTACCCGGAGTAAGGTTGTTCGCATGCACCTGAGGCATGCGTGAAAAGCAGTGTTTGTGTGTGTAAGCTCACCGTGTGAGCTCGCACAGCGCGAGGTTAATGTGTGAAATACCGCTGCGAGAGTGCGGGCTCCTCTGAACATTGTGCATCGCCAGTGACTTCGACAACATCGCTTCGTCTTCGCTGCTTCGCGCGTGAACTTAACGAAGTTGTTCGACGTTATTTACGACGACGAAACATTACTCGCCGCTAGCATAATCCATTCCAGCAATTCAGCTGCCTTTTTTTACATTTCGGTGTGCTGTGCCGGCAGCGGACGCTTCCGTTTTGCCGCTGCTGGCACTGAGTAGCTGGGTAGCCAGCGATAAAATTGACGGCACTGAATCGTCTGCGAGAGCGCACTTCTTCGACGTTGAGTAATAGTATCTCCCCTCCAAGCTCCGAAAAGTACCGTTTCGAACAACCGCCGTAATGCCGACTGTAAGTAGCGTCATTTTCTGCAGGGGATTGCTGCAGAGCACGTATTCGTTCGTTTGGGATCGCAGGAACGTTAAATAATGTCACGTTTTCTTGTCAGCTGCACGTACCGGCGTTTCAGTCCTCTACAAAGCATTTGCACCCCATTTTTTTACTGCGCAGCCATAAAATCTTTACCGCGGCACACATTCACTTAGTTTAGTGTTCTATATATTATTCTTTTGATTGTTACTGTCTCCGAACACTTGCCCAGAACACGATGAAGCATCTAAATACTTCGTTGAGTGCAAATTGATTATCGTCTGCTCCATCGGCCGGCGGAACCGGCCAAGCCGCCACGAGAAGACGTCAAGCAGACGACCAGTTACGAAACTGCCGAGAAGACCGGACAAAGAGCCGAAAAGAACCGAACACTTCCGGGCGGCTGGCGCTCGCGAAGCGTCTTCGCTTTGGCACTGAATGGCGCTGCAGTCAACGATCTCAGCCAGTAGTATTAACTCTATGTTCTCAGCAGCGTCTGTAGAATGAGTAAACGTTTGTTTAGCAAGCTGTGTCCTCACCTAAAAGAATATCTTACCCCGTGCCCACAATCAATCATCATCGTCAGAGAATGTTAGCTTTCCTTCAGGGCGTATTGGCGTACAATGGAATCCCTGCGGGCTCTAAAGCTCCGCTTTTGATTATTACTTGTAACTGTGTTTTTACACTCGCGAGCATAACCGCCTGCCTTTCGGCCGAATCACGCGTGGCCCACCCACAGACCTGCGTACGTGAATTCAGGTCATCATCAGCAGGAGCATCATCATCAGCATTCATCATCATCAGAGCTGTTAAACGTTGGCTTTCTCGTACGGCGTTTAGCATACACACATCTCCTGTTCAAGTCAGTTATTAAAAGCTTCTCTTGAAAAAAATTCAACAGCACGCTAGTCGTCCCAATCACTCTAGTGTACCCAACCAACCACATGGAGCGTTTTTTACAGGCGAAAACGAAACCACCCGCACGGTGTGCGCGGCGCGGCTGGCGGCGGCCACATGGTGGCAGCGCCAATGAGGAAGTGGTGCGGGTAGTCCCAGCGACCGTTCGTAGCCGCTCTTTGAAGTGCCATTCAGGGCACTAACGAAGTTGCTTGGTTGTTTGTGCAGGAAAGGAGATGATAATGTGGTCGACAATCACACCAAGCACCATCCGCGCTGCAAGGTAATGCGCCCGCCAGACATCCCCTGCCGTGGTAAGAACATATGTCCAGCGGGGCCAGCCAGGTGTCCCGGTCACTTCGAAACGGCCGCCATGACACGCGCGCCTCTCCATCGCTGCAACTCGGCAGGCTTCGCCCACTGCCGCGCGCGCGTCGCGCGTCATTTTCTGGCCGAAGCAGAAGCCGGCGGGGACGCGAAATCGTTGACGCGGGCGTAAAAAAATAACGCGCGCAACGCTGACGCGCGTGAATCGTGTGCAAAAACGCGCCATGGGATTCCCTCTGAGTGCACGCGCACGCGCGACAGTAAGATGCGAACGCTGCTCGGAGTGACCAATGAAATTCCTTTATCTGCAGAGCTCCCCTGCCGACGCACCGTCGGTAGCAAAACAGCAGAAGCAGCAACAGCAGCAGGGAGAGGCCAACAAGGGCACGAAGCCACCGTTGGGTATAAAAAAGCGCATTTCTCTCTTCGAAGCGCAGCGAAGGAGGCGCATCAGTGAGACACGCGGCAGCAGGCATACGGTGAGTGACCTCGACGCGTGGCGTTTCCCCTCGGTTGCTCACTCTTGTGACGATTGTGACGCGCGGTGCGCGGCGGGTAAAGCGATAAAACAGTGTGCCTCGGCTGTAATGGTCGCCTTCGAGAAATATTTCTGTATTCCACACGTGTAGATAACACAGGATGCTTGGAGAGCGTAAATTTTTCAAACCCTTTTACCCCCTAAAAAGATCAGGGTTTACTTTTCTATCGAAGAAATCATTAACGGGCCGGTAAATACAAATTGCAACATTGTTTTATTTGAACAAACAAGACTTCGGAAACTCACTAAACTCAACTGCAGCCTCGAAAGTGTAACGAAATGTTGAAGAACATTCAAATTTACCGCTGCGTGACTTCGGCGGTGACATAATCGGAAAATACTAAGCACAGCGTCATCATTCCGTCAACTGCCCGATAGCATTCCAGTGATACAACCAAACGGAACTATATAGGCTAACCACTAAAATTGCCCACGTCACGTTTCTTTGTGGTGGCTTTCGCCGCGGCGGCCGCCAATCGCGCACACAATTCCTTTTGACGTCATAAGGACCCAGAGAGAAAGTGGTTAATCAGTTATCCTTTCTCCATACCCTTTATTTAATATCCAGCTTAAACGTTGCAAGTTTACGTTAAGTTAGCCGGGATTACGTTAAAATTGCCGCGCCCGGAGTATGATGACAGGTGATTTGTGCGCAGGATCCTTAATTTCTAATATGGTGATGATGAAGTAGGCCAAACTCGACACGGGCACAAGAAGAAAAAAGCAGACAGACCAGTAGCGATGTTCCATCCTTCCTTCATGTGGCCGTCTCGAGTTTGCGCTAGTTCCAGATGTTCAAGAACCACCGGCAGCCAGCCCAATTGCCGATTCTTCTCCGGTCACAATGGCGTCTCTCTTGGGCATCCCGCAGCCAGAGGGATAATCGAGCCCGCGGTTAGTTAGCCCAGAACGTCAATGGGATGAGATTACGATACCTCGCGTTCATGAATGCACGCACGGACAGCATTTTGCACGCAGCTATAGGCGCACGTCATATTCCCAGATGATAATCTCACGTGCATACGTGGACTAAAAGCTGGGAATTAAGTGCCAAGCTGTGATGCGCTACCGCGGGATGGGTTGTTTGGAGCGTAATGTTTGCGCCAGCAACAATGTAGCAAACAATTTCGCTCAAACGGTGAATTCGTCCGGAACCTCTAACCGTTTTATGAGCGTGATGAGGTTGTAACCACCCGTAGAGTATTTTATTTAGACAGCCACGGGGCTGCACCTCGAACGGGAGAAGTGTAAGAATTGTTTTCTTTGACACTCTAGCCAAAGGAGGAGCCAAGGGGGAGGGGGTCTTTCGTTGTCAGAAGGTACCCGAGATTTTCTGAGTGGTGCATTTGCACGTCTGTCCCCTCCGCATTTCGGCATTTTTTGACCACGCTGATCGCACTCCACAGCGGCATACTAATACGTGAAAACAAATTAATGAAACAGGATAAGAAAATGAAATGTTTGCACACAGGCTATGTCGTCTGTCCTTTTGGGTTCTTTTAGCCAACGGCATGTAACACCCCCCAAAAAGATTTCCGGTTACGTACGTGAATAACTCTGCTTTAAGAGTGAATCTGCCGGTGGCGTGCGCCTCTTCGGAACGTGGCAGAACCGCCAGCCAGACGTGGTTGTGTGCATACTGTACCGGACTATCTGGTATCGGCATCCGCCCTAGGCGATATCGCCTCGCCCTCCTCTCCCCCCTTCCGTCTGCTTTACTGTCCTTCCTGGCTTTCTTTCCCCCTTCCCCGCTGTGAACACGGCTACTTAAGCGCAGCAAATAAACAGCCGGGGGTCTTTTCGTCTTGGCAAGGCCCAGCCGAAGGTTCATCGTCGCCTTGTTTGTCAGTCAAACGTTACATGGTGTCAGAAGTGGTCCTGACGTTCGAGATGGACGTCGTGAAGCCCCCGGAACCGCTGCAACTCTCCGGTAACATCAGGAAAAACTGGCTGGTATTCAAGCAGAAGCTGCAGCTGTTCATCACCGCTACGGAAACGGAAAATCCCCGCCCATCGGCCGTAAAAGCAGCAATTCTTCTGAGCACCGCGGGGGACGAGGCGCTCGATGTCTACAACAACTTCTCGTTTGCCGCAGGTGAGAGCAGAGAAGATTATGACACGTTAGTGCGGAAGTTTGAAGACTATTGTGTCGACCAGGGTAATGAAGTCTACGAAAGGCACATTTTTCGATTGCGAACACAGGAAGAGGCCGAGCCTTTTGAGCGGTTCCTACGGGACTTAAAAAAGCAAGCAAAGCTGTGCAACTTTGGTTCACTTGAAGAGTCTATGATCAGGGACCAAGTGGTTTTTTTTTTGGGACAAATAATGCAAAACTTCGAGAAAAGTTGCTAAGTGACAAAGAGTTAAACTTGCAGAAAGCAGAAGAAATTTGCAAACCCGCTGAGATTGGTGCCCCTCAGAGCGCAGCATGGTCAAAGGAAAGCCTGCACGTTGACTTCACACGCCGGACAAACCGCATGAAGTTTGCGAATGGGACTCTGTATCAAAATTGTAACAAGGTACATGCCCCCGAGCGGTGCCCGGCATACGGAAAAACTTGTTATGCATGCAAGAAACGAAATCACTTCGCTGCATGCTGCAACAATGCTCGCAGGACAAACGAGGTGCACAAGTCGGAAGAAAGCGACGAAAACTTTGACATCTTGGGCATCAGCGTTTGCGGCGTCACCGGAGCCATAGGAGCGGATTGGATGGTTCGCGGCAAAATAGCCGGTCAGGAGATACAATTCAAGGTAGACACCGGGTGCCAGGCAAATTTGCTGCACCTAACTCTGTTCAACCGAATCGCCAACGCAAGCACTCCACGAAAGAGCGCAGCCGTCCTCACCGCATGCAACGGCAGCTCAATCAAGCACGTTGGCGTGGCAACCGAAGATCTCGAGATCAGTGAAGCGCCGCATTCCGCCTCGTTCTTTATCGTGAAAAAGGGGCGCCAAGCCATCCTTGGCTTAAAGGCATGCCAACAGTTTGGTCTGATACCGGTGACGACGGACGCTGTGAATGTAGGCGATGAGCAAACACAATTCCAGCTTGCATTTCCTGATCTCTTCAGCGGGACAGACTGCGTCAAGCGACCCTACAAAATGGTGCTACGAGAGCATGCCGTTCCAGTCGTCCAGCCTGCCCGCAGAGTACCCATAGCGTTGAAAGGGCGCCTGCGACAAGAACTTCAAAGAATGGAAAAGGCCTCAATCATCGTCAAGGTGGATGAACCAACCGATTGGGTAAGCCCCCTGGTTGTTGTGCACAAAAAGGATGGCACGCTTCGCATTTGCATGGACCCGAGAGCAGTGAACAGGAGCATCAAGCGGGAGCACTATCCTCTGCCTTCTCGAGAGGACATAGAGAGCAAGCTGGCAGGAGCAAAATACTTCTCCCGGCTCGACGCCAATGCCGGCTTTCATCAGATTCCTTTAGACGAGGCCACGTCACGAATATGCACTTCTGCGACACCATTTGGGCGGTACCGTTTTTTACGCCTTCCTTTCGGAATTTCCTCGGCCAGCGAGGTGTTCCAAAAGACGTTAACAGAGATGTTCGAAGGGCTGCCGGGTGTGCGCGTCTACGTAGACGACGTTTTAATATGGGGCGACTCAAAGGAAGAACATGACGAACGCGTCACTGCGGTGCTTAGACGGGCACAGGAGGAAGGGCTAACATTTAATCCAGCTAAGTGTGTCTTCTGCACCACACAGGTTACATTCCTTGGCGATGTTATAGGAAGAGACAGAATTCGTCCTAGTCCCGATTTAATCGAAAGCGTCCGTGCCATGCCAGTTCCAAAAGTTAAACAGGGTGTGCGTAGACTGCTCAGTGTCGTGAACAACTTTCGAAAATACCTGCCAGCATTGAGCGGCAAAACAGCGCTGCTTCGAAGCCTAGTGAAAGAAGCCTCGGTGTTTGAGTGGACAACAGCCCATGAGCGAGAATGGGACCAGATCTGCGCAATGCTTACAAATCGTCCGTTGCTAGCGCTTTTTGATGAAAAAAGAAACACAAAGATAACTGCGGACGCCTCGGGAACGGGTATCGGTGCTGCCTTATTGCAAAGACACGGGGATGACTCGCGCCCAGTGACCTACGCTTCAAGGGCGCTGACGCCGAGTGAAGAACGATACGCCCAGATAGAAAAGGAAACACTTGCAATCCTTTTTGGCTTGTGAAAACTTTCATCAGTTCGTATATGGACGAAGATTACGGTTGAAACTAATCACCGGCCATTAATTGCGATTGCCCAAAAGAACATTGGAAATATGCCATCCAGACTGCAACGGTTATCATCCGTCTCATGAAATTTGATTTTTCATTGCAGTTTGTACCTGGGAAGGACCTGTTATTCGCAGACATGCTGTCCCGGGCCGCACTACCAACTGGCGAAAACGACCAAGTTGAGGACGTGGACGTTCACACAACGCAAGTAGTCTCCAGCATCATAAGCAAAGCGACTATATGCGACTACAAAAGGAAACCCTTGAAGATCCGCTTCTCAGTCGCACTATGAAGCAAATGGAAGATGGCATGGCAATAGACGGCGTACTGAAGCCGTGTGCGGAAGAGCTATCAGTGGTCAATGGAGTGAGGCTCAAGGGTTGCAAAGTGGTTGTGCCTAAATCAATGCGTGCGGAAATTCTTGAGCGAATTCACGAAGGCCACTTGGGTATGAACAAGTGTAAGGCTAGAGCTCCTAGATTGGTTTTCTGGCCGGGAATGAGCAGTTACATTGAACAACGAGCACGAGGTCGCGGGTTCGATTCCCGGCCGCGGCGGCCGCTTTTCTGATGGAGGCGAAAAGCAAAAACGCCCGTGTGTACGAGATTTTGGCGCACGATAAAGATCCCCAGGTGGTCAAAATTAATCCGGAGCCCTCCACTACGGCGCGCCTCATCGCCTGCGTTGCGTCGGCGCGTTAAAACCCCACAATCAATCAACATTGAACAACGAGCGCGAACTTGCAGCGTATGTCGAAAGTACGCATACAGCCAACCGAGTGAACCCCTCCTGCTACAGCCAACGTCCGACCGACCGTGGCATCGCGTAGGAATAGACCTATTTACATTCGCTGGAGATCACTACGTTGTTGTTTGATGCCCATTCTAACTTTCCAGACGTCGAGAAGCTAAGAGGTACCACGGCGGTGGAAGTAATCGACAAGATATCTGCTATCTTCTCTCGATACGGCATTCCCAGTCAAGTCTGCAGCTACAACGGGCCTCAATTTGCATCGCGAGAGTTCGCGTCGTTCGTACACCGGTATGACTTCGAGCATATCACGTCAAGTCCCGAGTTCCCACGGTCAAATGGCTTAGCTGAAAAGGGGGTGCAGATCGTGAAGCGTATTCTAAAGAAAACCCACGAGTCTCGTGGTGATGTATGGCTGGGTCTGTTGGCTTATCGATCTTCTCCCCTTGACAGCGGTCAATCACCCGGTGAACTACTGCAAGGTCGACGCCCGCACGCGCCACACTTCCTGAATACAATGTCGACGGAGGGATCCCCGTATTGAAACAGAGTCAGTCTTCCCGAGGCAGGCCACTACCACCCTTGGAAACCGGAAACGTGGTCCGGATCAAACACGGAAGATGGTCACGCCGAGCGAAAGTGGTAAAAGAGACTGCACCGCGATCGTACGTGGTGAGAACAGAAGACCATGGCCTCCTCAGACGCAACCGACAGCACTTGCTGCGAACGGACGAAAACTTCGACGGCGAGGTCAGCCACGTCGGTAACGGTAACCCGCACCCCGACGCGAGGCCCTCGACGGAGTGCACTGACAGACATCGAGGCCACATCACGCCGGGAAACCCACCAGGCAGTCACCAGGCGGAACCAGCTCATCCAGGTGGTGATTCTAACGCCAGCACTTCACCAGAGACTCCAGGAAGCCCACTGGCTGGACTGCGCAGGTCAGGACGCCAGCGCAGCGAACCGAAGCGCCTTCACTACGGGCCATCCTTCCATCAAGTAAACGAGTGAAAAACAAATCAGTGTTTTGAAAATGTGTGAAGTCCGGTAACAGACCGGACTATCTGCTATCGGCATTCGCCCGAGGCGATATCGCCTCGCCCTCCTCTCCCCCCTTCCCTCTGCTTTACTTTCCTTCCTGGCTTTCTTTCCCCCTTCCCCACCGTGAACACGGCTACTTAAGCGCAGCAAATAAACGGCCGGGGCTCTTTTCATCTTGGCAAGGCCCAGCCGAAGGTTCATCGTCGCCTTGTTTGTCAGTCAAACGTTACATCAGAGTCCTTCAATGAGCATTGAAGGACTCTGGTTACATATACGAAGCAGTTTCTATCGCCTTCATTCTGCGAACAACGTTTTCTGGCATATTTGCTGCAGACCAGCCGGCGTGGTCCACCAGCCAAGGTTAGAGATACTAAATAAGGTGCGCTAAAAATAAAAATCCCGCAAGCGAAATAATCCCTCTTCAGAAATGCAATGTTACAAGCAGTGACCCAGTAACGCTAGGCTGCAGCCCTATTTCACAGCGAAACGTTCCACTACAACGAGTGGTCTGAAAGACCGTATGTAGGGATAAATAAAGCAACATCCGCGGAACGACCGCGAGCGGCTTGCAACAAAAAACAGCAATGTAATGTCGATGGGTTGCCATCGCAATGCTTTGCGAATTTGCAGGGTTTGACTGCCGCTTATTTTCCCCATCATTTATCGACAGCTTTAAAACACGACGTGGCAAGAGGCATGCATCTACGCATTTTACTGGTTACTCGCTACTAATTGCCGACCTGCCGTGCGAACCCAACCAACGGTGCGTATCGCCAGCTAGAGAACAGAACGAAGAATGACCTTGCACAAGGTCATCAACCTGACTTACGAAACCACCCTGAAAGATGTGAAGCGCATCAGCGTCACAATTTTGCTCCTTTTCTTCCCTTTTCTTTCAATTATACGTTGTTTTCTGTACCCTAGCTCCCAATGCCTGTGGCTTTTCCGCTGGCGAGGAGCTCACGAGTGGCCTGTCTCTATTCCAGATCGCCGAAGCATCGGCTGCTGATACCGTGGGCCTCCGTCGTCGCAATTTGGTCTTCGCGTTGCTTGCTGCGGTGTTCGTGAGTTTCATCGTCGCACTGCCCCTCCTAGTGTACTGGCTGCAGCCCACACCTTCGGGCCCGAAAGTAGCAGTCTGCGAAACGGACATCTGCCAGGAATTCGGCTCGACGCTGAAGGCCAGCATCAACACTTCTCTCGATCCGTGCGACAACTTCTACTACTTCGTGTGCGGCAGCCGGGACGACCCCAAGCGTCGCGACACGGAGGACAACATGACGGCCGCCAGCTACGAGCGCGCACTCGCCCAGATAGCGGCCGACAAGAGGCAAACGAGCCAGGCCACGCGCTTCTACCGCAGCTGCTACCGGCCCCACGCTAACGAGACGGCCGAGAACATTGCGCAGTTCCTGGCGTTCAAGAAGCGCCTCGGCCTCGTCTGGCCCGAGAAGGAGCCGACGGACCAAGACCCGCTGTCCATCATGGTCGACTTGGCCATGAACTGGGACATGAATTTCCTCTTCGACATAAGCGTGGTGGAGCCCGTTGGTCGGCAGGTGCTGCTTTTCACTCGCGGCCGGCTCGGATTCGGCTGGAAGGAGTACCTGGAGGAGCGGCCACACCTCGACTACAAAGCGCACGTGAAGCAGCACTACGACATTATGGCCGTTCACGAATCTCGAGTGAAAGTCTCCCACTCCCAACTGCAGGATATCGAGAGCCGCATAATCGAAGCCAAGCTCGACGCAATGTACGGCACGCCTCAGCAAAACTGGTCCACTGTGGGCAAGATGGACAGCTGGACGCCCTCGGTACGGCGGGAAAACACCTGGCTCGACCTGATCACGAAGCATGACAGACAGTTCAAATGGTCGGCCAATAGCGCCGTAATTACCGAAGACTTCAGGATATTTGAAAATCTCGACGCCCTGCAGAAGAACAGGAGCGATCTGGTGGTGGGTCTCTCGTGGATCTTCGTTCAGACGCACCTCTGGATCGTCTCCGATAACGTCTCCATCAGGTTCCCGGCGGCGTCCAAAAACAGCCAGACGAAGAAGTACGCGTGTCTCGAGTACGTTGATTCACGCCTCGGCCTGCTCAGCATAGCCAAGACGATGGAAGAGCGCTTCGTGCCGCACGACAAGGCGAGCAACATCGACAGTTTTATCATTCGGGTGAAGAAGGGGATCAGTGATCTCTTAGGGAACCTCACCTGGATTGGACAGAGTGTCAGGAAATACGGGAAAGAGAAGTTGGACAAAATTACCCGCCACGTATTGCCGTACCAAGATTTCTACGTTGCCGAAGGGCGTACAAAGCTGTACAAATACTTCCCCGAAATGAACGACACTTTCATGGGGAATTTGCTGCGCTCGTCCGACGTCTACCGCAACCTGAGGAAAGATAAGCGTTTTGAGGACGTGTACAGCCTTCGATGGTTTCCGCGGTTTGGCCGCGAGATTTACCTGCACTCTCCGAACCTGTTGAAGGTCGCTATAGGCATCACAGACATGCCTCTGTACCATAACGACGCCACGCTGGCTATTCGGTATGGAGGGTTCGGCGGCTTCGTCGCCCGTGCGCTGTCCTATGCGTTCGACGAGACCGGAATTTCTGTAGGCACGAATGGCGAACGGGTCGAGTGGTGGGGAAAGTCCCCTGAGTACGCCAGCAAGCTCCAGTGCGACGTGCGTGCGACGTCAGACAGCCCGACGCGCCGCCCAGTGCGCCTTTTCCCGGGCGTGCCGGGTGTGGAGGCTGCCTTCGCCGGATACAAGGTGTCCGTCTCGAGCGACTACCGTGAACTGGACGACTTCAGGGTGCGCCACTTGGAGCAGTTTAAAGACGACCAGGTCTTCTTCCTGGCCTACTGCTACGCCCTCTGCTCCAAGCAGCCCAGGACCGCGGGCGAGCAGTGCAACGTCCCGCTGAAGAACTTTCGCATGTTTGCGGCCGCCTTCGAGTGCTCACAGGGCTCGGCCATGAATCCGCCAAACAAGTGCTCATTTTTCGATTTGTGACAGCGCCGCCATCTTCCTTCTATTTCTTTTCCCCGCAATGCGCATCGCAATTAATTCGCGTTCGCGAGCGCTGCGCCACCCCAGTGCCAGCCAACGAACCTAAATCAACGCGTGCTTGCGAACGCTTCTTAGAGTGCTTACTGATGGTATAAACTTGCTGGTAACTTCACACTTGGAATATGTTAAACGGCAGTAATGAGCATAACTGCTCGTGAATAATTTGTGTTTGCTCGTGATTAAATATCGTGTTTCACAAGCACACGCTAATCCCGTAGCCGGTGCATCGTAGTGTAGGTCTGTGGCATACAGTGAATACTACGTCTGCGGGATTCATTTAAACTTCACGGGGTGTTTGGGTGCGCTGCCGACACACGCCGTATCTATATTTCGCCCCTCTCAGAAAAACAGCATTTGCAGCAGGGAAGGTGATCGGAGCAAACGGGCTACTCTGGACAAGGTTAATTGTTCAATGCCCTAGCCACTGAACTGCAACGGAGGAAGGTGCGAAAGAATAAAAAAACGGTAGCGTACATGTCAGCGAATGCATGCGCGAATCTCCCTCTCCTAATGCTCGCTCCCCACACTCCTCCGCTGCCTTGTTTCAATGTCGTTGGGTTGGAGAGGTTGACAGAATCGCCACATCAAGGCTCCACAAGAGAACATATTGGGCGTCCTTTGTTCGCCTCTTTTGTAGCGTGAGCTGCACTGGCCGAGGTTGAGCAGTTTCGCGCGGCTCCTGGAGAGCCGTGCTGCGCATGCGTGAGGAGAAGTGACGTCTCACGACGGATAGCTGGCGCGCCGGAGTGGCCGGAGACGCTGCCTCCGCGACAGGATTGGATTGGATTAAATTGGATTGGATTGTACTTTATTCGAAATCGTTTTAGCAGCAGTAAGCGTGATAACCAGCTAATCCTAGACAACAAGGAAACCTAAGAATAGCCAGCTGAACCTTAGCTCACGCTATGTGTTTCTTGGCATAGCCGAGCTAAGCCACCGCTAATTTATTGCGTATACGTGTGCTTTTATAATCGGTGTGAGCCAACCATGTCAACTCATGCAATAACGAGTTTTGTTGATGTTTATCGCCTAAGCGTTTTATAAGTTTAGCGTTTCGAAGCTACACCCGCTGACGGTCGTGAGCTATGGTGTGGTTTAGAGAAAAAAATTGGAAAAGAAAAGACATTCACAAGAACTGCGAGCTGGGCGTGTTGGTTCATGTTCATTGTGGCAAAAGCGCTACAGCAACAAGGACAAGTGAGTACATGGGACAAAGCGCTACAAAGCGTTCATTGCAGAGACTGCAAATGCCGCCCAAAACTGCGAGATACGTTAATTGTTGATAAACACAAAAAATGACTAACAAGATAAATAATAGAAGCTTTCCGTATAAAGAAAGAAGGGAATGAATGGGTCAGCCAACCTTGCTGTCTTGCTGTCTGACACTGAGTATGCCTTTTTAAATCAGGGTTGATAAAGTGTGTGGCGCCTTTCTTGTCAGCACTCGTGCGGTTTGAATATGTATAAAATGTTTGGTTGTTGGTGCGCCTTGGTCTTTTCAGATGGTAGGTTGTGAAATTTGAAGTGATGACTGTGGCGTTTATTCCTTGTATATGTGTATGTTTTTCCAGTAATAAATTTTTTAGTTGCTAGTTGTGCTTTGTCCCATGTACTCACTTGTCCTTGTTGCTGTAGCGCTTTTCCCACCAGGAAAAGAAAAAAATTGGCCGCATATATCTGCTCCTTTCGCTGCATATGTCGCCGCAATACGATAGTCGACTGGCGCCTCTAGCAAGTAAATGCCTCCCTTCTCTTTCCCACTCACCTCTCATGCTGTTCCTCTCCAATCTTGACTGGAGCAACACGCTGCAGGTTGCTCAAGTCAATTTACCGCCTTCCGCTGCTCCTGGTCGGGTTCCCCGATGCCAGCGCTGCCGTACGGCGGAGACCCGCGTGAATCGAGCCATCCGATTAGAACGTTTTTAGAACCACGTTGCCCTACTCCACGAGCGTTCCAAGCGGAACGCGAAACCTATCTAGTGGAACCTTGCCATTTGATTTTTTCTATTCCGCCAGGTAGCGCGTACAACAGCAGGCGAGGGTTTTTGCCTTTGATGTAGTATTTTATTTGCTATCGCAAAAAGCAGGCATCCGTAATTTTTTTAATAACGGAACACTGCAAATATCACTCATGTGTTGTTTTTCTGCCTTATATATGCGTAATATTCTTGTTCAACTTTGTTGACAAGTCTGAACATTCACAAGACAATTGCGCAGCATCTGTTTTGCCTTGTCCGGCTAGCTGAATCGAGCGGCAGGCAGTCAGACGGACAGACCGAAATTTTCCCGTTCAAGTAGCCCAACAAAGACTGTCGTCTCTGAAAAGGGCGCTGCTTGCACGAGTGATGCAAGGGTGGAGAAACAGACGTGCTGGTGGCCCCTTTTCCTTAGTTGCACCTCATACGGATTTACCTCACCTCAAACCCGGCTGTTGCACCTCTTACGGATTTACGGACTTGCCGCTGAAAGTTCTCCATGACCGGTAGGCCCGTATCATTTCGTCCGCAGGCTTTCACTTCCCTTCCCAAAGTGTGCCTCGTTAGCACGCGCTAGGACCCGCGGCAACCGGCTTAGCAAGCACGGCGTCTGTGGAGCGATCTCGGCGTTCGTGCGCCCACTTCAAGCGCGAGCGCACCTGAACTGACAGGGAGAGCACCTCGCCACAGGTCATGCCACGAACACTGGGCAGCGTTGAGTGTCGAACTGGCTATCGCCGGGTCGTCCTCAGGAGGCATACGCTCATGTTCGCTCAGTATTTTAACACGATAGCGTCATTGAGCTCATTCTGTATCGTGAGCTGCACTGACCGAGGCTGAGAAGTTTCGCGTGGCTCCTGGAGAGCCGTGCTGCGCATGCGCGAGGAGCAGTGACGTCTCACGGCGCACAGCTGGCGCGCCGGACTAGGCGCCACCTCCGCGACTGGATTGGATTGAATTGGATTGAAAGTCGTTTTAGCAGCAGTAAGCATGATAATTAGCTAATCAGACAACCAGGAAACTTATAATAACCAGCTGAACCTCAGCTCGCGCTACGTATATCTTGCATAGCCGAGTTAAGCCACTGCTAATTCTTTAGATTTCCTCGCGCCTATAAAAGAGCCGTCGGCTATCAACCGTGCCCATCAAGCGTCCACGAAAAAACGTCGTCGCTGCCACCCGGAAGCTACGACTGAGGCAGCGAGATGCGAGTGCTCGCCTCAAACTGGAATATTGCACAACGGCAACTGAAGTGTGGGAGGACCATAATACACTGTTGGAAAATTCCATCAATTTACGTGAAAACGGCAATGAAACATGTACTGTTCGTCAACATTACACCCAATTAGCGGTTGCGACGAAGAAACAGGAACTGTACCGTACCACTAAAAATGTTCTATTTACGTAACAACATCCTCTATGTGTGGGGATGCTCAGTTTGGATTTCGTGCCGGAAGGTCTACGGAATCGGCGTTACTAACACTAAAAGAACAAGTACAATTGGCGATTGGAATAAGCTTCCAGAAAACATCGTTCCGCATCTGCCGTTACATTTGACACAGCTCTAAGGGTTATCTGCGTGGTGAAAGTGAAAAGAGCGTTTCTTGAATTGCCACGATGGTGTTCCTGTCAATTATTTGTATTGTTTTTTTTGTATTGTTTTTAGAGAATGTCGATTTTTTACGTCGTCTTTCGTCTTGTTTTCCTGTTCTTTATTTTTCACGCACGTGTTGCTGTTTGATGTTGTACGATGCTCTTGTTGATTTGCTCTTGTACAATGGAAAATAATCTTGTACAATGCTCTTGTTGTAGAATGCCTCTGTTGATTTTTATTCCTGTATATCACGAGATTCATGATTACATTTGTCCACTGAATTTTTTCTTATGTATCTCCTACAACAATGCCCTCTGGGCGAATGTAGTAAGCTGAATAAATAAAAAATAAAATACTGTGTAATTTCGAAGAAAAGCTGTATACCGTTGGCCTATTCATCGATTTCAGCAAAGCCTTCGATTGCCTACATCATCATCATCATCATCATCATCATCATCATCATCATCACCAGCCTATCTACGCCCACTGCAGGGCAAAGGCCTCTCCCATTATTCTCCAATTATCTCGGTCCTGTGCCAACTGTGACCAATTTATCCCCGCAAACTTCTTGATTTTATCTGCCCATCTAACTTTCTGCCGCCCCCTGCAACGCTTGCCTTCTCTAGGGATCCCCTTTGTTACCCTTGATGACGAGCGGTTATCTTGCCTTCGCATTACATGCCCTGCCCACGTCAATTTCTTCTTCTTAATTTCTACTAATATTTCTTTAACACCAGTTTGCTCCCTGACCCACTCCGCTCTCTTCTTGTCCCTTAATGTTACACCTATCATTTTCCGCTCCATTGCCTGCTGAGTCGTTCTCAATTTAAGTTGAACCCTCTTAGTGAGCCTCCAAGTTTCTGCCCCGTAGGTGAGTACCGGTAAGATGCAGCTGTCATACACTTTCTTCTTCAGCGACAGTTAAGAAATTTAGTAATGTAGTTAGCTATAATGTGCTCCAAAATTTTGCAACAAGATGACGTAATGGAAATGGGACGATAATTACCAGGAATCATGGAGTCACCCTTTTTAAACACAGGTGCAATGCGTCCAACTTTCCAGTCAGGAGGTAATACACCAGAAGTTAATGAAGCATTGAAGACTGCTACAAGAAAATGTGATAACATTTCAGCGTATCGAGAAAGAAACGCGTTCGGTATCCCATCAGGGCCAGTTGATGTCTTCGTTTTTAAGTTAAGCAGCATTGAAATTACACCCGACATGGACACAATATCAGTATTAGCTCTGCAAAGAGGAACAAGTTCAGGCATTGGTTCAGTAACTAAGGAAAATACACTATGAAAATAGGTGTTGAAATGGTCAGCGATGTCCGCCTTCTCAACGAGGAGCGCGTCGCCATGACGCAATTTTTCGATGGGTTGTCTTTTGTTGGACAAGAAATGCCAAAATTTTTGTGGGGCAGATTTAATAAAGTTGGGCAACTTGTGTTCAAAATATTTACGTTTAGCAGTTGCCATGGCTTGATTGAGGGCTACTTGGGTGGTTTGAATAATGTCACGAGACGACGCTCCTCGCTTCAGGCGTTTTAATTTCCTTTTCAAATGTATAATATCACGAGAGACCCAAGGGGTTTGTTTACACGTCTTTTTCACCTTGTCCGGAACAAAATTATCAATACAATGCAAGCACAAGTGTTTGAATGTCTCCCACATTTGAAGGACATCAGAACCGGGAAAGTTGCTCAGGTGTAGTTCTAAAAAATCTAATACAGTTTCATCCTGTGCACGAGAAAAATCTTTGACGCGGATACATTTAGTTCGACCAGCGGTATACACAGTTTCAACAGGGCATGAAAATGACACAATACAGTGATCAGAAAGACCATTTTCAACGGAGACAGCAAATTGTTCAATTGAATTACTCACAAAAATAAGATCAAGTATAGAAGCACAGGTCGCGTCGATGCGTGTTGGATTGTTTACTACTTGGCGCAAATTATGGCACATCATAATATCGAGAAGGTATGAAGCATGCGGGGATTGTACGAGAGTAGGGAAAGGAGAGTCCCAGTTAACGCCAGGCAAATTAAAATCGCCCACCAGGAATATGCTATCATGCTTAAATGATATCATGTGCTCGTGTAAGTCATGCAGAAACCGGGGAGGGGAATCAGGAGCACGATAAACAGCAAAAATAAGGAAGGAACGCCCACAGTAGGATACCTTCATGGTAAGGCTTTCGTGATTGTCGATCTGATGCAAAAGTTTCGCATCAAGAGCAAGTTTTACGAGGACGGCAAACCCGCCCCCCTACGGTTTCTATCACGACGATACACACGATAAGAGGGGGAAAAAACAACGTCATCTGTGATTTCGTCACTCAGCCAAGTCTCTGTTATCACGACAATATGCGGGCTATTACCAAGAAGAATAGACTCCAATTGAACGGATTTATTTACGATGCTGCGTGCGTTAATGTTTAAAAGCCGAAGCTGCTTAGGGTCAGGGCGTTCGGTTCATAGTTTTTGTTTACTAGGCTGGGAACTGCCAATGTTGGTTCTTGAGTTTTTTTAATCATCCCATACAAACTTCTCTCGATCGACGATAAGTTTGTCGTGCACTAAGGTAACTTTTTTGCCACGTTTCTTTTCATCTTTCGCGCTATCCCAAAGCAGCTTCCGTTTGCGGAGCGTTTCCTTTGAGTAATCGTTTTGAACCGATATGTCTGTCCCTTTTAGCTTATGGGCATGCGAGATGATTGGCTGCTTTTCGTTATAATCTTGGAAATATACGATAACTGGCCGGTCACCACCGGGCTTGCCAATCCTATGAATCCTACCCACTGATTTGCATTGGACCTCTAGCTTGTTTGCGAAAACCTTAGTGAGGACTGTTTCTTTCAACATATCCTCGGTTTCTTCAGACTCAGCGGGTATGCCGAAAACTACCAAGTTGGAGCGCCTGCTCCTGTCCTCAAGATCAGTAATTTTAGCTTCAAGCGAAGCTACTGTTTTCTGAAGGCCATCAATGCTGGCAGTTCGTTTTTCCATTTCAGCAAAACGCGAGTTCCAGTCGGAAATACTTTTTTCCATTTTTTCTTGTTGGACCTTTATCGCAGCAATATCCGAAGATATTCTGGTTTGACCTTCTAGTAACTCCTTCAGCATATTCTCGATCTCGGGCCCGAGGTTCAGCTCAACATCCCCACACAGGAGTAATGAGCATACGCAGTACACATCATAGGCAATACAAAGGCACTGCTTGGGGCACAGCAGGACCAAAAGACCACGGCAGTCACTCTTAATTGTACAATAGCAGACACCCACCTGCGCAATGCAGAAGAATGGCGTTTTATGCCGCATGTCCGCTCCGGGTCCGCCGTGCCCACTGAAACTGAAGTTCTGGATGCAGTCCTTTATAGGGGAAGCAGGTGATGACACATGACGCGAAGGGGGCGCATCAAGCACGACATCCGATAGGCAGCAACTGACGATGCGAGGCAGAAACAGTGGATCCTCTTGGCACGTGTCGAATGTTGGTGCGTCGGCGGCAAAGCGAAGATGCGTTCTGGCAAGGCCGAGCAGGAAAACCTGCGCAATGCAGAAGAATGGCGTTTTATGCCGCATGTCCGCTCCGGGTCCGCCGTGCCCACTGAAACTGAAGTTCTGGATGCAGTCCTTTATAGGGGAAGCAGGTGATGACACATGACGCGAAGGGGGCGCATCAAGCACGACATCCGATAGGCAGCAACTGACGATGCGAGGCAGAAACAGTGGATCCTCTTGGCACGTGTCGAATGTTGGTGCGTCGGCGGCAAAGCGAAGATGCGTTCTGGCAAGGCCGAGCAGGAAAACCTGCGCAATGCAGAAGAATGGCGTTTTATGCCGCATGTCCGCTCCGGGTCCGCCGTGCCCACTGAAACTGAAGTTCTGGATGCAGTCCTTTATAGGGGAAGCAGGTGATGACACATGACGCGAAGGGGGCGCATCAAGCACGACATCCGATAGGCAGCAACTGACGATGCGAGGCAGAAACAGTGGATCCTCTTGGCACGTGTCGAATGTTGGTGCGTCGGCGGCAAAGCGAAGATGCGTTCCTGGCAAGGCCGAGCAGGAAAACCTGCGCAATGCAGAAGAATGGCGTTTTATGCCGCATGTCCGCTCCGGGTCCGCCGTGCCCACTGAAACTGAAGTTCTGGATGCAGTCCTTTATAGGGGAAGCAGGTGATGACACATGACGCGAAGGGGGCGCATCAAGCACGACATCCGATAGGCAGCAACTGACGATGCGAGGCAGAAACAGTGGATCCTCTTGGCACGTGTCGAATGTTGGTGCGTCGGCGGCAAAGCGAAGATGCGTTCTGGCAAGGCCGAGCAGGAAAACCTGCGCAATGCAGAAGAATGGCGTTTTATGCCGCATGTCCGCTCCGGGTCCGCCGTGCCCACTGAAACTGAAGTTCTGGATGCAGTCCTTTATAGGGGAAGCAGGTGATGACACATGACGCGAAGGGGGCGCATCAAGCACGACATCCGATAGGCAGCAACTGACGATGCGAGGCAGAAACAGTGGATCCTCTTGGCACGTGTCGAATGTTGGTGCGTCGGCGGCAAAGCGAAGATGCGTTCCTGGCAAGGCCGAGCAGGAAAACCTGCGCAATGCAGAAGAATGGCGTTTTATGCCGCATGTCCGCTCCGGGTCCGCCGTGCCCACTGAAACTGAAGTTCTGGATGCAGTCCTTTATAGGGGAAGCAGGTGATGACACATGACGCGAAGGGGGCGCATCAAGCACGACATCCGATAGGCAGCAACTGACGATGCGAGGCAGAAACAGTGGATCCTCTTGGCACGTGTCGAATGTTGGTGCGTCGGCGGCAAAGCGAAGATGCGTTCCGGCAAGGCCGAGCAGGAAAACCTGCGCAATGCAGAAGAATGGCGTTTTATGCCGCATGTCCGCTCCGGGTCCGCCGTGCCCACTGAAACTGAAGTTCTGGATGCAGTCCTTTATAGGGGAAGCAGGTGATGACACATGACGCGAAGGGGGCGCATCAAGCACGACATCCGATAGGCAGCAACTGACGATGCGAGGCAGAAACAGTGGATCCTCTTGGCACGTGTCGAATGTTGGTGCGTCGGCGGCAAAGCGAAGATGCGTTCCGGCAAGGCCGAGCAGGAAAACCTGCGCAATGCAGAAGAATGGCGTTTTATGCCGCATGTCCGCTCCGGGTCCGCCGTGCCCACTGAAACTGAAGTTCTGGATGCAGTCCTTTATAGGGGAAGCAGGTGATGACACATGACGCGAAGGGGGCGCATCAAGCACGACATCCGATAGGCAGCAACTGACGATGCGAGGCAGAAACAGTGGATCCTCTTGGCACGTGTCGAATGTTGGTGCGTCGGCGGCAAAGCGAAGATGCGTTCCGGCAAGGCCGAGCAGGAAAACCTGCGCAATGCAGAAGAATGGCGTTTTATGCCGCATGTCCGCTCCGGGTCCGCCGTGCCCACTGAAACTGAAGTTCTGGATGCAGTCCTTTATAGGGGAAGCAGGTGATGACACATGACGCGAAGGGGGCGCATCAAGCACGACATCCGATAGGCAGCAACTGACGATGCGAGGCAGAAACAGTGGATCCTCTTGGCACGTGTCGAATGTTGGTGCGTCGGCGGCAAAGCGAAGATGCGTTCCGGCAAGGCCGAGCAGGAAAACCTGCGCAATGCAGAAGAATGGCGTTTTATGCCGCATGTCCGCTCCGGGTCCGCCGTGCCCACTGAAACTGAAGTTCTGGATGCAGTCCTTTATAGGGGAAGCAGGTGATGACACATGACGCGAAGGGGGCGCATCAAGCACGACATCCGATAGGCAGCAACTGACGATGCGAGGCAGAAACAGTGGATCCTCTTGGCACGTGTCGAATGTTGGTGCGTCGGCGGCAAAGCGAAGATGCGTTCCGGCAAGGCCGAGCAGGAAAACCTGCGCAATGCAGAAGAATGGCGTTTTATGCCGCATGTCCGCTCCGGGTCCGCCGTGCCCACTGAAACTGAAGTTCTGGATGCAGTCCTTTATAGGGGAAGCAGGTGATGACACATGACGCGAAGGGGGCGCATCAAGCACGACATCCGATAGGCAGCAACTGACGATGCGAGGCAGAAACAGTGGATCCTCTTGGCACGTGTCGAATGTTGGTGCGTCGGCGGCAAAGCGAAGATGCGTTCCGGCAAGGCCGAGCAGGAAAACCTGCGCAATGCAGAAGAATGGCGTTTTATGCCGCATGTCCGCTCCGGGTCCGCCGTGCCCACTGAAACTGAAGTTCTGGATGCAGTCCTTTATAGGGGAAGCAGGTGATGACACATGACGCGAAGGGGGCGCATCAAGCACGACATCCGATAGGCAGCAACTGACGATGCGAGGCAGAAACAGTGGATCCTCTTGGCACGTGTCGAATGTTGGTGCGTCGGCGGCAAAGCGAAGATGCGTTCCGGCAAGGCCGAGCAGGAAAACCTGCGCAATGCAGAAGAATGGCGTTTTATGCCGCATGTCCGCTCCGGGTCCGCCGTGCCCACTGAAACTGAAGTTCTGGATGCAGTCCTTTATAGGGGAAGCAGGTGATGACACATGACGCGAAGGGGGCGCATCAAGCACGACATCCGATAGGCAGCAACTGACGATGCGAGGCAGAAACAGTGGATCCTCTTGGCACGTGTCGAATGTTGGTGCGTCGGCGGCAAAGCGAAGATGCGTTCCTGGCAAGGCCGAGCAGGAAAACCTGCGCAATGCAGAAGAATGGCGTTTTATGCCGCATGTCCGCTCCGGGTCCGCCGTGCCCACTGAAACTGAAGTTCTGGATGCAGTCCTTTATAGGGGAAGCAGGTGATGACACATGACGCGAAGGGGGCGCATCAAGCACGACATCCGATAGGCAGCAACTGACGATGCGAGGCAGAAACAGTGGATCCTCTTGGCACGTGTCGAATGTTGGTGCGTCGGCGGCAAAGCGAAGATGCGTTCCGGCAAGGCCGAGCAGGAAAACCTGCGCAATGCAGAAGAATGGCGTTTTATGCCGCATGTCCGCTCCGGGTCCGCCGTGCCCACTGAAACTGAAGTTCTGGATGCAGTCCTTTATAGGGGAAGCAGGTGATGACACATGACGCGAAGGGGGCGCATCAAGCACGACATCCGATAGGCAGCAACTGACGATGCGAGGCAGAAACAGTGGATCCTCTTGGCACGTGTCGAATGTTGGTGCGTCGGCGGCAAAGCGAAGATGCGTTCCGGCAAGGCCGAGCAGGAAAACCTGCGCAATGCAGAAGAATGGCGTTTTATGCCGCATGTCCGCTCCGGGTCCGCCGTGCCCACTGAAACTGAAGTTCTGGATGCAGTCCTTTATAGGGGAAGCAGGTGATGACACATGACGCGAAGGGGGCGCATCAAGCACGACATCCGATAGGCAGCAACTGACGATGCGAGGCAGAAACAGTGGATCCTCTTGGCACGTGTCGAATGTTGGTGCGTCGGCGGCAAAGCGAAGATGCGTTCTGGCAAGGCCGAGCAGGAAAACCTGCGCAATGCAGAAGAATGGCGTTTTATGCCGCATGTCCGCTCCGGGTCCGCCGTGCCCACTGAAACTGAAGTTCTGGATGCAGTCCTTTATAGGGGAAGCAGGTGATGACACATGACGCGAAGGGGGCGCATCAAGCACGACATCCGATAGGCAGCAACTGACGATGCGAGGCAGAAACAGTGGATCCTCTTGGCACGTGTCGAATGTTGGTGCGTCGGCGGCAAAGCGAAGATGCGTTCCTGGCAAGGCCGAGCAGGAAAACCTGCGCAATGCAGAAGAATGGCGTTTTATGCCGCATGTCCGCTCCGGGTCCGCCGTGCCCACTGAAACTGAAGTTCTGGATGCAGTCCTTTATAGGGGAAGCAGGTGATGACACATGACGCGAAGGGGGCGCATCAAGCACGACATCCGATAGGCAGCAACTGACGATGCGAGGCAGAAACAGTGGATCCTCTTGGCACGTGTCGAATGTTGGTGCGTCGGCGGCAAAGCGAAGATGCGTTCCGGCAAGGCCGAGCAGGAAAACCTGCGCAATGCAGAAGAATGGCGTTTTATGCCGCATGTCCGCTCCGGGTCCGCCGTGCCCACTGAAACTGAAGTTCTGGATGCAGTCCTTTATAGGGGAAGCAGGTGATGACACATGACGCGAAGGGGGCGCATCAAGCACGACATCCGATAGGCAGCAACTGACGATGCGAGGCAGAAACAGTGGATCCTCTTGGCACGTGTCGAATGTTGGTGCGTCGGCGGCAAAGCGAAGATGCGTTCCGGCAAGGCCGAGCAGGAAAACCTGCGCAATGCAGAAGAATGGCGTTTTATGCCGCATGTCCGCTCCGGGTCCGCCGTGCCCACTGAAACTGAAGTTCTGGATGCAGTCCTTTATAGGGGAAGCAGGTGATGACACATGACGCGAAGGGGGCGCATCAAGCACGACATCCGATAGGCAGCAACTGACGATGCGAGGCAGAAACAGTGGATCCTCTTGGCACGTGTCGAATGTTGGTGCGTCGGCGGCAAAGCGAAGATGCGTTCCGGCAAGGCCGAGCAGGAAAACCTGCGCAATGCAGAAGAATGGCGTTTTATGCCGCATGTCCGCTCCGGGTCCGCCGTGCCCACTGAAACTGAAGTTCTGGATGCAGTCCTTTATAGGGGAAGCAGGTGATGACACATGACGCGAAGGGGGCGCATCAAGCACGACATCCGATAGGCAGCAACTGACGATGCGAGGCAGAAACAGTGGATCCTCTTGGCACGTGTCGAATGTTGGTGCGTCGGCGGCAAAGCGAAGATGCGTTCCGGCAAGGCCGAGCAGGAAAACCTGCGCAATGCAGAAGAATGGCGTTTTATGCCGCATGTCCGCTCCGGGTCCGCCGTGCCCACTGAAACTGAAGTTCTGGATGCAGTCCTTTATAGGGGAAGCAGGTGATGACACATGACGCGAAGGGGGCGCATCAAGCACGACATCCGATAGGCAGCAACTGACGATGCGAGGCAGAAACAGTGGATCCTCTTGGCACGTGTCGAATGTTGGTGCGTCGGCGGCAAAGCGAAGATGCGTTCCGGCAAGGCCGAGCAGGAAAACCTGCGCAATGCAGAAGAATGGCGTTTTATGCCGCATGTCCGCTCCGGGTCCGCCGTGCCCACTGAAACTGAAGTTCTGGATGCAGTCCTTTATAGGGGAAGCAGGTGATGACACATGACGCGAAGGGGGCGCATCAAGCACGACATCCGATAGGCAGCAACTGACGATGCGAGGCAGAAACAGTGGATCCTCTTGGCACGTGTCGAATGTTGGTGCGTCGGCGGCAAAGCGAAGATGCGTTCCGGCAAGGCCGAGCAGGAAAACCTGCGCAATGCAGAAGAATGGCGTTTTATGCCGCATGTCCGCTCCGGGTCCGCCGTGCCCACTGAAACTGAAGTTCTGGATGCAGTCCTTTATAGGGGAAGCAGGTGATGACACATGACGCGAAGGGGGCGCATCAAGCACGACATCCGATAGGCAGCAACTGACGATGCGAGGCAGAAACAGTGGATCCTCTTGGCACGTGTCGAATGTTGGTGCGTCGGCGGCAAAGCGAAGATGCGTTCCGGCAAGGCCGAGCAGGAAAACCTGCGCAATGCAGAAGAATGGCGTTTTATGCCGCATGTCCGCTCCGGGTCCGCCGTGCCCACTGAAACTGAAGTTCTGGATGCAGTCCTTTATAGGGGAAGCAGGTGATGACACATGACGCGAAGGGGGCGCATCAAGCACGACATCCGATAGGCAGCAACTGACGATGCGAGGCAGAAACAGTGGATCCTCTTGGCACGTGTCGAATGTTGGTGCGTCGGCGGCAAAGCGAAGATGCGTTCTGGCAAGGCCGAGCAGGAAAACCTGCGCAATGCAGAAGAATGGCGTTTTATGCCGCATGTCCGCTCCGGGTCCGCCGTGCCCACTGAAACTGAAGTTCTGGATGCAGTCCTTTATAGGGGAAGCAGGTGATGACACATGACGCGAAGGGGGCGCATCAAGCACGACATCCGATAGGCAGCAACTGACGATGCGAGGCAGAAACAGTGGATCCTCTTGGCACGTGTCGAATGTTGGTGCGTCGGCGGCAAAGCGAAGATGCGTTCTGGCAAGGCCGAGCAGGAAAACCTGCGCAATGCAGAAGAATGGCGTTTTATGCCGCATGTCCGCTCCGGGTCCGCCGTGCCCACTGAAACTGAAGTTCTGGATGCAGTCCTTTATAGGGGAAGCAGGTGATGACACATGACGCGAAGGGGGCGCATCAAGCACGACATCCGATAGGCAGCAACTGACGATGCGAGGCAGAAACAGTGGATCCTCTTGGCACGTGTCGAATGTTGGTGCGTCGGCGGCAAAGCGAAGATGCGTTCCGGCAAGGCCGAGCAGGAAAACCTGCGCAATGCAGAAGAATGGCGTTTTATGCCGCATGTCCGCTCCGGGTCCGCCGTGCCCACTGAAACTGAAGTTCTGGATGCAGTCCTTTATAGGGGAAGCAGGTGATGACACATGACGCGAAGGGGGCGCATCAAGCACGACATCCGATAGGCAGCAACTGACGATGCGAGGCAGAAACAGTGGATCCTCTTGGCACGTGTCGAATGTTGGTGCGTCGGCGGCAAAGCGAAGATGCGTTCTGGCAAGGCCGAGCAGGAAAACCTGCGCAATGCAGAAGAATGGCGTTTTATGCCGCATGTCCGCTCCGGGTCCGCCGTGCCCACTGAAACTGAAGTTCTGGATGCAGTCCTTTATAGGGGAAGCAGGTGATGACACATGACGCGAAGGGGGCGCATCAAGCACGACATCCGATAGGCAGCAACTGACGATGCGAGGCAGAAACAGTGGATCCTCTTGGCACGTGTCGAATGTTGGTGCGTCGGCGGCAAAGCGAAGATGCGTTCCTGGCAAGGCCGAGCAGGAAAACCTGCGCAATGCAGAAGAATGGCGTTTTATGCCGCATGTCCGCTCCGGGTCCGCCGTGCCCACTGAAACTGAAGTTCTGGATGCAGTCCTTTATAGGGGAAGCAGGTGATGACACATGACGCGAAGGGGGCGCATCAAGCACGACATCCGATAGGCAGCAACTGACGATGCGAGGCAGAAACAGTGGATCCTCTTGGCACGTGTCGAATGTTGGTGCGTCGGCGGCAAAGCGAAGATGCGTTCTGGCAAGGCCGAGCAGGAAAACCTGCGCAATGCAGAAGAATGGCGTTTTATGCCGCATGTCCGCTCCGGGTCCGCCGTGCCCACTGAAACTGAAGTTCTGGATGCAGTCCTTTATAGGGGAAGCAGGTGATGACACATGACGCGAAGGGGGCGCATCAAGCACGACATCCGATAGGCAGCAACTGACGATGCGAGGCAGAAACAGTGGATCCTCTTGGCACGTGTCGAATGTTGGTGCGTCGGCGGCAAAGCGAAGATGCGTTCCGGCAAGGCCGAGCAGGAAAACCTGCGCAATGCAGAAGAATGGCGTTTTATGCCGCATGTCCGCTCCGGGTCCGCCGTGCCCACTGAAACTGAAGTTCTGGATGCAGTCCTTTATAGGGGAAGCAGGTGATGACACATGACGCGAAGGGGGCGCATCAAGCACGACATCCGATAGGCAGCAACTGACGATGCGAGGCAGAAACAGTGGATCCTCTTGGCACGTGTCGAATGTTGGTGCGTCGGCGGCAAAGCGAAGATGCGTTCCTGGCAAGGCCGAGCAGGAAAACCTGCGCAATGCAGAAGAATGGCGTTTTATGCCGCATGTCCGCTCCGGGTCCGCCGTGCCCACTGAAACTGAAGTTCTGGATGCAGTCCTTTATAGGGGAAGCAGGTGATGACACATGACGCGAAGGGGGCGCATCAAGCACGACATCCGATAGGCAGCAACTGACGATGCGAGGCAGAAACAGTGGATCCTCTTGGCACGTGTCGAATGTTGGTGCGTCGGCGGCAAAGCGAAGATGCGTTCCGGCAAGGCCGAGCAGGAAAACCTGCGCAATGCAGAAGAATGGCGTTTTATGCCGCATGTCCGCTCCGGGTCCGCCGTGCCCACTGAAACTGAAGTTCTGGATGCAGTCCTTTATAGGGGAAGCAGGTGATGACACATGACGCGAAGGGGGCGCATCAAGCACGACATCCGATAGGCAGCAACTGACGATGCGAGGCAGAAACAGTGGATCCTCTTGGCACGTGTCGAATGTTGGTGCGTCGGCGGCAAAGCGAAGATGCGTTCCGGCAAGGCCGAGCAGGAAAACCTGCGCAATGCAGAAGAATGGCGTTTTATGCCGCATGTCCGCTCCGGGTCCGCCGTGCCCACTGAAACTGAAGTTCTGGATGCAGTCCTTTATAGGGGAAGCAGGTGATGACACATGACGCGAAGGGGGCGCATCAAGCACGACATCCGATAGGCAGCAACTGACGATGCGAGGCAGAAACAGTGGATCCTCTTGGCACGTGTCGAATGTTGGTGCGTCGGCGGCAAAGCGAAGATGCGTTCCTGGCAAGGCCGAGCAGGAAAACCTGCGCAATGCAGAAGAATGGCGTTTTATGCCGCATGTCCGCTCCGGGTCCGCCGTGCCCACTGAAACTGAAGTTCTGGATGCAGTCCTTTATAGGGGAAGCAGGTGATGACACATGACGCGAAGGGGGCGCATCAAGCACGACATCCGATAGGCAGCAACTGACGATGCGAGGCAGAAACAGTGGATCCTCTTGGCACGTGTCGAATGTTGGTGCGTCGGCGGCAAAGCGAAGATGCGTTCCGGCAAGGCCGAGCAGGAAAACCTGCGCAATGCAGAAGAATGGCGTTTTATGCCGCATGTCCGCTCCGGGTCCGCCGTGCCCACTGAAACTGAAGTTCTGGATGCAGTCCTTTATAGGGGAAGCAGGTGATGACACATGACGCGAAGGGGGCGCATCAAGCACGACATCCGATAGGCAGCAACTGACGATGCGAGGCAGAAACAGTGGATCCTCTTGGCACGTGTCGAATGTTGGTGCGTCGGCGGCAAAGCGAAGATGCGTTCTGGCAAGGCCGAGCAGGAAAACCTGCGCAATGCAGAAGAATGGCGTTTTATGCCGCATGTCCGCTCCGGGTCCGCCGTGCCCACTGAAACTGAAGTTCTGGATGCAGTCCTTTATAGGGGAAGCAGGTGATGACACATGACGCGAAGGGGGCGCATCAAGCACGACATCCGATAGGCAGCAACTGACGATGCGAGGCAGAAACAGTGGATCCTCTTGGCACGTGTCGAATGTTGGTGCGTCGGCGGCAAAGCGAAGATGCGTTCCGGCAAGGCCGAGCAGGAAAACCTGCGCAATGCAGAAGAATGGCGTTTTATGCCGCATGTCCGCTCCGGGTCCGCCGTGCCCACTGAAACTGAAGTTCTGGATGCAGTCCTTTATAGGGGAAGCAGGTGATGACACATGACGCGAAGGGGGCGCATCAAGCACGACATCCGATAGGCAGCAACTGACGATGCGAGGCAGAAACAGTGGATCCTCTTGGCACGTGTCGAATGTTGGTGCGTCGGCGGCAAAGCGAAGATGCGTTCTGGCAAGGCCGAGCAGGAAAACCTGCGCAATGCAGAAGAATGGCGTTTTATGCCGCATGTCCGCTCCGGGTCCGCCGTGCCCACTGAAACTGAAGTTCTGGATGCAGTCCTTTATAGGGGAAGCAGGTGATGACACATGACGCGAAGGGGGCGCATCAAGCACGACATCCGATAGGCAGCAACTGACGATGCGAGGCAGAAACAGTGGATCCTCTTGGCACGTGTCGAATGTTGGTGCGTCGGCGGCAAAGCGAAGATGCGTTCCTGGCAAGGCCGAGCAGGAAAACCTGCGCAATGCAGAAGAATGGCGTTTTATGCCGCATGTCCGCTCCGGGTCCGCCGTGCCCACTGAAACTGAAGTTCTGGATGCAGTCCTTTATAGGGGAAGCAGGTGATGACACATGACGCGAAGGGGGCGCATCAAGCACGACATCCGATAGGCAGCAACTGACGATGCGAGGCAGAAACAGTGGATCCTCTTGGCACGTGTCGAATGTTGGTGCGTCGGCGGCAAAGCGAAGATGCGTTCCGGCAAGGCCGAGCAGGAAAACCTGCGCAATGCAGAAGAATGGCGTTTTATGCCGCATGTCCGCTCCGGGTCCGCCGTGCCCACTGAAACTGAAGTTCTGGATGCAGTCCTTTATAGGGGAAGCAGGTGATGACACATGACGCGAAGGGGGCGCATCAAGCACGACATCCGATAGGCAGCAACTGACGATGCGAGGCAGAAACAGTGGATCCTCTTGGCACGTGTCGAATGTTGGTGCGTCGGCGGCAAAGCGAAGATGCGTTCCGGCAAGGCCGAGCAGGAAAACCTGCGCAATGCAGAAGAATGGCGTTTTATGCCGCATGTCCGCTCCGGGTCCGCCGTGCCCACTGAAACTGAAGTTCTGGATGCAGTCCTTTATAGGGGAAGCAGGTGATGACACATGACGCGAAGGGGGCGCATCAAGCACGACATCCGATAGGCAGCAACTGACGATGCGAGGCAGAAACAGTGGATCCTCTTGGCACGTGTCGAATGTTGGTGCGTCGGCGGCAAAGCGAAGATGCGTTCCGGCAAGGCCGAGCAGGAAAACCTGCGCAATGCAGAAGAATGGCGTTTTATGCCGCATGTCCGCTCCGGGTCCGCCGTGCCCACTGAAACTGAAGTTCTGGATGCAGTCCTTTATAGGGGAAGCAGGTGATGACACATGACGCGAAGGGGGCGCATCAAGCACGACATCCGATAGGCAGCAACTGACGATGCGAGGCAGAAACAGTGGATCCTCTTGGCACGTGTCGAATGTTGGTGCGTCGGCGGCAAAGCGAAGATGCGTTCCGGCAAGGCCGAGCAGGAAAACCTGCGCAATGCAGAAGAATGGCGTTTTATGCCGCATGTCCGCTCCGGGTCCGCCGTGCCCACTGAAACTGAAGTTCTGGATGCAGTCCTTTATAGGGGAAGCAGGTGATGACACATGACGCGAAGGGGGCGCATCAAGCACGACATCCGATAGGCAGCAACTGACGATGCGAGGCAGAAACAGTGGATCCTCTTGGCACGTGTCGAATGTTGGTGCGTCGGCGGCAAAGCGAAGATGCGTTCCGGCAAGGCCGAGCAGGAAAACCTGCGCAATGCAGAAGAATGGCGTTTTATGCCGCATGTCCGCTCCGGGTCCGCCGTGCCCACTGAAACTGAAGTTCTGGATGCAGTCCTTTATAGGGGAAGCAGGTGATGACACATGACGCGAAGGGGGCGCATCAAGCACGACATCCGATAGGCAGCAACTGACGATGCGAGGCAGAAACAGTGGATCCTCTTGGCACGTGTCGAATGTTGGTGCGTCGGCGGCAAAGCGAAGATGCGTTCCTGGCAAGGCCGAGCAGGAAAACCTGCGCAATGCAGAAGAATGGCGTTTTATGCCGCATGTCCGCTCCGGGTCCGCCGTGCCCACTGAAACTGAAGTTCTGGATGCAGTCCTTTATAGGGGAAGCAGGTGATGACACATGACGCGAAGGGGGCGCATCAAGCACGACATCCGATAGGCAGCAACTGACGATGCGAGGCAGAAACAGTGGATCCTCTTGGCACGTGTCGAATGTTGGTGCGTCGGCGGCAAAGCGAAGATGCGTTCCGGCAAGGCCGAGCAGGAAAACCTGCGCAATGCAGAAGAATGGCGTTTTATGCCGCATGTCCGCTCCGGGTCCGCCGTGCCCACTGAAACTGAAGTTCTGGATGCAGTCCTTTATAGGGGAAGCAGGTGATGACACATGACGCGAAGGGGGCGCATCAAGCACGACATCCGATAGGCAGCAACTGACGATGCGAGGCAGAAACAGTGGATCCTCTTGGCACGTGTCGAATGTTGGTGCGTCGGCGGCAAAGCGAAGATGCGTTCCGGCAAGGCCGAGCAGGAAAACCTGCGCAATGCAGAAGAATGGCGTTTTATGCCGCATGTCCGCTCCGGGTCCGCCGTGCCCACTGAAACTGAAGTTCTGGATGCAGTCCTTTATAGGGGAAGCAGGTGATGACACATGACGCGAAGGGGGCGCATCAAGCACGACATCCGATAGGCAGCAACTGACGATGCGAGGCAGAAACAGTGGATCCTCTTGGCACGTGTCGAATGTTGGTGCGTCGGCGGCAAAGCGAAGATGCGTTCTGGCAAGGCCGAGCAGGAAAACCTGCGCAATGCAGAAGAATGGCGTTTTATGCCGCATGTCCGCTCCGGGTCCGCCGTGCCCACTGAAACTGAAGTTCTGGATGCAGTCCTTTATAGGGGAAGCAGGTGATGACACATGACGCGAAGGGGGCGCATCAAGCACGACATCCGATAGGCAGCAACTGACGATGCGAGGCAGAAACAGTGGATCCTCTTGACACGTGTCGAATGTTGGTGCGTCGGCGGCAAAGCGAAGATGCGTTCCTGGCAAGGCCGAGCAGGAAAACCTGCGCAATGCAGAAGAATGGCGTTTTATGCCGCATGTCCGCTCCGGGTCCGCCGTGCCCACTGAAACTGAAGTTCTGGATGCAGTCCTTTATAGGGGAAGCAGGTGATGACACATGACGCGAAGGGGGCGCATCAAGCACGACATCCGATAGGCAGCAACTGACGATGCGAGGCAGAAACAGTGGATCCTCTTGACACGTGTCGAATGTTGGTGCGTCGGCGGCAAAGCGAAGATGCGTTCCTGGCAAGGCCGAGCAGGAAAACCTGCGCAATGCAGAAGAATGGCGTTTTATGCCGCATGTCCGCTCCGGGTCCGCCGTGCCCACTGAAACTGAAGTTCTGGATGCAGTCCTTATAGGGGAAGCAGGTGATGACACATGACGCGAAGGGGGCGCATCAAGCACGACATCCGATAGGCAGCAACTGACGATGCGAGGCAGAAACAGTGGATCCTCTTGGCACGTGTCGAATGTTGGTGCGTCGGCGGCAAAGCGAAGATGCGTTCTGGCAAGGCCGAGCAGGAAAACCTGCGCCCCTTTTTAAACACAGGTGCAATGCGTCCAACTTTCCAGTCAGGAAGTAATACACCAGAAGTTAATGAAGCATTGAAAACTGCTACAAGAAAATGTGATAACATTTCAGCGTATCGAGAAAGAAACGAAACGCGTTCGGTATCCCATCAGGGCCAGTTGATGTCTTCGTTTTTAAGTTAAGCAGCATTGAAATTACACCCGACATGGACACGATATCAGTATTAGCTCTGCAAAGAGGAACAAGTTCAGGCATTGGTTCAGTAACTAAGGAAAAGACACTATGAAAATAGGTGTTGAAATGGTCAGCGATGTCCGCCTTCTCAACGAGGAGCGCGTCGCCATGACGCAATTTTTCGATGGGTTGTCTTTTGTTGGACAAGAAATGCCAAAATTTTTGTGGGGCAGATTTAATAAAGTTGGGCAACTTGTGTTCAAAATATTTACGTTAGCAGTTGCCATGGCTTGATTGAGGGCTACTTGGGTGGTTTGAATAATGTCACGAGACACGCTCCTCGCTTCAGGCGTTTAATTTCCTTTTCAAATGTATAATATCACGAGAGACCCAAGGGGTTTGTTTACACGTCTTTTTCACCTTGTCCGGAACAAAATTATCAATACAATGCAGCACAAGTGTTTGAATGTCTCCCACATTTGAAGGACATCAGAACCGGAAAGTTGCTCAGGTGTAGTTCTAAAAATCTAATACAGTTTCATCCTGTGCACGAGAAAATCTTTGACGCGGATACATTTAGTTCGACCAGCGGTATACACAGTTTCAACAGGGCATGAAAATGACACAATACAGTGATCAGAAAGACCATTTTCAACGGAGACAGCAAATTTTTCAATTGAATTACTGACAAAAAAAAGGTCAAGTATAGAAGCACAGGTCGCGTCGATGCGTGTTGGATAGTTTACTACTTGGCGCAAATTATGGCACATCATAATATCGAGAAGGTATGAAGCATGCGGGGATTGTACGAGAGTAGGGAAAGGAGAGTCCCAGTTAACGCCAGGCAAATTAAAATCGCCCACCAGGAATATGCTATCATGCTTAAATGATATCATGTGCTCGTGTAAGTCATGCAGAAACCGGGAGGAGGGGAATCAGGAGCACGATAAACAGCAAAAATAAGGAAGGAACGCCAAGTAGGATACCTTTAAGGTAAGGCTTTCGTGATTGTCGATCTGATGCAAAAGTTTCGCATCAAGAGCAAGTTTTACGAGGACGGCAACACCGCCCCCCTACGGTTTCTATCACGACGATACACACGATAAGAGGGGGCAAAAACAACGTCATCTGTGATTTCGTCACTCAGCCAAGTCTCTGTTATCACACAATATGCGGGCTATTACAAGAAGAATAGACTCCATTGAACGGATTTATTTACGATGCTGCGTGCGTTAATGTTAAAAGCCGAAGCTGCTTAGGGTCAGGGCGTTCGGTTCATAGTTTTTGTTTACTAGGCTGGGAACTGCCAATGTTGGTTCTTGAGTTTTTTTAATCATCTCCATACATAACAAACTTCTCTCGATCGACGATAAGTTTGTCGTGCACTAAGGTAACTTTTTTGCCACGTTTCTTTTCATCTTTCGCGCTATCCCAAAGCAGCTTCCGTTTGCGGAGCGTTTCTTTGAGTAATCGTTTTGAACCGATATGTCTGTCCCTTTAGCTTATGGGCATGCGAGATGATTGGCTGCTTTTCGTTATAATCTTGGAAATATACGATAACTGGCCGGTCACCACCGGGCTTGCCAATCCTATGAATCCTACCCACTGATTTGCATTGGACCTCTAGCTGGTTTGCGAAAACCTTAGTGAGCACTGTTTCTTTCAACATATCCTCGGTTTCTTCAGACTCCGCGGGTATGCCGAAAACTACCAAGTTGGAGCGCCTGCTCCTGTCCTCAAGATCAGTAATTTAGCTTCAAGCGAAGCTACTGTTTTCTGAAGCCATCAATGCTGGCAGTTCGTTTTTCCATTTCAGCAAAACGCGAGTCTGCGCAATGCAGAAGAATGGCGTTTTATGCCGCATGTCCGCTCCGGGTCCGCCGTGCCCACTGAAACTGAAGTTCTGGATGCAGTCCTTTATAGGGGAAGCAGGTGATGACACATGACGCGAAGGGGGCGCATCAAGCACGACATCCGATAGGCAGCAACTGACGATGCGAGGCAGAAACAGTGGATCCTCTTGGCACGTGTCGAATGTTGGTGCGTCGGCGGCAAAGCGAAGATGCGTTCCGGCAAGGCCGAGCAGGAAAACCTGCGCAATGCAGAAGAATGGCGTTTTATGCCGCATGTCCGCTCCGGGTCCGCCGTGCCCACTGAAACTGAAGTTCTGGATGCAGTCCTTTATAGGGGAAGCAGGTGATGACACATGACGCGAAGGGGGCGCATCAAGCACGACATCCGATAGGCAGCAACTGACGATGCGAGGCAGAAACAGTGGATCCTCTTGGCACGTGTCGAATGTTGGTGCGTCGGCGGCAAAGCGAAGATGCGTTCCGGCAAGGCCGAGCAGGAAAACCTGCGCAATGCAGAAGAATGGCGTTTTATGCCGCATGTCCGCTCCGGGTCCGCCGTGCCCACTGAAACTGAAGTTCTGGATGCAGTCCTTTATAGGGGAAGCAGGTGATGACACATGACGCGAAGGGGGCGCATCAAGCACGACATCCGATAGGCAGCAACTGACGATGCGAGGCAGAAACAGTGGATCCTCTTGGCACGTGTCGAATGTTGGTGCGTCGGCGGCAAAGCGAAGATGCGTTCCGGCAAGGCCGAGCAGGAAAACCTGCGCAATGCAGAAGAATGGCGTTTTATGCCGCATGTCCGCTCCGGGTCCGCCGTGCCCACTGAAACTGAAGTTCTGGATGCAGTCCTTTATAGGGGAAGCAGGTGATGACACATGACGCGAAGGGGGCGCATCAAGCACGACATCCGATAGGCAGCAACTGACGATGCGAGGCAGAAACAGTGGATCCTCTTGGCACGTGTCGAATGTTGGTGCGTCGGCGGCAAAGCGAAGATGCGTTCCTGGCAAGGCCGAGCAGGAAAACCTGCGCAATGCAGAAGAATGGCGTTTTATGCCGCATGTCCGCTCCGGGTCCGCCGTGCCCACTGAAACTGAAGTTCTGGATGCAGTCCTTTATAGGGGAAGCAGGTGATGACACATGACGCGAAGGGGGCGCATCAAGCACGACATCCGATAGGCAGCAACTGACGATGCGAGGCAGAAACAGTGGATCCTCTTGGCACGTGTCGAATGTTGGTGCGTCGGCGGCAAAGCGAAGATGCGTTCCGGCAAGGCCGAGCAGGAAAACCTGCGCAATGCAGAAGAATGGCGTTTTATGCCGCATGTCCGCTCCGGGTCCGCCGTGCCCACTGAAACTGAAGTTCTGGATGCAGTCCTTTATAGGGGAAGCAGGTGATGACACATGACGCGAAGGGGGCGCATCAAGCACGACATCCGATAGGCAGCAACTGACGATGCGAGGCAGAAACAGTGGATCCTCTTGGCACGTGTCGAATGTTGGTGCGTCGGCGGCAAAGCGAAGATGCGTTCCGGCAAGGCCGAGCAGGAAAACCTGCGCAATGCAGAAGAATGGCGTTTTATGCCGCATGTCCGCTCCGGGTCCGCCGTGCCCACTGAAACTGAAGTTCTGGATGCAGTCCTTTATAGGGGAAGCAGGTGATGACACATGACGCGAAGGGGGCGCATCAAGCACGACATCCGATAGGCAGCAACTGACGATGCGAGGCAGAAACAGTGGATCCTCTTGGCACGTGTCGAATGTTGGTGCGTCGGCGGCAAAGCGAAGATGCGTTCCGGCAAGGCCGAGCAGGAAAACCTGCGCAATGCAGAAGAATGGCGTTTTATGCCGCATGTCCGCTCCGGGTCCGCCGTGCCCACTGAAACTGAAGTTCTGGATGCAGTCCTTTATAGGGGAAGCAGGTGATGACACATGACGCGAAGGGGGCGCATCAAGCACGACATCCGATAGGCAGCAACTGACGATGCGAGGCAGAAACAGTGGATCCTCTTGGCACGTGTCGAATGTTGGTGCGTCGGCGGCAAAGCGAAGATGCGTTCCGGCAAGGCCGAGCAGGAAAACCTGCGCAATGCAGAAGAATGGCGTTTTATGCCGCATGTCCGCTCCGGGTCCGCCGTGCCCACTGAAACTGAAGTTCTGGATGCAGTCCTTTATAGGGGAAGCAGGTGATGACACATGACGCGAAGGGGGCGCATCAAGCACGACATCCGATAGGCAGCAACTGACGATGCGAGGCAGAAACAGTGGATCCTCTTGGCACGTGTCGAATGTTGGTGCGTCGGCGGCAAAGCGAAGATGCGTTCCGGCAAGGCCGAGCAGGAAAACCTGCGCAATGCAGAAGAATGGCGTTTTATGCCGCATGTCCGCTCCGGGTCCGCCGTGCCCACTGAAACTGAAGTTCTGGATGCAGTCCTTTATAGGGGAAGCAGGTGATGACACATGACGCGAAGGGGGCGCATCAAGCACGACATCCGATAGGCAGCAACTGACGATGCGAGGCAGAAACAGTGGATCCTCTTGGCACGTGTCGAATGTTGGTGCGTCGGCGGCAAAGCGAAGATGCGTTCCGGCAAGGCCGAGCAGGAAAACCTGCGCAATGCAGAAGAATGGCGTTTTATGCCGCATGTCCGCTCCGGGTCCGCCGTGCCCACTGAAACTGAAGTTCTGGATGCAGTCCTTTATAGGGGAAGCAGGTGATGACACATGACGCGAAGGGGGCGCATCAAGCACGACATCCGATAGGCAGCAACTGACGATGCGAGGCAGAAACAGTGGATCCTCTTGGCACGTGTCGAATGTTGGTGCGTCGGCGGCAAAGCGAAGATGCGTTCCTGGCAAGGCCGAGCAGGAAAACCTGCGCAATGCAGAAGAATGGCGTTTTATGCCGCATGTCCGCTCCGGGTCCGCCGTGCCCACTGAAACTGAAGTTCTGGATGCAGTCCTTTATAGGGGAAGCAGGTGATGACACATGACGCGAAGGGGGCGCATCAAGCACGACATCCGATAGGCAGCAACTGACGATGCGAGGCAGAAACAGTGGATCCTCTTGGCACGTGTCGAATGTTGGTGCGTCGGCGGCAAAGCGAAGATGCGTTCTGGCAAGGCCGAGCAGGAAAACCTGCGCAATGCAGAAGAATGGCGTTTTATGCCGCATGTCCGCTCCGGGTCCGCCGTGCCCACTGAAACTGAAGTTCTGGATGCAGTCCTTTATAGGGGAAGCAGGTGATGACACATGACGCGAAGGGGGCGCATCAAGCACGACATCCGATAGGCAGCAACTGACGATGCGAGGCAGAAACAGTGGATCCTCTTGGCACGTGTCGAATGTTGGTGCGTCGGCGGCAAAGCGAAGATGCGTTCTGGCAAGGCCGAGCAGGAAAACCTGCGCAATGCAGAAGAATGGCGTTTTATGCCGCATGTCCGCTCCGGGTCCGCCGTGCCCACTGAAACTGAAGTTCTGGATGCAGTCCTTTATAGGGGAAGCAGGTGATGACACATGACGCGAAGGGGGCGCATCAAGCACGACATCCGATAGGCAGCAACTGACGATGCGAGGCAGAAACAGTGGATCCTCTTGGCACGTGTCGAATGTTGGTGCGTCGGCGGCAAAGCGAAGATGCGTTCCGGCAAGGCCGAGCAGGAAAACCTGCGCAATGCAGAAGAATGGCGTTTTATGCCGCATGTCCGCTCCGGGTCCGCCGTGCCCACTGAAACTGAAGTTCTGGATGCAGTCCTTTATAGGGGAAGCAGGTGATGACACATGACGCGAAGGGGGCGCATCAAGCACGACATCCGATAGGCAGCAACTGACGATGCGAGGCAGAAACAGTGGATCCTCTTGGCACGTGTCGAATGTTGGTGCGTCGGCGGCAAAGCGAAGATGCGTTCCGGCAAGGCCGAGCAGGAAAACCTGCGCAATGCAGAAGAATGGCGTTTTATGCCGCATGTCCGCTCCGGGTCCGCCGTGCCCACTGAAACTGAAGTTCTGGATGCAGTCCTTTATAGGGGAAGCAGGTGATGACACATGACGCGAAGGGGGCGCATCAAGCACGACATCCGATAGGCAGCAACTGACGATGCGAGGCAGAAACAGTGGATCCTCTTGGCACGTGTCGAATGTTGGTGCGTCGGCGGCAAAGCGAAGATGCGTTCCGGCAAGGCCGAGCAGGAAAACCTGCGCAATGCAGAAGAATGGCGTTTTATGCCGCATGTCCGCTCCGGGTCCGCCGTGCCCACTGAAACTGAAGTTCTGGATGCAGTCCTTTATAGGGGAAGCAGGTGATGACACATGACGCGAAGGGGGCGCATCAAGCACGACATCCGATAGGCAGCAACTGACGATGCGAGGCAGAAACAGTGGATCCTCTTGGCACGTGTCGAATGTTGGTGCGTCGGCGGCAAAGCGAAGATGCGTTCCGGCAAGGCCGAGCAGGAAAACCTGCGCAATGCAGAAGAATGGCGTTTTATGCCGCATGTCCGCTCCGGGTCCGCCGTGCCCACTGAAACTGAAGTTCTGGATGCAGTCCTTTATAGGGGAAGCAGGTGATGACACATGACGCGAAGGGGGCGCATCAAGCACGACATCCGATAGGCAGCAACTGACGATGCGAGGCAGAAACAGTGGATCCTCTTGGCACGTGTCGAATGTTGGTGCGTCGGCGGCAAAGCGAAGATGCGTTCCGGCAAGGCCGAGCAGGAAAACCTGCGCAATGCAGAAGAATGGCGTTTTATGCCGCATGTCCGCTCCGGGTCCGCCGTGCCCACTGAAACTGAAGTTCTGGATGCAGTCCTTTATAGGGGAAGCAGGTGATGACACATGACGCGAAGGGGGCGCATCAAGCACGACATCCGATAGGCAGCAACTGACGATGCGAGGCAGAAACAGTGGATCCTCTTGGCACGTGTCGAATGTTGGTGCGTCGGCGGCAAAGCGAAGATGCGTTCCTGGCAAGGCCGAGCAGGAAAACCTGCGCAATGCAGAAGAATGGCGTTTTATGCCGCATGTCCGCTCCGGGTCCGCCGTGCCCACTGAAACTGAAGTTCTGGATGCAGTCCTTTATAGGGGAAGCAGGTGATGACACATGACGCGAAGGGGGCGCATCAAGCACGACATCCGATAGGCAGCAACTGACGATGCGAGGCAGAAACAGTGGATCCTCTTGGCACGTGTCGAATGTTGGTGCGTCGGCGGCAAAGCGAAGATGCGTTCCGGCAAGGCCGAGCAGGAAAACCTGCGCAATGCAGAAGAATGGCGTTTTATGCCGCATGTCCGCTCCGGGTCCGCCGTGCCCACTGAAACTGAAGTTCTGGATGCAGTCCTTTATAGGGGAAGCAGGTGATGACACATGACGCGAAGGGGGCGCATCAAGCACGACATCCGATAGGCAGCAACTGACGATGCGAGGCAGAAACAGTGGATCCTCTTGGCACGTGTCGAATGTTGGTGCGTCGGCGGCAAAGCGAAGATGCGTTCCTGGCAAGGCCGAGCAGGAAAACCTGCGCAATGCAGAAGAATGGCGTTTTATGCCGCATGTCCGCTCCGGGTCCGCCGTGCCCACTGAAACTGAAGTTCTGGATGCAGTCCTTTATAGGGGAAGCAGGTGATGACACATGACGCGAAGGGGGCGCATCAAGCACGACATCCGATAGGCAGCAACTGACGATGCGAGGCAGAAACAGTGGATCCTCTTGGCACGTGTCGAATGTTGGTGCGTCGGCGGCAAAGCGAAGATGCGTTCCTGGCAAGGCCGAGCAGGAAAACCTGCGCAATGCAGAAGAATGGCGTTTTATGCCGCATGTCCGCTCCGGGTCCGCCGTGCCCACTGAAACTGAAGTTCTGGATGCAGTCCTTTATAGGGGAAGCAGGTGATGACACATGACGCGAAGGGGGCGCATCAAGCACGACATCCGATAGGCAGCAACTGACGATGCGAGGCAGAAACAGTGGATCCTCTTGGCACGTGTCGAATGTTGGTGCGTCGGCGGCAAAGCGAAGATGCGTTCTGGCAAGGCCGAGCAGGAAAACCTGCGCAATGCAGAAGAATGGCGTTTTATGCCGCATGTCCGCTCCGGGTCCGCCGTGCCCACTGAAACTGAAGTTCTGGATGCAGTCCTTTATAGGGGAAGCAGGTGATGACACATGACGCGAAGGGGGCGCATCAAGCACGACATCCGATAGGCAGCAACTGACGATGCGAGGCAGAAACAGTGGATCCTCTTGGCACGTGTCGAATGTTGGTGCGTCGGCGGCAAAGCGAAGATGCGTTCTGGCAAGGCCGAGCAGGAAAACCTGCGCAATGCAGAAGAATGGCGTTTTATGCCGCATGTCCGCTCCGGGTCCGCCGTGCCCACTGAAACTGAAGTTCTGGATGCAGTCCTTTATAGGGGAAGCAGGTGATGACACATGACGCGAAGGGGGCGCATCAAGCACGACATCCGATAGGCAGCAACTGACGATGCGAGGCAGAAACAGTGGATCCTCTTGGCACGTGTCGAATGTTGGTGCGTCGGCGGCAAAGCGAAGATGCGTTCCTGGCAAGGCCGAGCAGGAAAACCTGCGCAATGCAGAAGAATGGCGTTTTATGCCGCATGTCCGCTCCGGGTCCGCCGTGCCCACTGAAACTGAAGTTCTGGATGCAGTCCTTTATAGGGGAAGCAGGTGATGACACATGACGCGAAGGGGGCGCATCAAGCACGACATCCGATAGGCAGCAACTGACGATGCGAGGCAGAAACAGTGGATCCTCTTGGCACGTGTCGAATGTTGGTGCGTCGGCGGCAAAGCGAAGATGCGTTCTGGCAAGGCCGAGCAGGAAAACCTGCGCAATGCAGAAGAATACGTGTCCCACAAGCTTCCACCTTTTGAGTGCCCTTTGCATGCTGTCATATCACAGTGCCCAACAGCCAGCTGCATGTGCAAAATGTCAGCCAGCTCCACAGTCACTGTTTCATGCTGCAGTTGTTTCTGTAAGAGCAAGCTGACGAAAATCACATGAATCACATACGACTCTTGCAAACCTGACTATTTTATTTAGGTTGGATCCATACGTGCTGCTGCCGCCTGCCACACCAGGCGTCTCTTCATCTTTACCCCTCACAGGACGGGATAGCCACTGCCACACTTGAACCTGAAATGACAAACGCATTGATCGCATATGAAGGGGTTTAAACAAACACGTCTCAAACATTTGCTGGTTATGCTTATAAATATAGAGGAGTGTTCCCATACAAAACTGAACCAACTATCCTGAAAGAGAAGGTACAACTTCTAGGTTGCAAAATTAGCCACAAAATTTAGACCACATAAATTAACTAATGAGCTTACGAACATCAAATATGACATACTGTTACATAGGCAACACAACCCAGAACTAAGTACTGTTCAGATTCATGTCCTCCTGATAACAGGCATTTATACAGCCTCTCAAGAAAATTTGAGAGATGAGATTATTGCAGCAGCACTGTGGGAACAAAGCAATATGGGGGGGGGGTAGAGAAGACAACATAAAATTGCATGAATATACCAAGACAGGCATTGATCAGTCGTCATCATGAGTAGTTGCTTGTGTCTACGCGTTCTTTGGAACCTATAAAGGCAGCAGTTTTATTGTGCATTTCGTTTATGAGGCAGCACTTGCATTGTCTAGTTTGTTTGTCTGTGCTTGCTGACAAAAAGCAAAATGTACATCACCATGAACTGACTAACCTCTAGGTTGGCTCCTCACTTTTTATATTTCCTTGTGTCGATGGGTCGACCAGAACATGGGTAAATAAAGCAGAAGAAAGTGTGCACCCCCCATGTGAATTCCATAATTATTGCTAGATACAAATATAAATTCATCCTTTGGGCATTAAGAAGGTGCACATGTATACCAGAGATCTGTGAGTGGGGGGTGGAGGGCTCTTCAATAATTATGTCAGCGGTATTAACCATTTAACTGTTGGGGGTTTCTGGCCATGACGCACCCCTAGTGTCGGAGTGGTTTCCGGAATATCAAGGAAGGAACACAGTGATTTATATGACTATGATAGCGTCTGGAACGTAACACGTCGAAAAGAAAGAGCGTGGGTGAGAAATCGCCTTTCCAGATATTTTCAGTTTGCCGTGCACACCTTCGGGAGGATGACCCATCATTTCAACATCAGAATCTGATGCTGTGGAACTCACACCCCTTCTTCAGATGAGAAACTCTCAGAGTGCAAATTCGAGCTCAGCTCATTTTCGAATTGGAATCGAAGAACCATCGCTCCTATCTGCAGTCGAAGGCCCCACATGGTCAGCTATCCGAAAGTACCGGCACGCATAGAGGGAGCACTTTCAGCAGCCACACAACGCACAGAAATGGTGCCTTCTGAAATCATGATGGCAGATAGAGATAAAAAGGTATACAACCTTAATACAACAACCTCATGTGCTGCTGAAACACGAGGTTGTTGCTGACATGAGGTGTGTGCTGGGGTAACCTGGCGCGCCGTAGCAGACACAGGAACAGAAATAAAAAACAACCATTGAAAACCGTGGTGGATAGCACACTTGCACCCATAATTGCACGCGTGCCACGTGGTCACTCATCCCAAAAGACGTACAGCGCACGGAGTGACCCCCAAGCAGTGAAAGCTGGGCGTGGTCGCTCTGTACTTTGTGAAAATACAAGCTACTAGAAAGATTCGACAGATAGCACAGACAATGCAGGTGCGCCAACTTTTCACCATGGCACAAATTTTTTAACGCACAACAGAAAACGCACCGGTATGTCAGTGACACTGTAGAGGAGAAATTCGAAGACAAACCAGGACATCAGTGACAGTGAAAGGGTTAAAGCGGTCGAATACAGCAAATTTAATTTCAGGGTTTATGCTTATCAGCAATGAGGAAAGCTACCGCAGTAACTTGAGCTGACGACTCTGTAACGTGCACTCAAATGCTAAAAACACACAAGCGTTTTTGCATATGTTTGCACACAGAGCAATCATACTGTTCGGAAATAATGCAGGTTTTTCCTACTATAAACATCATAATATTGCCCCCAACCAAGCTATTTGATTTGTTTACAAAATGTTTTGTTACAAGCACCTGGCCACACCCTGCAACTTATCCTTTTTTAAGGGAACCGTCTTTTTCCCCTTCTTCCTTTGTATGCTGCACCAGCAGTCTTGTTTGATATGGAAAGGGTGTTGCTTTGCGATCCCTATCCTAGCTTTTCCTGTTTTTTATTGAAAATGTTCTCGATCTAAATGAATGAGTGCAAAGAAACCCTGCGGCATTCAATTCGCCAATGCTCATCCATGCACGTCCCTTTGCTGACTCCTTCGAGGTTTGTGTTTTTTTATGTTCACTGCGGAGCACAAGTTTGCTCCGATAATCTATATTTTTACAAAAACCCGGCATTATCCGTGGCTACATAACAATATTCCAAACAAAGTCTGATACACAAACCATAACCCCCCACAGCTCTTTCTTCAATTGCTGAGTACCCTTCTACAATTAGGACCATCATTATATTTGCTAGAGTAAATAGCTGTTTGGGGGGGGAGAGGGGAGGAGGCTACGATGGCCAGTGAGACTCATTACACTACAAGAAACAAAGTGGCAAAAAGGCACGCAATACACCCTTTTCACTCCTAGGCACAAGTTGCACCTAGGGCATTGAAGTGAATTCACCTAAATTCTATTTCTGGGTGCATGGAATGGTTTCACTCATTAATTGACCAGATTTAGGGGAAATCCCCAAGGTGGAGTAAGTTTCTGTGAAGGAAAGTTTGACATCCACCTAAATGCAGCCATACGGCTACAAAGGAAATAGCTCAGTTGGTAGAGCGACTGCTCCGGTTAAGCAGTGGTCCCGGGTTGAATCCTGGACCGGGACGAATTTTTCTTCAACTGCGAAGTTTCTGAGAAAGCTGTATAGCTTTCCTTTGTAGCCGTATGGCTGCATTTAGGTGGATGTCAAACTTTCCTTCACGGTTTCACTCATGTAATGTAATCCATAATATGACTTTTGAGTAGAAGTCTAAATATCTAGTTCATCTGTAATAGGCGGTAGAAGAAAAATCCCCACACACTGTCTGTGGCCACCACGCAACTACCACAGTGAACAAGGGTGATCCATTAACTCATGGAGCAAGGACGCAGCCCTGATGCGACAAAAAAATAAGAAAAGTACCAGGAAGTTTCTCACCCTCATTGGTTCCTTATTTTTTTTGTCCCATCTCTGCAATGTTCTGATGTCTTAATATCACAAAGGTACCACAAGGATGCCACAATGGTTTTCTATGTTTTCATGTTCTCTCAGCCTTCAAAATCGAGATTTTCATGCATTTCACAGCCGTAATGAACTCCACTTACAGGTCGTGCAGGATAGATAGAAACAGGAGGCAGCCAATTCTTCTGGAAGCTCCCAACGTACATCCTCCATGTCAAACACCTGGCCCTGTAAAAATGGAAGTTCAAGTAGTAAACAAGCCGTAAATATGCGGTATAATGCCGTGAAATACTCGCTCTGACAGGACATGACAGAATTCCTTTTTTGTAGGTGCAAAAAAGGCACCTTCAGTTCTTTCAAGCTAAAAAATAAGTAAAGTGCTCACTGATTGAAACGCGACACTGCGAGCGCGTGGCCGCCAATACATGCAGCGCCGTCCATGGACGCCCGTGGAAGCTAGGTGTTGCATTGTGGTATACTGCGAGGATGAGAGCGTGTTGACCGTAGGCTTACTGCTTCCGGTTGCCAATGCGCGGGACTGTGGTTTCCCGCAGCGACAGCAGGGCGCTGCGAGCCTGGAGCGCTTGTAGCCAGGAGCGAGCCTCCAACCGTTGGGCCTGGAGCGAGCCCGACGGTTGTAGCCCGGCTGTGCGCGCAGCCGATTTCGCGACATAGTAAGCGCGCACTCTTGTTATGCCTGCCCTTCCGATGTGGCAAAGTAGTGTTCATGTAATGCACAGTCACGCTCATCAGAATAAAAGAAACTTCTGTACGCAGGAACACCAAACTTTATCCAAGATGTAAACTAAAACAGGAAAGACTCCTTTGCAGGCACGTTTGCGTGTGGTGCGGTGCATTAGTACTTCGTCGGCTCTCCTCTTTTTTTTAGTTTATATCATGGAATAAAGTTGGCTACTCCTTCGTGCAAATGCTCGTTTTATTCAGATAAGCGTGACTGTGCCTTACATGCAAATTATCTGTATCGCATCGGAACAGCACGCGTAACAACAGCGCGCGAGCACACGATGTCGCGACATTGGCTGCGCGGAACGCCAGGCCGCTACCACAGCCGCACAAACACGCTTCTGCGCTCCAGGCTCACACCAGCGCACCGCTGGAAGCAGCAAGCTTATGGTCAAAACACTCTCATCCTCGTGGTACACAACAATGCAACACCTAGCTTCCACGGGCGTCCACTGGCGGCGCTGCATGTAGCGCAGGCCACGCGCTCGCAGTGTCGCGTTTCAATCCGTGAGAACTGTACATGCATGACAATCCTTACAAGGCTTTCAGCCATACTTTAAAGGAACAGAAGCAACCTTACACTGAATTAATGTTAAACTAAGCCTATTGAATATCCCTAGGTGGTAGAAATCTGTGGCCCCAGATTTCTACTGTGCAAGCATATTCTCTGGTCCAGAGGGTGCGAAACGTGGTTACGGCTTTTAAAGGAGCCATGAAGAGAAAACACAAGTTTGGTTCATTCAAAGGATTGCGTTGCTAGAATCATGCTGACACCATGTTTAATGTAAATTCCACTCTAATAAGCTACAAATTAGGAACAAAGGAAATGGCCATGCGACCCACTAGCTCATTTCCCGCAACAGAACCTATGTCATACCAGCCAGCTCTGCAGTTGGAGGAGGGCGGCAACAGCAAACACGAATTAGGCAGAGCCTATAAGCTTGCCGAACGAACTATTTGCGCTTAAATTTAGAGCACATTCTTTTTACAATAGTATGAATGGTGGGACCAACAGTAAAGGTTAGGAAAGCACACGTAAGCATAGAAGTACCGATGCGTACTGGTGTTGGTACTGCGCGCACTATGCTTGGTTTAGCTGCAAAGGACTGCGGGGCTTTGGGGTTGTCTCGGACAACACTGGCCGATTGACACAAGCAACGGTGTCTTACGTGACCATATTTGTGGAACGCGCACATTGTTTCACGGAACGATTATTTTCTCGCTGAACAAAAACAAGCCAGGTTTAAATATGGTAAAAACAAACCAAAAGCAGAAAGCGGCTTGGCACGGTATGGTGGTACCATCTAGGTTCACTAACGGTAAAGAAGGCTTCCAAATCGGCTGCAGAGCGGTCGGTTTCTGTGATGTCATTGCAGACCCTGAAAATGCACGATTTAGCGGGAAAACCAAAATTTTAACTTCAATTAATTAATTTCTCAGTGAATAGAGCATCGTTTGCATTTGGACAAGCGCTGGGGGCAACATAACACACGAAATCTTTCGAATAACACAAACTTGTATTTTGTCTTCATGGCGCCATTAAAATTCTCTCTGAGGCACATGGTGAACGTCTCAGCGTGCCAATACCACCAAGTGGTAGGCAAGTTGAAATGCTGACGAAACGAAAAAACCGGGATGGCGAAGGAGCACGGTGGCAAGCCCACGCCCTGTTTAATCTTTTTCGCACCGTGATTGTATCCCCATCACATGCATATTTGTAAGAATCAACACGTTCAACCCATGCTCAACATGTTACGGTCAACACAATTTACGCAAGCCAGCTACAAATAACGTCACACCACACAATAATTTCTGTCTGATCATGCGATGCTGGATGAGCTTAGGAAGGTGGAAAAATTTCTTGCATTTAAACAGTGAAAGCTGCCCTGTGACTGCACCAGCAATGCAGGCTGGAACAGCATGTTTCAAGCTGCGACGTCTAAACAATTATCTGGTCAAATGTTCACTGCCTAAAGACCTTGTGCATGCTGTACTACTTATAAAGTTGCTAGCAATGCTTAAATGTTGAAAATTCAACGTATATGCAACTCTTACGTATTATAACTACAAATGTAATGCAGCCTCCTTGCATTTCTTTACCCGTAAACGAAAAACTACCCGTTAGAACAATGCTAAGCTGCCTACGTCCTGTAAAAAATATACTGTGGGTCAACTGCCTCCTAAAAAAAATCGGGGAGTGGGCGTTTGTTTTACAACCATTAACGCAGTTTTCTTTTTTTTCATGCAACAAGCTTTAGCGGTCGAATCCACCCAAGCCAAGCGGCGGCCGCGTGGGGCCGTCAGCATGATAACATTTTCGTTGCCGGCAATGGCAAGGGGGTCGATCACTCAAACAGCATACGGCCGCCGCTCCTGGAAGTCCCATTCATGTGACCGCGCCGACGCAGCCGGTAATTTACAATAAAAGAAGCGCGGCGAGCCGAACACCAAGGAAATACTCAACACGTTTAACAAAACGGCGCTGCGGCAACGCGTAAGAAAATTTTAACATGCACCACGATAAACAATCACTTACGGCAGAACACGCAGCATTTTTCACACGTCGCGTCGACAGACTGGAACTTGCAGTAGAGACTCTTGATTCACGTAGGCACGCACAACTTGTCAGGTGTTTTGTCAAATGGCGACTTCGATGTGCGTTTGCTACAGCAGCGCAGTACGGCCAGTACGGCGACGACACAGGCGCTTTGCCAGCATTCACGATGTTTCAGGTGGCACAAGAGCACTAACACGTAATATTACGGCAGGAGGAGCGCGTAGTAATTCACGTAACACCAGCAAATCGAAAAACAAACCAGCAAAACCACGCACAACGAACCAGCCACGTCTTTTCTTGCGCACCTATAACAATGACTGCATATATGCTAGCCTAGACTAGACTTATTACTACAGTTGGCTATCTAGCAGTCATAGAGTTTTAGCAGTTACTTGGTTACTTCATGATCACCCCCGAAGCAAAGTAGGCAGATGCCAATATAGTATTTTGTTAAAGTTGATAATAGCAAACATATATATAATGGCAGTAAATTTTCTTGATGCGAGCAACGTCTTTTGTTGTCGTAAGTTGTTGCTACTCAAAAGCAAATAAAAATGGATTAACAAACGAAGTTATTATCATCGTCATCTACATCTAGATTGACTGTTTTGTGTTTTGTTCAGCGTCCAAGCATTCACTGTTTGTGGGCTTTTCACAAACAGAACGGCCGGATAAAAAATTATTCCCCGCAGACATACGCAAACACACGCGCACACGCATACGACATGCACACATCGCACACACACACACACCACACACCACACCACACACCAAACACACACACACACACACACAACACACCACACACCACACACACACACACACACACACACACACACACACACACACACACACACCACACACACACACCACACACACCACACACACACCACCCGCACGCCAACACGCCCCCACCACGCACGCAGCAGCCCCACACAAAAGCACCGTTCGTCAAATCCACGCAGGCGAAAAATTCACTCAAATGGAGGCTTAGCAAGACTATGTAAGCTCAAATATTTACACCTACGTTTAAGAATACGTCGCATTCTGTTTCGGTGGCTTGGAGGTTAAGTACTCGCCTACTGACCCAAAGGGCGGAGGTTTGTAACCAGCTCAGTGGGATTTTTTTTAACCGTGTTTTAATTGAAGCTTTTCTGCCTTAGGTTATATTTTGACATTGTTGTTGCTCTTGTTGCTCTCGTCTGGCTGTCCCTTTTTTTTCTGTCGCAATATATTACTACCAGCAAGCTCTACCCCAATAAACAGTACACCACTTCATGCATGTAGTTGCAAGGATAAGCCATTTTACAATGACCCTGAAGGAAAACACAGACTAGGACAATCGTAAGCCACTTTTTAAATTGTTTTTGTTTTCATTGCTTTGTTTTCTATTCGGCTTTTTGTTTTCTTTTTACTTTTTCTGGTCTGTATATTCTTCTCCCTCCACTTTTTTTTCGTAAGGGGAGGGACGAGGCACTTCGAACAGCCTCGTTCAATATGTATCCTTCTTACGCCACTGTTTCATACAAACGTACCAGTTCGTAATATAATTCTGCGAATTTATCAGACCTCACTAGCACGAAATAACGTATACAGTGCTGCAGAATTTCCACAAACCATCGGCATTGTTTCTTACCATCTCTAGCCAAGCCAAAAAACTTAACCTTTCGAGTATAATTAAGGCTTACATGCTCGACTTTATGTTTACTTGAGGAAGCACAGCACGATTGTTTAGTTTAGGGCTCTTCAGAAAAAGAATGTAAGGCAACAAATAGTTATACTTCCACCCAATGTCCTAGAGGCAACACAAAAGACATAAGTAAGTCTTTTGACTTCATTTTGCCTTCAGTACATACATAAGCAACAGCATTACGGCACACAGAAAAAGAATTAAGACAGCAAATTCAAGTTCTATCTTCCACCCTTTGTCCTAGAGGCAACACAGGGGAAACAGGCCAAAGTCTTTTGACTTCATTTTGCCTTGAGTACACACATGGGCAATAGCATTGCGGAACTCAGAAAGAGAAGAAAGCAAGTCAGTTTTAAAGTTTTATACTTCTCATCCGAAATAATATCTTCGTATAGAAATTTAAACTTCGTCTTTACCATAGTACATATAAAGGTAAAACAGCATGGCTGTTTATCCGGCAGTCTATAAAAAGTACACAGCCTGCTTATGTCCTAGAGGTAACACAAAGGAAAAAGTCAAAGAAAGGCTACACAGTCACATGCAGGAGACACAAAGTAAACAGAAAGGAAAAGTTCATTTTCATAAGGGCGAGTGCTTCTCGTCGACGTGTCGGTCATAGTATTTTATTTTCAACGGGTCCAGTCATCGAATGTCCGCGTTCAAGAATGGAGTGTTACGTAGGTACACGGCCAATTGTGCAGAAAAGCACAATAGAGTGAGATTGGCGGCGGTTTATTGCAGCGACTGGTAGTGCGAGCGAGCGAATCAACTTTACTAAAAATGCTCGCAGAACGATTAGTTGTCCCATGTAAAGGAAGGCGTCACCGTGACGCAGCCATGACGTCTTCCCGGCTGTTGGCACCTCTACTCCAGCCGTGGCCTCACCACTCCCTTTGTTCGACTGCGCCTTCCCCTGTTTTGGGGTGGCAGCCTCCCTCCTGTTTCCCTCGGTCTTTGCCTTTAGAGGGCCGCCGAGATCCGCTGGAAGGCCTGTGCTTGGATCTTTTGATCGTAGCAATGCGTTGCGGCGGCGAGCCAGTACGGGATCGCTGTCATCACCGTAGCTTTGTGCGGATTCTTGGCACAGTCCCAAAGGATGTGAGCCGTAGTGGCTCTCTCCTTTCGGTACACACAACAAAGTGTCAAAAAAGGTTACAGGCAGCAAATATGCTACTTCTAAACCCCAGTTTCATAGAACCGCATATGTTAACCATATGCAATTTTAATTTTGCAGGCGCAGTGATTAGGAAGCTTCGGTAACTGTGATCGAATTTGGCGCATTATCTCTATGACGCGACTACCATTTAGCTATCAATTCTCGCTTGAATAAATTATGTGCTCGCACGTACATGCGACAGCTGTTATTTTAATTGAACGTGAGGGGTTTGAATGATGAGCAATTAACCCACTAATCAATAATGTGGGTACATAACTAAATAGAAAAGAAATGTACGTTATTATTTTTCTTATTCACCCTACCGTGATAAAGCCCTCAATACGTAAAGAATTTTTTCAATGTTTTCGCGCCAATTTACCAGTATGGTTTACTGGAGAAGTTCAAAGGTACTACTTCCGTCGCGCCGTCTTCGCGCAAATTTCTTGGCACAACGGGATACACACTATGCCACGGTTTTAGAGTAAATGCCGTTGAATTGGAAGTGCTTTTACCCGCGGAGTGAGTGCAAGGATGAAAATAAATGCAACACAACCGTAAATTTCGTGAAAATAAATGTTTGAAAGCTCGAATAGCATGAAAAACATCAAATATTTGTGTGATGTTAGTAGAGGTGTTGATGCAGCACCTTCGAAGCATTCAGCATTGTTTTTCAACCATGCGATACAAAATTAAACAATAATTTGATTGGCTAGACTACCCCGTGCAGGCCCATATAAGTCTTCTATGAGGTAACTTCACCAAGTCCGTTCAGGCGTAAAGCACGTTTGTAGATATCTTGTTTACCGCAGGAGAGACTGCTTCCTGATTTTTTAGTGCAAGGACAATCTTAAAAAATGGCACCAAGAAAAACGAACCTAGCTACTGCGCTAAATTTCTGTCTCTTTATTGCAGAGACCTGCCATGCTCTGGAGAAAATGGCACCTTTGCTATTGGATTGTGGTCGCCAAGCTTACTTCTAACGTCATACTTCTCACGCCTTTGATTGGTGCTGGTGGCCAGGACAACGATCCTTTAGTTGTGACGACAACAAATGGTTCTGTTAGAGGATTGCTCATAAATCACACCTCCGGGAACTCGGTGCGCGTTTTTTACGGCATACCATACGCCGAGCCACCTTTAGGAGTTTTGCGATTCCGGCGACCAGTACCAAAGATGTCATGGTCGGGTACCCTTGATGCCACCATTAAGCCAAACTCATGCGTTCAAGCACTCGATTGTATCTACGGTAATTTCAGCGGCAGCATAATGTGGAACGCCAATACCAATATGAGCGAAGACTGCCTAAAACTAAACATTTGGACCCCTCATCCCAACCCACAGAACGTTTCTGTTCTTGTTTGGATCTACGGTGGTGGTTTCTACAGTGGAACATCTACTCTAGACGTCTACGATGCCACCACGCTGGTGAGGAGGGAAAATGTCATTGTGGCCTCAATGAACTACCGTGTGGCTTCACTTGGCTTCCTATCGTTCGGAAACGATGTGGTTCCTGGAAATGCTGGACTATATGACCAGCACATCGCCCTAAGGTGGATAAAAGAGAATATCTGCGCTTTTGGAGGTGATGAAAATCGTATTACGCTCTTTGGCGAAAGCGCCGGCGCTGTGAGCGTTGGTTTCCACCTGCTATCACCTCTCTCCAGGCCGCTGTTTACGAGAGCTATCCTGCAAAGTGGGTCAGTCACAGCTCCTTGGGGCTTTCAGAACAATGCCACTGCTCGAAAATCGGCTACAGCATTGGCAGCGGCAGTGAATTGTTCGACATCACTAGGTAACGAAACTTTGAAATGCCTCCAAGAAAAAGAAGCCAAAGCAATTATAGAGAATGAGGTATGGGGTAAAGGCGTTGTAGATTTCCCATTTGTACCTGTGCAAGACGGAGTTCTTATCCCGGACTCAGCCCAAAACATGTCCGTTGTTGGTGCTTTCAATAATACGACCACCGTCCTACTTGGGTCGAATGCTAACGAAGGCTCCTATTTTCTGGAGTATTTCCTTGGACTGCCACCGGACGCGGACCCGGAAAACGTAACAGAGGAAAACTTCACAGCTGTCCTCAAAGCCCTGAACCCAGTTATGGGTGAGCCGCCCATGAACAAGGTCTTGGAAATGTACGGAGGGGTAATACCGAACACAACCGACGGAAGATTGAGTGTTTTAGATGCAATTGTGGGTGACTATCATTTCACCTGTCCCGTTGTGCAATTGGCCGACCTTCTTAGCCAAGCCAAAGCGCGGGTGTACCAGTATTTGTTTGGCCGCCGGTCTTCAAAGAATCCTTGGCCGAAGTGGATGGGAGTAATTCATGGAGAAGAAATAAGCTTCGAATTCGCAGAGCCTCTTAACACAAGTCTGGAGTACGACGAGGTCGACAAGAACTTGAGTGGCATCATCATGCAATACTGGTCCAATTTTTCAAAAACAGGGTGAGTGCAATAACTCTTCATTTAAAAAAAATGTTTCGCATCCCCATCATAATTTGGCACATTGTTTCAGACCGGAGCGTAGTGTAGAGTTTAAGCATGCTGTACGTCGCAGAAATGACAGAACACGAACTTTACCAGAAGGTTGGAGAACACCTCATCCAGCAAACGCGTGCTAAACCCTTTGATTGGCGTGTATGCCGTTGACGTAGCTTTAGCAGGAAATATTTCTGTACGTATGGACATAACTTTACCCTCCGTCAACCCACCCCCGCAACACCTCATACCGCTCCTACTCTTCGGACATACCAATGCTCATGCATTTCCCAGAGAATGCAGTCGAAATGACAAGGACCACAACTTGGGCGCAGATTGAAAGGGAGAACGAAGCCATCGACTAGTTGTGGCTTCCATTAGTGCACCCGTTATTTATGATGTGAGAACATTTTCTAACCCGAAGTTGTCAGCAAAAGTAACATAAAAGGTGGTAATGTAGTATCTTAGTTTCCTTAGCTACGATATTAATGTTGTTTCAGTGACGTACTATAATGGCAATTTCCCCTGCGCTCAGTTTGATCACCCCAGGATAATTACACAGGAAACCTGCACAGCGCTCCAAAAGGTGTGGTACAGTATGCGAAGGTCTTCAGTAGCAGTGTATACCGAGTTCAGAAAAACTTATCACACGATTATTTCAAGGGCTATAAGGAAACAAAAAATTACGTGACCGTATTTTGTGCTAGCATATTGCCAATATACAACGCAATTTCTATATAATTGTAGTTGTATTTTCGCGTTATCGCGTTAATAGTAAGAGTATAAGAAGATTTGCAAGCAAATCGTAGTATTTAAATTAGGCGTATCTATATTACCACGTGGTAGCAGTATCGATATGTACAGAAGTGATAGTGATACAGAATTTCCATGATTATGCTGTTACGAGGGGAACATGCACAGCGCTGCGCACTTGCTTGTCATATCGGTTTTATGTGGAGTGCCTTTATGCCCGATAATGATCTGAAGCTCATGCTTCAGATCATATATCTGGAGCAGAAGCATGACGTTTCATATCCTATACATGACTGTGCTATATAGGAATATATTCACTCTTGAGTGGGAGAAAGAAGAACTGCACTCTGGCCCCTGCGACCGCTGCGCAGCAAGAGGAGACGCCAGCGAAAAGAGGGCGACAGCGATTGTGCAGGGGACTGTGCTGCTGCAAAAGGGAAGAAAAACGAATGAGACGGAGAAGAAAGCTATGCGGGAGAAACCGATTGAGCGGGTTCGAGGTCTGCGGAACAGGTCCGCGACACTTTCATTCCGTCGGCAATCAGTCACCCGCTTCGCGTACATCATCGGATAACGCGGGTCACGCATGAAATCGCGGCGGACAACCGAGATCTTTGCTGCAGTTTTTATACCGGTACTTCTCCATGACTGTACTTGTCCATCGCTTAAATCGGTGACATATAACCGGGGCCCCGCTGTAGTTAGTTTCTTTTAACGAAGTAAAGCTGGCTCAATGAACACTCCAGGCCTGAAACCAAATTGCTTAGACGTTATTACATTGTTCTTTTCAAACAAGATTGTCAGGCGCTTGAAAAATCTCTTTTTTGGATTTTTGGCAAGCACTGGGAGAGTGGACAAGGGCATATAATTATTGAAGACACCGTTTGCGCCACATTTTCGAAGTAGAATGACTTTCGCGTGGTTTATCTAACACGAAAATGCGCCAGAGGTCAGTGACAAATTGTAGATATGAGTTAAACTAGGACATACTAGATATAGTACGTACTTAATGGGTTTGATTTTAAGCTGGAATTCATCCTCACTGTTACTGCTTTTATACCTCTAAATACTGATAGTATTTCGGCGTCATCACACTGTGACCAAAATATGCTTTGGGTGATTGACCACAGAAATATCGCACTGCACAACTGTCTTGAGCACTAATAATATTCGTTTAAAATATGCAAAAATTTATCTGCAATTTTATTTCGGGGGTAATGTTTGTCTGGTAATTGCCATGAAGTCCAGAGTATTGGATTTGTTACGGTGTAAGAGCGCAATTTTTACAGCCACAGCTGACTTGGGTCAGCTGGGCTGTCAAACGTAGTGATTCTCCACCTTACTCAAACATGAGTTGAGATTATTTTGGTAGTATTAGAAATCAGAAAAGGTTGCAGGGTCTCGATTTCGTAGTAACTTCTCACATGGCCTGTATTTATTGAGCGTCATTTTCTGTATACCCATGGCTTCCGTGCTCGCTTGGGTCGTTTGAGTTCTTGATAAGAAAAAAAAAACCATGCTAAGGGACGCAGAACTGATAAAAATATCAAACACGTCATCCGTGTCGTAAACGAATATACTGGATGCCACTTCAAGTAGGAAATCTTGATTCGGAATACATCTTAAGTCAGCGATATAGTACCTTGCAACTATACCATGCACATCAGAAACATCTAAAGTTAGCGATATAGTTTCTGCCACCCCTGCACATCAGCAACATGAGAAGGCGGTCACTGAGCACCCTGATTATAACGCCGCCAGGCATCCTATGATATCAGCTACTACCGAACGGCTGTCGTAGCAGCTCCAGTGGTGTCGGGCTTGTTGCAGTGAATGACAGCGTAGTGAAGCCAGCGGTGGTAGTTTCCAGTTGAAGAATACCCCAATGTCCACGGAACATACAAAGTGGCTGCACGCAGTCTTTTACGGCGTGACGGTGTCCCAGAAAAGCGTCCAGGGGACGAATGCTCTAAAAATCAGCATCGTGCAGGAGCTTCGCGGTAATGCGATGCGTGTGCTTGTATTTTTGGGTTGGAGCGTGGCTTTAAGGGGCGCGTGGGGAGTGAAAATGGCGCAGGGAGGCACTGTACCAAGGGCGAAAGGTGACTAGCAAAACGACGGGGACGCATTGCGCGTCGCCTTGCGCCTTTGCGACAGTGCTTCCTTGCGCCATTTTCATTCCTCACCCCACCTTCAGAGGGACGCCCCAGACGAAGAATACATCGTCAGTTCAGCGAAACAGTCAGTGCCACATTCAATGCCTAAATAACGAAGCATGGTCGTAGCAGGTGCAGTGGTGTCGGGCTTGGGGTGGTCAATGACATCAAGGGGACGCTGGCGGCAGTAGTTCCCAGTTGAGGAATACACCGCGGTAGCGGACCTCAACAAAGCCACAGGCTGTCCGTCACTGGGTGACTATTATTCATCAGAAAATCCTGCATTCGGCAATTTCTTGCATGCTTGCACAAGGTAAAACCAAAGTGTTAGTTCTACAGAACGTTCGCTGCCACCTCAACGGCCGAAGTGGATATGAAGGGCTGGATACAGAACTTAGCAATATTTAAGCGTATTATACTTATGCCACGCCGAAAATAGAGCACGCGAACAAGATACGGGTTCTTTAGAGGTACACATCGTTAGCAATAACAAGTAACAGTGGCGGCAGCAATATTTGTTTGCAAACAATATTGGCATAATAAATACCGTACTAACGTACTAAATATTTTAGGCTCTTACTAAATATTAGAGACAATAAATGGTTACATTTTCTTGTTCCCAGGTGCTTCACCACCTTTACAGTGGGCTATTTAATTCACATGCCTTATGCACAGTCTCCCGTAACCCCAACAAACACACACATGCAGTATAGAATATTTTCAGCCAATAAAACATTCAGATACTATTTATCAATCCGTCCTATACCAGTTATGCATTCGCAAACTGTGGACTTCTTTAAATGTGCCTCATAAATACAAAATGTGCCTGAAATAAAGGATAAAATACGTGAAATGGAAGAAATAACAATTTGCATAAAAAAACAGTATATTGTTACGCGCCGGCACAACAGATAAAAGAAACCACGGTTGATAATGAAGCAACTAATTAACTGGATTAGACAATCTCTTTACAAGCGGCCATAACGAACTCCGGCCAAGCTGCGAGCAAGCCACCTTCTCATCGTCGTAGATGCGGGGTTGTGGCTCAATGGGGCATCATCGACGTACGCCCGTCACAATATTCTCTCCTAATGAACCAATTACCACAGGAAAATTTACCATCTTTCGCGCAGTTGTTTCACTCTACGAGGAGCTGGTTGAGTGTTCGCTATACAGTGCTCGCAAATGTAGCATTATCTCATTTTGCGAAATCCTATTTTGTAAATTTCCCGTGAATACTTGATATTTATGTGTTATCTGTGGCCGAAAATATGCATCGTGCATACCTTACTGTCTAGAATGTTTGCTCATATTCATTTTTATTTATATTTCATGTTTTTACACCCAGTTTGCTTTCCTTCGAAAAGTTAAGCACGAGAGTTTACTTAGCGTATTTTTAGCATCGGTACCTTTACCATTGACAGCCCAGCATGCGAGTGCACTTTTTCCTCTACCATGTGTTGTAAAATCTAGGTACGCCCCGTATGTGCACCCTGTGTTCCCACCTGCTGCATTTAAGGACAAATGTACCCAGCATTTGTCATAATGGAATGTACGCTGGCAATAGGAAGAGAAACTTATTGCACTTTTAAAAAGGAGCAGTAAAGGGCGGACATTAAAGGTTCTCATGCGAACCAATTCCAGAGTGATGGAAAAAGTGGAGTATGAGTCGACACTCTTCAGAGAAATAGAATAAATGATTTGTTTTGTCTAATTCAACGTTCCGGAAACATGTGTCTTTTCCGCATAATTATAGTGCATCAAACAAAGTTGTTCTGAACAATCTGAAATTAACTTAGCGCTCATTTACATTCTAGAGACCCCAACCGCGCCGAAGCTGGATTTGCGTCAAAAGGTGTTGTGTGGCCCATACGCAACGAATCCACGAAAATGTACCTTGCACTCAATCTAAGCCTCACTGTGGAACGTTTTTATAAAACTAACTACTGCGCTTTTTGGGATGGAATACGAGACAAATGGATACCACCTAAGAAATAAAACAGGTACGAAAGTTAAAATGTCCGTTTATGTGTGCGCATACAAAAAGCAAGAAAGTTCTGCAACAGCTCCAAACGACAGATATTCAAAATTCCATTTTAAACGAGGGCTGATTCTTCACACATTCAGAAATTGAGGGTGCTTTATATGTCAGACACTTACACCAAAATTGTAACAGGAATATCAATTGGTAATTATTAGTGTTTACAGCTATCACATGATCATCCTAGCGAAAAGTATATAGCGGTAAAATTGTAATAAAAAAATTTAAGTCGTTCCACTCAATGTGACATCTGTCGGAAGTGCAGAGCAGTGATTCGCCATAATTGGCTGTAGCGACGTGATCCGCTCACAACTGCTCCCCATTACGCTATTCGCCGCCCTTTCTCACTCCGCTCTTGATGAATGGAACGGGGGTTTGTTGTATGCAATTCTAATTGCCCGGCTTCGCAGTGCTCGCGCGCCCCTGTCTGAAACTGCGCCAGCGGGGGAGTTCTTTTCTTGTTGTTCTTGCTGTTGCTCCCGCACGTGCCGGCGTTGTACTGCCACTTTTTTCGCTTACTAACGTAAATACCAACCCAACGAGCGTTCCAAAATAAGTTAACGCCGGTGCTGCCGTTTAATTACGTATATTTTGCTTCAAATGTACGTGCAGTTTTTTTTTGCGCTAAACAAGAGGGAGCTGTATGACCAGCGCCAGTGGTTCACGAGTTTCGAACGGTTATTATTATATACACCGTTTGGTTTTCGAAGCCTCTGTGGGAGGTCGCTACGACAAGAGTCCGCTAGGACAGTACTCCGCGGGGCTCCAATTTGATCCAGCGAGCGAGCTACGATAACAAAGCGAGCCCCTAAAATGTTCAGCACTTAAAACTGAGAAGGGGTTTATTCTACCATTGCCAGTTCTCACATAGTAATGCTATATGGAGCACGGATGATCACGATTATCAGCCTGTTCCTTTCGAGTGCAGGGAGAAGGCCTGTGTCGTCGTCCTTCAGCCGTCTCTCTCGTTAATGCCTTACTTTCGGCTTTGCCACCAAAATTCATTTCGTCATCTTTTCACCCAACAATTCTCCTACTCTACTTCTACTCCTGTCACTCGGGGGCCACTCTGTTACGCTGATGGAGCACCTGTTGCAACTTCTCAGCATCACATATGTAGCAAGACATACGCAAGGAAAGTCCACTTTCCTTGCGTACCAGAGTCCACCAGAAATCCCAAACATATGTCCCGGCAAAAATTACGCCCATCTTCCCGCTAGGGAACCCTAGTGTGATGCGACGCATGGGGGGGTTCAACGAAGTAGTCAAAGCAAGGTCACGTCAGTGCGAGAGCGAGCGCTTCACTGAACCGCCGTGGCGCGATACCCGCTTTATATTCACAGCGATTGAAGGAGAGGAGACAACGGAGGAGAGTCGCGCATGCGCGCACTTGCGCGCACCGGAGCAGTTGTTAACGCAGCGAAGCGCGCGCCAAACAAGCGCGCCAGCTGTGTTATGCTAATGAGCCGGAGTGAGAGTGTTGCACACAGCTGTGGGAGAGAAGAACGGAGGAGGGGTGCGGACGGACGCCGCGACGACGACGCAGGAGGCACAAGCCCGAGAGCAAGAGATGCGTCGCATCTAATAAAACTTCCAGATACGTGTGCGTCCAGATACGTGAGTATCGCCCTTCTACCCCTCGCAACAACGCTCCGTCACGCCCGCGTGTCGCCAGCTGCAGTATTCCAGGGATAAGCAAGCAGCGGTTGCGCATCCTGCTCTGAACATCCAACAAGGGGCTAAAAGGGCCACTCTGGGCTACCTGGAATCCATTGCAGCAGCAGCAGTCACGGCGGAAGGTGCACGCTCCGAGTCTTAGCACTCTGTATTTCCAGATTGGTGTGGGAGTTTTAAGTAACTATTCTGTGCTGTAAAAATTACCATGACTGCTGCTCAACGCTTTTTGTTATCTGTATGCAATGCCTACCCGTGCTGAACTTGCTAAAATACTTAAAGCGCTTGAATCCGCGTTTAAAGAGCAATTAGAAACTGCAGTTAGAGGTCAAGACGGAGGCTTGGAAAACACTGGATGACGAAGGCCTTGACGAGCATGCGAAACTATGCAAGAGCATTAAGGTCCTTAGTGCTAAGTACAATAGCATGAGCGTGAAGCAGGATGCGCTCATTGCAGAAAATAAAGCGCTAAGGGCCCTTAACGAGTCTCTTGAAACCCGTTTGGGTGAACTTGACCAATATTCTCGACAAAACGATATAGAAATTAGAGGTGTGCCAACGACTAAAGGCATCCGTAAGAACTATTACGCGATTACCACTTATCTTTCTCTACTGCACCACCAGTTTTTGTTTATCTGCCTTTTTGAAACGTGGTTTTGCGACGCAGACCTTAACGTGTATTCTTTTCCGCAGTATCAGTACCGATCTTCTGACGCGCACGGTGTGGCTGCAATTTTTGTTTCCAGCGGCTTTGCGTACACGCGCAGGTTTGATCTTTCTTTCACCGTATCACTGTGCGAATCTGTGTGGATGGAATGTGGCAAGTCATTCCTAAACAACGCAAAAAATATTCATTGGCAGTGTGTATCGCTCTCCTTTATCTCCTGTTCGGATTTTTTGTCAAATCTCGATAAATTACTTCACAAGGTATCTTTCGAGAATAAGCAAGTTGTGCTAGTAGCGGACAAAAACATAAACTTAACAGATATGGAATCTAGTGTCTACTCGGCTTACGCGAATTGCTTCAGTGCCTTCCGCTATGAATCGCTTATTACTGCTCCAACAATGTGGCCACCAGGGTTCACAATCTCTTTTAGATCATGTCTTACGCAAATCTTCCCCACCCCCGAGGCTGACGTGGTTGACACACACATTGCAGATCACTTCCCCGTTTACATAGCATATAATTGTAGACGCTCCAGTGTCGACAGCTGTTTTAGATGCGAAGCATCTCTTGCTCTTGTCTCTGTCGTTCGTCGTCCGTCGTCCGTCCATCCGTACCTCTACCCCTACACTAAAAAAGAAATAATAGTTGGTGGCGCCCGGTTTTGATCCCACTACTCTCTGGCCGCAACGGGAGGTACGTGGCGCTCTTCCCACTGCGCAACAAAACCGAGACAGGAGCAAGTGCTACGAACGTGCCTTATGTCCTTGACACATTCAACCTACGTCAAGAAGCTTCTGATACAACGAAGGCAGGCGAAGCTCAACGTCAACGGAAACGACGAACTGAAAACTTTACAGGAGGATGTTGAATTTCCCGTGGGGAAGCTGTGGCGGGAGGCGCCACGCGCCTTGCAGCTCAACCAGAGAAGAGGACGAAGAGGGCGGGCAGCGGGGTAGGAGAGTGAGCACGCAGTAAAGAAAGACGAGAACCAAGAGGTCTTCGATCAGGTAACGCCGGTGTCGGTCTCTTCGCTGTCTCTACATTTCTCTACATTTCTCTGTCTCTACATCGGGGTTCACACTACGTTCGCATTCATGCTCCGATTAATGAAACAACATCAAGGCAACAGAATGGAACCTACACGGAACCCCTATGATGCTTCGCATCCTCCGCATGGTACTCCACGGGAAGGGGGTGTAATTTTTTTAAGTGCGAATGCACTTCTTAAGCGACCCTGAATCACGCGTCCACCGCCGTCCGTCCATCCGCACCACATACCCACTTAGGGCGATTGGCCAAGAAGAGTTTTTAAGTGCGAAAGCGACCCCACCACATACCCACTTAGGGCGATTGGCCAAGAAGAGTTCCTTCGCTACCCATTCGGCATATCTTCGTGATACTAACCACTTCCCACGGGAAATTAACAACATAAAAATCCCTGATAGCGCCTTCCTTGTAACTATAGATGTAACTTCTCTGTACACAAATATACCTCACTGAGATGGGATTGAAGCCCTGGTTGAATCCTATAGCATACATCGGGATCACGAGGCGCCAAGCCCACAAGTCATTGAAACTTTGACCAGGCTAGTGTGGAATTAAATAGCTTTTAATTCCACAATCAGTATTATCTTCAGCGACCCTGAATCACGCGTCCACCGCCGTCCGTCCGTCCGCACCACATACCCACTTAGGGCGATTGGCCAAGAAGAGTTTTTAAGTGCGAAAGCGACACCCACCACATACCCACTTAGGGCGATTGGCCAAGAAGAGTTCCTTCGCATCACCCGTGCATTCGCACTTCCCCATGCTCCCCTTCGGGGAAATGCGGGTGAATTTTACACATCTGTGGTGGTACATGACAAATTTATCGATACTATAGCTGCAACTGACTGGTCACTTGTTAATTCTGATAATCTCGATAATTCTGACCTCGACGTTGAGGCTAGGTTACAGATATTTTCCGCTTTATTTATAAATGCCGTAACATCCAGTACAACAACTGTTAAATGCAAAAACGGTATAAAGTTCCCCACAATCTATGGATGACAAATGGCTTATTGACAGGTGTTAGTAAAAAGGCTAACCTTTACAACAAAACAGAAACACAGCATTCTAATACTTCGCTCGCCCGCCGACACAGGAAATATTTCAACAAGTTGGAAATTTTATTCCGAGTAGCAAAAAAGCGTTATTAGGAAAATGAGTTGATGAAAAATCGCGAGGACCTTAAAAACACAATGACACCTTTTGGACAACTTTTTAAACAAATAATCTGGAAACTCACCTATATATGAAATAATATATAATAATATTTCTTTGCGACAACCAACTTCTATTGCGAATGCTTTCAGCGATTTTTTTCTAGCATCCCTACTTCACAATCGGCCATCGAAGAATGTTTCTTTTCTCGGGTCGCTTCTTCATTTTTTCTGTTCGTCGTAACCCCTGACGAAGTGGGCCCAGTTCTCTTGAATCTAAAAAATAAATGCCCGGGTCTAGACCATATTTTTGCGTATCACTTAAAACTTGTTGCTCGTAATATTTCTGGGATACTTAGTGATATCATATCCCTAATGTTTCAGCAAGTCGTATTTCCTAAACCTATAAAAAAATATAAAATAGTTCCGGTGTTCAAGAAGTGTGACAAAGAATAATTTCCAATTATCAGCCCATTTTTATTGTTTCTTCCCTCAGCAAAGTTATTAAAAATTGTTGGTTGATCGTTTAAATATTTACCTAAGCAAATTTAATATACTTCATTACTTTCAATTTGGCTTTCGTTCAGGCAGTTCGACAAGCCTATCACTAGTCTCCTTAATAGATTACTTAAAAATCAATTCTCTGGTAAATTTGTTCGATCTGTTTTCCTAGATTTCACCAAGGCCTTGACACCATTATTTATGCCACCCTGATAAACAAATTGGAGGCTTATGAGGTAACTGGAGCTCCATTGACCTTTCTGAAAAGTTATTTGCACAATAGAGAATGCTCGGTGTACGTAGCAGGCGCTTCTTATGAAACTAAGCTAATTAATCAAGGTGTGCCCAAGGAATCTATTCGGGCCCTTTATTATTTATAATTTACATTGATGATCTTGTGGATGTAATTAAATCAACTCACTGCGTGTTATACGCAGATGACACGACTATATCTGCCGCGGATGACTGTCTAACTGCTCTTACTTTACATTCGAATAACACACTTCTAGATATTACTAAACGGTGCTACGAGAACCAACTTACTACTAACCCAACCAAAACCTAGTTTATGATATTTAGGTCTGCTCAAAGGTCATTGCCTTTTCATCAACCCTTAAACCTAGGTCCTCACTCCATACCCGCCTGTGATACTGTAATTTTTATGGTGTACATCTTGATTACCATTTGAAGTTCAATCTCCACAGTGATCACCTCAGACATAAAACTGCATTTGGAATTCGGGCTATAATAAAAGCTCGTCAAGTTCTTTATATAAATGTACTTATGTCGGTATTTCACCTTCATTCATTCCCGTATAATGTACGGTATTGCTGCTTGGGGAAACACTCATGACTGTCATCTATCACCCATTCAGAACATACAAAATCAAGCGATCCGCATTGTCACTAATGCCTAACGTTACTCTATTGTGGGCCGTCTAATCCAAGACAATAAAATCCTAGCTGTTCGTAAGTTATTTTTTTATACATAGACATTATTTTGTTTCAATTGCGAAATGCACAGCTACCGTTCAAGTTTATTGATTCCGTTTTCTTACGAAACAACAATGTGACCAGAATAGCAACGAACCTTAACTTTTTGCTACCTGCGTCACGCACAAATTATGGAAAAATGACCCCTGCCTTTGCGGCCATTTCTTTATGAAATGACGTGCCTCTTTCTGTAAATCGATATCTACATTGTCATCATTTAAAAAGTCGCTTAAGACTTTCCTGTTCAAATATTAGCTGCCTGTTTATGGGCTTTTGGGGGGCTTTGGGTTTTTGGTTATGCAGTTTAGATAGTTGTATTTGGATTGACAATGTCCGCCTATAAAGAAGACGTGATTATTTCTTGTTTTCGTTTTTTTTCTTCTTTCCTTTACTTATTTGCGTTGCTTTTCGTTGGCTGATTGTCACTTAGCTTATAATGATTAATCACCCCACTATATTGTATAACTGATTGCCATTCACTCGTATTACATGTTGCTTGTTTACGTGATCTAATTTATTGATTGTTGTAATGCATCGAGGGTCCCGTTGCAGTTTTTAACTTTGGGACCCTCGTCTGTATAATACTACTACTGTACTACTTTTTTGGAATTAATAATAAACTGAAACTGAGACTTTATTTAGGGCTATTAAGACTTCGTACAAAAAGAAAATTAAATCAGTAAACATTTAATGAATGTAGCCTATAAGATACGGTGTGCTTTTCTGCTACCCCCTTGCCAGCTGCGGAGTTTCAAGCATCTGCGTTGCTTTTCAGGCGCAGAGGTACAGTCTTGAGCTGAAGTATACGAACCACGGGACTGGCGACCAAAACTAACCGATGCGCCATCCGGTTGCGGGGCGCGTGCTGTCGAGAAAGCGCACAGCGCAGGCACGGCCAACTTGTACTGCATGCATGGTACTATTCCTTTCGCACTCTCGAGTGGTTCTTGCTTGAATAAATTAGCGCCGCGGGACCACGCCGGACAGTTAGGGGAACAGCGTTGTGCAACGCCTTATCATTGAAAACGGTGCCGCTCACCTGAAATGCGGCAATAGTGCTACGCTCTTACACATAGCGTGCTGTGGCTTCATTGTACCCGTAGTCTTTTTTATTCTTCGGTATCACAAGGTAGCAGCGGGAAAGCATTGCAGTAAATACATCTGAACAAAAGGGCCAAACATCGCGGGTGGTTCCTCTTAGCTCACGATGGTGTACGGGCTATTTCGCGTGTTTTGTTTATATTTTCACCTGCTGCAGGGAAAACTTCTCCCCTAACAAAACAGGCTTCCCATTACATTACAATAAATCCTATCCTATTCAGCTGCCACAATCCCTCACACCACGTCACCAAATCCCGCAATTGTTCCCATCACACCTTGTTATATCGCTTGGATTTTCGCAAAGGACACCCACTGAATCGAGAATAGCAGCTTATTCGTGACCAATGCGTCGGTGCGTGCGCGTGCTTGGGGCATTTGTTATATTTCGCGTAAATTTAACAGCTGAAAAAGAAATGCCACACTGGTGATTGGTGAAGTGAAACACAGTATATCTGGCTTTTGGAGCATTTAAAAACTGCTTTGAAATTATCCAAACCAATCGGTGAAAAATACGACCCACTAATTCATTGATAACATGAATCCGTCCAGCGAAGGTGACGTGCCCGCGTTGCTTTATTTCTTAGTTTAATAAACTGAAGTAATTAAGATGTGGGATATGTAAAAAAACGGTTTCCGATTTTTTTCTGTTTGCTCGAAAGTATTAACCAAATCAGCTGAAGAAACTAAACGGAACATTTGTAGTCGGCACTTAACCTACTTTTGTATCGTTGATGAAACTTGTAATTAGTGCAGAATCATCCTAGCAGGCAGAAATGTGGATGCGGTCAAGCAATTGTCCCAGTGCTTTCGTCGAACCTGGTGAGGGTGCTCGAACGGGCTCGGAAGCAGTACTCTTTTTTTGTTGGCGGCAAGGTTTGGAAAAAAAAAACAATTTGGGAGTATCGCGGAGGGCCCATGGATTCCGAAGCGTCTTCACGGACCCCATTTTGTCTGCGGACCCCATCTGAGAACGGCGGCCGACTGCGATTTTTTGCAAATAATGCCTGTAAATGAACTGGAATTTTTCGAAGTATACCGTTATTTGTTTGCCGCATGCCGCCAATCATAAGATAGTAATCTTTCAGTTTTCAATCATCGACTGATCGATTCCCCTTGGGATCAAATCCTTTAATTTCAACTCCTGTCACTGAAGTACGCAAGAACTGACAATATTGTCTTGAAGAGCAAATAAATCGAATTGAAGAATGTAGTTTTTAAGCGTTTCGATAGTCGCTGGGCATTCAAAGCGCGGTTCAATGGTGTCTCATCTCGCATTGGAGTTTTTGAACACTAAATGTATGTGTGTGTGCATAAACTTGGAATAATTACGAAGCTGGATTTCTCCGTGCAATTCCAGAATGCCACACGTGCCACATACGGCAAAAAAGGTTTCATAGATCAATGCAGAACGTGCCTATACACTTCAGTATTTGTCAAAAGCTTAGCAAGTAATGTTAGCATGGACAATGTTTCAAATTCGCTTATATTCTGAGCGCGCTGTCATTTCGCGACTATCCCAAAACCCGGAAAAGATGGTGTGTTCTCTTTTTTTCTTCCGCTGCACAGTGATTCTTTTTTCTTCGTCATTTTCTGCTTCAACAAATCATTTTCTGCTGCAACAAATGACGCGGGGGAGGTGCAAAAATTAAAAAGCTTCAAGCACGAGATAATCACCGGGCGCGCCAACTCTTCCAGCGGAGCAGCGTTGCCGCTGATTGCGCCAGCGCACAGTTTCCGCGGAAGGTGTCTTGACAATAGAGTTTCTTACATTATAGACGAGAGAGGAATCTGGCGCTAGCGTCTATGCGGCTCATATCAAGGGCGTCTGTGTCATGGTGTCAGGTTCGGGACAATAATAATAAGACAACGAAAAACTTTCGACGAGACTAAGTTCTATTGCTCCAAACCACCCAAAATGAACACAACATAAACAGATACAGTGATGAGAGAATAACAAAAGATGAGCGTGGCTAACTATTGGCGAGACGTTACATTCCAAGCAAAAGTAGAGAAAGTACGTGGTTTGTCACCGAAAATGGTCCACCGCACCTCACTTCCCAGTAGCACAGTCAGGGCGTGATATCTCGTGGCTGGAGGTAGGGCAACGCGCTCCGAGCTCCCGTCGCTGAAGAGCCGACGCAGCTCTCTTAAAACGTCGCTGCCTTCTGCCGATGTCCGACGAGACAACTTGCTTGCGCGAAGGGCGTCAGGCGTTTCGTTGTGCAGGACCTCTTGGTCGTGGCCCGGGTCAGGGCACCCGGCCGCCAGCGTTCCGGTCTCTCTTCACACTCGGCGTTCTTCTTCGGCCGCTTCTGCCGCCAGCTGCTGTCGCTGGCCGCTTCCCATTGGCTGGTCGCCGGCGCAAGCTCGAGCCGTAGTCGCGAGCCTTCGGCGTCGTAGCCGGTGTCGATGACCTTCGCGCCGCGTGCCTTGCGTCTTCTTTGTTGTCTTCTTCTTTGGGCGTTTCTTTTATGTCGTTGCGATTTCTTCGCATGACACATGGGCCGCCATTTCTCTATGCGCTCGCCTTAGTTTCGTCATTGGCTTGGAATAAAACGTTTAAGTGGCCGTATATTCGAACACACTGCCACAACAACGCAATGAACGGTGTGTTATTATATAAGCGGAAAATAGCCTGTTTTAAAGGTAAGGAAAAAGGAAGCAAAGCGTATTTTTGGGGGAACGGTTCTGCCTATTATTCCGCAACCCAAGCTGGTAGTAAGCAGCATTGTTAGTAGTTTGGGGAAAACTCATTATAGACTCTTATTTTATTATTCTTATTAATATTTAAAATAATAAGTTGTTTGAAGAGCTTGGACATGTTTTTGAGCGTGCTTATGATGACATCGCCTTTGTGGTGAACCGGTGCACCGAATGTCAGTTACAGTCTAACAAAACTTGTTGCTGAGCGAATTGGTTCATGCTTGAAGAAAGAAGAAAACGTGCGCCAAAAAGGCGTGAATGAAGACAAGATAGGACGGATACGGGCGCCCGTATCCGTCGTATCTTGTCTTTGTCGAAGTAGGCTTGGTTTCTTTCTGTTCATCAGCTAAAACTTTCGCGGCGACATATCACCCGCTCAGTCACACGTTCCTTCGACTCTGGCGTCGACAACGTTAGGTACGATCACGCACTGCCTGCTCTTTTACCGCAGACGCAGTTACCACGGCCCACGGCCATCGAGAAAGAAATACTAGTAAGAGAAGACACTCCCATAGAGTTCTGCGGCCGAATTGACTAGCGCACCAGGCGGGCGGACAAACAACTAATGTTTCGCTTTCAGTTTCGGTTTCGTGGACACGGATTTTAGAGGGTAGTTTGAATGGCTGGAAAGCACTGCTCACGGCGACGGGCATCGGTACGGTGTTCAGACGCTTTCATGCATTGGTTAGCATTTATTTGAATATATTATTGTCAGGCTTGGTGCCCGTATGCTTTCAAAAGAAAAATTCTGTTAATTTGCCATTGCAATTTACAGTTGTTTAAGATGGTTACAAATTATGTCGTTTGTTCACATTTTGTCAAGCCACATAAAAGAGACACGTCATAAATGAAGAAATATTTATCGCATGGCACTAAAATGACAAGTTGAAATTGTCACCATTCTTTACAATACACATACAATAATAAACAGTGAATACCACAACCGAGACAATATACACAGTAGTGAGAGGAAAACACGTTTCCGGGAACGAAAAAAAAGCAAAAGTAAAGGTAACACAACCACACAAAGGATTTATCCTCATGGTAATTGAAAACGCAGAGAACCCGGAAGAGTCAGCCATCCACAGTTTTACTTGTATCTACGACACCCTCAGACTGTGTGCGCTGTTGCAAGCATACTTAAATAACAACCATAACAAAATCTAGACAGTGGGATACTTGCAAGTGTTTACTACCAGAATCTCCGCAGGCAATTTTTTTTACTGTGGCAATTTCTCCAGTTAGGTTGTGAAAGAAGAGAAACGCTTGTGCCCCGCTTACCAGAACGGCTTTGATGGCCTTGCTTATTTGATGAACTCCAACGAGGTCTATTGCCTGTGCGCAACTTCAAATCAGTAGCACTTATTGAACAGAAATAACATTTTGATGGGCATGCATACGCAAAAACGTTAAGAGAAAAAAATCAACTTCCTATTGGTACCTTGTAAGGGCGCAATTTCCCAAGAAGCCGGGTTAGCTTCCCAAAGAGTTGCCTTCCAAGTAAAGGCAAAGGGCCAGGCGGGGATAGTTTAGGTACGTGTACATAGTCAAAGAACAGGTTCCAGGCTCGATCAAGGCACACAAATTTACGGCTTCCGCTGTCAATACGAACATTCTAATATAAGAAACAGGGAAGCAGTTAATTCTTCTTGTGTATCAGACAATGGCGACAGATTACAGAGTCCCATAATGTAACACAACAACATTTGCATCTCCAAACTAGGCACCAGGCAGTGAGGAATGCTACTAGAGTACGTTTTATATCAGGCGTGTTTCGCAATCCGCCATGTGCTATGACAGAGTATGAAAATGTCTGTGCCACCTATACGCTCGCGGATTACGCCGAATATGTGCATTCCATATAGGATTATACATTTTATCTGCCTGATTAATACGAGAAGAATTGCAGTGCAATTTGATTCACGGGGCAATCATGGGAACACTGCGTATATTTGCAAGCTGTACTTCACCTGAAAACAAAGAGTCCGGAAAAGCACCGCCACACTACACAGTCGGCGTACACAGCACTTACAACAGATGCATCTATTTACCACGATACGAGTACACAATTCGCCAGAAAAAAACACCCGACTAAAGTTTTCCTTGTTGAGGGGTTACACTAAGTACCGACGAACTTCTAAGGCTCAGCAAAAAAACCATCCTTGCTGAGGATGTTATGAAAGCATTTGACAACGTAGGTCCCAAAATGGTTCTCTTCCATTTAGGTCACTCCAACAACACGCGGCACGTACGGTGACAAACAACGGCATTTCGCATGACCTCTTACTTTGGCAGCCTTCATATTGTAAAGGGGTTTTCGTGGATACACTGTTTCACCATATTAGTGCTAGCAGCAACAATAATTTGTTAGTGGAGTTTGGAGACTGGACGCTCTTGTGAGTGGTTTTAACGAGATGAGACAAGTCAGAGATAAAAAACAGTTTGTTCTTTGTGCCAACGATAGGATTTTCACTTGTCACGCCTTATTGATTGCCGGGACTTGCGTTCGATTTCCGGGTGCTAATGGCAAGGTTCACAGGATGTAATATATTTCCCGTACGTACGCATCAATAAGGCAGCAAGAAGAACTGCAGGGAGTCATTATTACAACTGAATAACTGTGGAAACAGTTGGCACGGCCATTTTAATGCAAGATTCATTAAGTCCTGTGCCATCAAGTGCTTACAGCATGTCTGGTATGACGACTGCAGCTGGCTGGTTGGCTTTGTCTTGATGGCACCTCGTCCACTGTAGGTCACTCATTCTGCAGACCAGAACAGGTTATAGGGGAAACAGTACACAAACTGTTTGCAATGCAGATGACCTGTGAATAGTCTGTCAATTTCACTGCAGCTCAAGTACTCAAGTATTCCCTCCAGCGCATACAACCTACTTACAACATAAGTTCTCGTATTCTATTCAGAAATCGTGTGGTCGCGCTATTAGTAAAGCTAAAATATGCGTGTTCGTAATTTTGCAACACTGCTTAGGCACATTCTTAATGCAACTGAGCTATTGTTTGGTATAACAAAAATGATAATGCTACTAACGTAGCCTGCGTCCCAATGTCTTTTTTGTAAAATCAGGATGAGTAGCGAGGGTTAAATGAACGTAATACAAAGCCCAAACGCTCCTGTTGCCCCACGGGACAGCGAAAGAAACGCATGCCGAGAGCGGGCACCTGGCGAAGGTATATTTGGCTGGTGTGTGGGCACCATGGCAAGCAGCAGTGAGCTCCATACTGATGACCCCCAGAGGCCATGGAATGAAAAACATGACAAGAACACACACAGCTCAGAGTTATTACGTGCGATATGCGCAATACGTCTTCTATGAAATTACCAAAAAATGACTAGAGGAAAAAGAGCAAACGATTAAAAAAACGGAAAGTAGGGAACAGTTCTATGCAATGCCTGCGAACACAGACTTGATATACAATGTAGAACGCAGACTAAATTTGAAGGTTTCGATTCACTGCATACTCACCCCGCCTCGAGCAAGGCCGTTATCTGCCGACTAAACACACATTTTCACCGCATTTGACATGCCAAAGCGAAGCCACGCGCTCGCGTCTTTGGCGTCGGCGAGTGGGTTCACTTGGTAGGCAGGCAGCTTGGTATGCAGGCACGTGTAAAACTTTGCGATGAGTGTACGGATGCTGTTTATTATGCCCACATAAGCCAAATATTGTAGATAAGGCTACTTCGTTGCGTAGGTTCGCACGGACGGCTTTGCAGTGCTTTATGGCCATAATAAATAATAGCAGTAACAGTTGGCCAAGCCAGCAATGGCTAAATAATGCAGGGCAGCGTGCGGCTCACGTAACTTCAGTGCAGCCACCGCGCACACCGCCTGCTTCGCCTACGCACCGCCGGCCGGCTGGCCACTTCCGCAACACACCTCCGTCGTTTCGGCACGTGAACGCTACGTGCGATGACGGGCGCGTACCGCTGACACCTCAGCGCTTGAGCAAACGGCACAACCTGCCTAAAATATCACTGCGTCCGTCTAAAAAATGATCTCTTACGCGTTTCCGTGGCGTTTCCTAAGCTCTTATCCTAAAGACACAGTAGGTTTTCAAGTTCGGTGTCGGTGGCGAAGGAACCCTTCGCTTGTAGAATTCGGCGGTGTTGGCAGTGAAGCAGAAGAGAGGAGAAGACGATGACGGGACGAAGAGATGATGACAAACACAAACTGTATTTACGGTTATTTACAAGAGTTGTTTACAGAAAGTTGATTACAGGGTTGGTTAAGCATGGCCGTCTTAGCGATCGACCCTCCGAGTTACGCCCTAGGTGCCATACCTTAGCGATCGACTCTGGGTTACGCCCTAGACGGCAAGGTTTACGTGCACTAAGCACGGAGGCTCGCTGGTCTTTAGCCCGAGCTAAGTCTCAGCTAAGTCTCCCGCTTCCTATCTTGCACGGGAATATCATTCCTCGCTCCCATTGTATTCCGCGCAGCCAATTTGATTGGTCAGGCCCACCTCTCAAATCCACCAATCGTCGGGCCAAACGCCGCCTTCCCAAATTCGCGCACTTCCCTCCTCTCCCAAGACGGAGGACGCGTACACGTGCGCGGGTATAGTGCCTAGAATATTCTAGGCACTATAGCGCGGGGCAGCTTTGCCACGGCCAGGGTAGCCATTAGGCGCCGCGGCACTTTCAAAAGCCGCTGCCCGGGCTTACGCACTCCAAGCGTAACACGGTGGCCCCGAGGCACGCAACCCCAAAGCGGCGTTTTACTGCCCTAATTGGCCGCGCCCTTTCGGCGCATCTGAAGACGGGAGCCAGTCTCTTCCGAACTAGTCCGGCGGCTACAAAGAGAAGCAGGGGTGGCGTTTACAAAACACGTCGTCCCGGCATAGGCACCGTGAGAGTGACACGGTGACCTCGGAAGCACTCAAGGGCGCGTTATTCAGAGGCGTCCAAAAAGGGAAGCCGCTTTCCCCCCCCAAGAAAAACCAAATATGGCGGCGGCCATTAAGAGAAGTGCGGGCCGCGCATCTTATCTCTCAATCTCCCTTCCTCCGCTATGCCCAAAGGCGGCAGCAGTCCTACAGACACCGAACTAGCCATGTCTCATTTCACTGAAGCTACGCAATGCTCGCAGCGTTTTAAGTACAAGGAAACATAAATATGGTACCTGACACAAGCAGTTTTTTAAAAAGTGTCACCTTTTATTCAGGAGGCAAAACCAATGCCGCGAGGAAGTCAGTAGGGGTTTCTTTCACTAAGAGAAGTTAACACCAGGCTGCAGAAACGCAGTTGTAAACGCTGCCGAAATAGCCAAATGGAGGCTTCCGCTGGCGCCTTGGCCATGCTTGCTTTCATAGCATGCATAAAGAAGCCACAAAAATGTATATTCACAAATATTCAATTTGTTACATAAATAAAAGTGTGTAGCCCAGAAGCCAGCATAACTTTAAAACTATAATATCACGAGTTAACCTAATTTTAAAGACTTTTTTACCCCTCGCGCCAACTACCGGAGAGGATCAAAAGTTAGGTGCTCATGTAAGAACATTCGGCCGCGATTGCCCGGGTATCTTCTCATATATTTTTTTCTCTATGTCATGGCTACCTGGTATCTCGTAGACGAGTTAATGCATAGTGAAGAAAGCAAATCCGAAAGAGCGCTTAAGAAACCAACTGTCATACCAAGCCCAAGCCAAAAACTGGGGCCTTCCCATTACCCCCACGACGACATGGATTACCTCCCTACCATACTTACTAAGAAACTCTATGGCCTTGACAAGCAGTTAGCAATAGGGAAGCGAGGTTCCCATGGCGTAAATTTATTGCAGCATGAGGCAATCGGGAAGGAGCGAGCGATAGCGGCATATGGGCTGTACAGCTAGCCCGGGCCTGCGCTGCGCGCGATCTCGACAGCAGGCGCCGCGCAACCAGACGGTGCAGTGATTCGTTTTGGCCAACGCTCCCGTGGCCCGTATATTTCAGCTCACCACTGCACACTGCGTTTCTACAACATAACTGTGCTAACGTTCTAGCGCTTGGTACGCAGCTCCTGCGTGGAAGTCGCTTCCTCGTGACAAGTGGAAGATGCCGCCCATTTCCATCGCCTCGAACGTCATCATGTGGTGGTGGTGGTTGCCCAAAAAATACGCATACCCACTTAGGGGGAGTAAAGAGCGTTGTGGTTCGTTTCCCCGAAGTCCGGTGTCGATCAGAAACCCAATCGCCCGGGCTCCGGTGGATTTGGTAGGAGGCTGGCAGGGCGATGGTATTGAAGCTCTTGGAGACGGCGGTCGAAGTGACGAACTCAAGGCGTTGGGGTTGAATAAATGAAACGAAGAGTTTATATACAGTTATTTACAGTAGGAAAACTGGGTACATGAGTAATAAAGGAAAAACTTCAAACTTCAGCTTGACGCTAGCTCCGAGTGCGCACAAATCACTCGAGCTCCTCAACTTCATCTAACTATCCTATTCTCGGAGCGTACACAAACTGCTCGAGAAACGACGGCCGAGACCCTGTCTCGCCGCCAGATCCGTCTAGTCGCCCGGTACGGCGCTGTACCCTAAACCTCCGACGCGATCTTAACCTCTAGCCTAGAGGGCTCACAAATCCCAACCTAGCTTTAACGGTCGAGACTCCTTGTCCCGCCGGGAACTGCCCAGCTCAGCGCTCAGACAAGAACGATTTCTAACGGGCAAGTTCGGCCTTATAACACCTCTGGATCACACCCTCTCAGGAACGCCCCTGTAGCGTTCGTACACACCTAAGGGAGTGCCCAAATTCACGTACACAGCTGTCACTCAGCGTGCTACGGAATATTCAATGAGGCACCGCTATCTTTGGGTCAACGGCACGCTCGCGGACGAGCAGGAGCGCGCGACCGCGGGGGGTGAGAGCGAAGGGCGGCGACAGTGCACTATGCCGAAGGAGCGCGTTAACAATTGAGGCTGCGCGCGGCGCACGCCCCGACGTCGGTTATTACACCTCGCCCCCCGTGGTATCCCAGTGGTATCCGGTGGCACTCGGTGGGCCAGAGAATCCGTCTCCCGTGCGCGCCGTGACGAATTGGCGACGGCTGGGGCGTAGTCCATAGTGCTGGGCCCCCAGACAGAGTGGCCGCTTCTCACGCGAAGCCATGGCGCCTGGACGCTGATCTCATAAGTGGACCTTACAACGCCCCCTGTAAGGTCCACTGATGAGGTCAGGAGCCAAGTGCCCGGGCAGCGCGTGAGAACCCGCCACTCTGTCTGGAGGCTCAGCACGGTGGACTCTACGCTGCAGCCGTCGCCAATTCGGCACGACGCGCACGGGTGACGTATTGTCTGGCCGACCGAATACCACGGGGATACTCTCCCAATGAAAGCGCAGGCGGCGCCGCCGGATTCCGAGAAGCGCCGGGGAGGTGTGATTACTGACGTCGGGACGAGCGCCGCGCGAGCCTCCATTGTTAACGCGCCCCGCTTCACTCGACGCGCTGTCGCGTCTTTCGCTCGCACCCCGCGGGGTCGCGCGCACCTGCTCGTGCGCGAGTGTGCCGTTGACCAAAAGATGGCGGCACCTCATTGAATATTCCGTAGCGTGCTGAGTGACAGCTGTCTACGTAAATTTGTGCACTCCCTTACGCGTGTACGAACGCTACAGGGGCGTTCCCGAGAGAGAGTGATCTAGAGGTGTTATAAGGCCGAACGTGGCCGTTAGAAATCATTGTTGTCTGAGCGCCGAGCTGGGCAGAACCCGGCGGGACAAGGAGTCTCGACCGTTGAAGCTTGGTTGGGATTTGTGAGCCCCCTAGGTTAGAGGTTAAGATTGCGTCGGAGGTTTAGGGTACGGCGCCGTACCGGGCACCTAGACGGATCTTGCGGCGAGACAGAGTCTCGGCCGTCGTTTCTCGAGCGGTTTGTGTACGCTCCGAGGATAGGAGAGTTAGACGAAGTTGAGGAGCTCGAGTGATTTGTGCGCACTCGGTGCTAGCATCTAGCTGAAGTTTGAAGTTTTTCTTTTCATTACTCGTGTACCCAGTTATCCTTCTGTAAATAGCCGTACATAAACTCTCCGTTTCATTTAATCGACCTCAACGCCTCGAGTTCGTCAATTCGACCGCCATCTCCAAGAACTTGAACACAATTGCCCTGCCAGCCTCCTGCCAAATCAACCGAAGCCCGGGCGATTGGGTTCCTGATCGACACCGGACTTCGGGGAAACGAACAACAATCATCTTTACTGGCGCAGACGACAGGATTTGGGAGAAGAAATCACCAGGCCACAACCAGGGGCGGCAAGCAGACGTAAGCCCGCCTTCATCGGCGGCTGCCGAGCTCCACACGGAGTAGAGTGGCAGAGCCAAGCCAGCGCAAGCGGCCAACGACGCGGCGGCCGACCACCGAAGGTGCGGGTGAGTGGGATTTCTCGCTCTTCGTTGTGGCGGTGAAGCTGAGTCTGGGGTTCCATGGTAGTCACGCGGAGCATGCTGGCGAACATGGCAGAAGGAGACGGTCAGACGCATGAGGCGCCACCTCAAGGAGGAGCAGCGGCAGGAGGGGTGGTCCAAGCAGAGTCCGAAACAATAATTATTAGACGAATGGAATTGGAGTTTCAGGAACGGGAGAGAAAGGAAGCGCGCGAAGCGGAGGAAAGAGCGCGAGAGGCGGCGGAGCGAGAGAGAAAAGAAGCACGCGAAGCGGAGAAAAGAGCCCGCGAGGCGACGGAGCGAGAGAAGAGAGGCGCGAGAATCGGAAGAACGCATACAAAAACTGAAGCTCGAATCGGATGAGCGGCTGCGAAGGTTCGAGCTGGAGACGTGTGCTGGCATGCAAACTCTTACGGGCTCGGACTCAGACGAGGGTAGGCGGCCGGGCTTAGACCCGGTCACTCAGTGCGCAAAGGTCCTGAAAGGGCTTAAGCTGCCGTGCGATGCGGACATTCCGTTGTGGTTCGACGAAGTTGAAAGGTTGTTTGTAACGTACGGTCTACCGGAGTCAAGTCGGGTTCATTTAGTTGTACCGGGGTTGTCGGAACGGGTGAGGTACATGTTACGTGGACTCGGGGACAGTGAGTGCAATGACTACGAATTGTTAAAAAAGTCCGTGCTGCAGGAGCTTAGGCTAGAATACCTCGACCGATTTGCAAAGGCAGCGAAGCGTAACGACGCAACCTGGTCGCAATTTGCCTTTCGCGTTGGCACCCAGTTTGCCTACTACTTGAAATCGGGGAAGGTCGAAACAAAAGAGGAGGTAGTGGCCCTTATGGTGGTCGATAGAATTAAGAACAGTTTGAGCGCTGAGGGACTGGAGTACGTTCGCCTGCGCGAAGCAGAGACGTGCCTGAAGCCATCAGAGATAGCTAACGTGCTGCAAACGTTCGAGCAGGCCAAGGGAAGAGGCTCCGCTGTTGGGCGTAGAGATCAAGTACCTCCGCACAATATCAACAGTGGCAAGCGAATGTGGATGTGTAGCGTCTGTAAGGGAGAGGGCTAACACTTCCGGCTGTGCCCGAAAATTGCTGAGAAGCCAGGGAGTCCAGGGCGCAGCGCGCACGTGCAGAGAGTGATAGTAGAGGACGCAAGTGCAGTGCAGGCTCAGGATGCCGGCCTGACAAGCCGGGGTCAGCGAATTCTCGTGGCCGAGGCACACGTTGCCCTGATGCAAGGTGTTGGGTATGATCGTTACGCTGCTCCGTTGCCACAGCGGTTGCGGTTGCTAGGCCACAGAAAGATACACGAGAAAATAAAAATGGAAAAAAAACAACCATAAATTAAGCCATTAATTCCCCGCATTAATGAAAACTTCATCCAGTGTCTTTTTATAGGTTTTTAGGGGCCCCGGCGCCTTCTCAGGACTAGTTCGGGTATCAACACCACGCTGGCACTGAAACTGGTCAAGAAAGGACACCACAGACCGTCTATCAAATCACCGCTTCGATCATGACAGATTTCACCTCCAGTAGAACTGTTTTTATTTTCATTTATTTATTTATTTATTTATTTATTTATTTATTTATTTATTTATTTATTTATTTATTTATTTATTTATTTATTTATTTATTTCACAGTGCCTCACAGGCGCCTAAGGGCATAGCGTGAGGGGGGACAAAACGAAACAATATTACACAGCGCAATTCGTGAAGCTTGCAACGAAGCATCAGGAATTTCGTAAATTCAGGCTACCAGGAACATCTTGGTACCAGGTAGGGTAGAAAAATAAAACAGGAGCAATGCGAAACGGTATAAAACATTATTATGTGACATCATTATACAATTTCGAGCAAGTGTTATAGACTGCATTATCAATTTTGAACAAAAAAGAAAAAGAAATTTTGGCAATATGACAGCAAGATTAAGATCTGGGAATAAGCTTTCCAGCACAATGGCTGGTGAGGTGCTCAAGAAATGCATCACGCTTCGATAAGCAGGCGATGGGGTTTGGAAGATTATTCCACAATGAAATGGCACGTGGCAAGCCAAATAAGTTGAATAGACATGTTTTACCAAATCTTCGCTCGAAACTGAATTGGTTATGAAGCCGTGCTTACATGCATACAGGTGCTTCCAGATGCAATGGGGATGGCGCAGCTGAATTTATGTGTTTGTGCAAAAGACAGAGAAGAGCGATGGAGCAGCGAGTTTCTAACAGGTGAATTGACATATCTAGTTTAATATGAGTAATTCTAGCGTGGCGGTCCTAATTCTGAGAAATTAAGCGCGCAGCTATATTTTGAATCCATTCTATGGTTCGTATTATGTAAGCTTGATGTAGTGACCATACAGATGAAGCAAACTCTAACTGTGGACGAACGAAAGTTAAATAGGCTGATTGATTGTTGGGTTCTACACGCCGAGGCAACGCAGGCGATGAGGCGCGCCTTAGTGGAGGGCGCCGGATTAAGTTTGACCACCTGGGGATCTTTACCGTGCGCCGAAATCTCGTAGACACTGTCGTTTTTGCTTTTCGCCTCCATCAGAAAAGCGACCGCCGCCACCGGGACTCGAACCCGCGTAAGTTATATTGGCTGATTTACGCATGTCAGTAGGTGTGTTACAAGAGTTTTTGCATAGGTAAACCAATTATTTCGATGCTTAGGCACACACTGTGAATATATGATACGACCATGACAAGTGAGGTTTTAAGTGTACTCCTAGGTCAAGGCAGTATGACGTTGCCCTTGTCAAGTCAGTGGTATTGACAGAATATGTATGGTTAGGATTATTTCGCTTGTGAGAGATACAAATTATTTTACCCTTAGATTTAAGGTTCATCTGCTAGGTGCCGCACAAATTACAAATTATGTTTAGGTCATTTGGAAAGGCGATATGATCATCAGGAGTGCTTATGGGCCGATATATGATGCAATCATCTGCGAAAGCGACATGGAAGACGAGTTATTAGTAGGTAACTCATTATTGTAAATTATAAACCGTAAAGGGCCAAGAATACCATCTTGAGGGACGCCCGATATGACGTCAGTGAACGGGGAGCTGAAGCTATTGACCGCTGTAAATTGCTGGCGTAACGGTAAGAAGTTACGGAGTCACGATAGCGTAAGGGAATCTCATTGAAGGGACGATAATTTAGAGATAAGGCGGTAGTGGGCGACGTGGTCAAAAGCCTTAGAGTAGTCTAAGAAAATGGAATCGGTTTGTACATTGTTATCCATGTTAAGTGCAAGTCAGGCGGGAGTTCCAAAAGTTGAGGGTCACATGAGAAGCCTTGTCTAAACCCTCTTTGATTAGTGAAGCAGAAATTATTAGACTCACGGTGGTTGTAAATGTGGGAGACGATGATATGCTCGAGTGGCTTGCAACAAATGCAAGTCAGTGAATTGGGGCGAACGTTATTGGGGGAAGTTTTATCGCCACTTTTAAAGACCGGAACCACTTTTGCAGTTTTCGGGTCGTTGGGTAGCTGTCCGGATGATAAAGATTTTCGAAAGAGGCGAAAAAGAATCTGCAACACCTGCAACACAAAAAGAATCTGAAGAAGCAACACCTGGGTATGAGGTGCGCCGTACTGGAGGGCTGCTGGTTAATTTTTACCACATCAGAATTTCTAACGTGAGCCGAAATCTGGGCCCGCTTGCACGAACACACGTTCTTATTGGCAGTCTTATTCACAGTCTAGTCTTATTCACGGACTTCAATAAGACCACGAATAAGATTCGGACTAGTGCGCTTGCTCGAAAGCACTCGGGCCAGTCTACAGAGCAGCCTTATTGAAGAATATAGGGATAGCGGGTACGTAGGTGAGCACAAGAGGCCCCTAGGGAAAAGCGGGGAATACGCCGCAAAACTGCTTGTTGCCGTCGCCGGCGTTGGGCAAGCGTTTATTTTCAACCATGATTTTATAAAATCAAGAAATGCTGACCATCAGACGCCGTATTTGGTCCTTGTGACACATACGTTACAATGATCCGCCATCCTTGGTACGCCAACTCACGCGGCCGGGCCTCGGTCGCCCGGCCGCGTAAAGCAAAGATCATCTGCTCGAAGCGTGGGCCCGAGAAACCCACTGGGCTGACGCAAAAAGCAGCGACGTTGTCTGACGTTGTCGCAACACGAGTCGTGCGTTCATCTCACCGTAAATTAGGGAGTTGCGAATTGGCTTCGGGTTCATTGTCGTAGACTCGGATGCAACGAGCACTCCAGCGGCTCACGCCGCCTGGAACGGCGACACGTCACACGATCGCAACAACCCGCTGCCTCGCCGGCAGCACGTCAGCGAGGGCTGCCGATGTAAACAATCGCGCTGTAGAATATAGCCGAGTGTTGGTATTATGCATGCTGCTTTTATGTGTCGCCTCCGGATCCCATTTGCTCAAGAAGAATGCGCTTCGTAACCGCCACTTTCGAAGAGAAGGACTGAAAGACGCGAGTCTGCGCAGCTTCTCGTTGAAAACGTGATTTTATTTGACGCTCACGGGCAGAGGTACTACAGGCTGCTAGCGTTTTGATGTTGTGTGTAATTTTTTTGTCACATTGTAGTTCTATTGTGAACGCCTATTGTGAGCGCGAGACTCCGAAGCGTAGGAAATCATTTATTTCACTGCTCCATTATCCGCATCACCAAACACATCGAGGAACGCTTCGTCTTCTACGAGACTGATCATCATCATCGTTGGTTGCTGGTCCGGTGTTCCGAGACGGCTTAGTCGTACAATAAACGCCTTACCTCACCGAGTAACCAAGGCCCTTACAAGTGGTGGAGGTTGCGCTCGATCCCGTCCTCAACGCCTTCCAAGCAGACCCCTGGAGCTCCGTTCAGGTAGGCGATTGCCTGTAGCAGCGATGCAGCGTGAGGCCGGAAGCAGTCCCGCTGGCACCTCCCCTGCTGCGCCTCTGGCATTTGCTATCACCAGCTGCCAGCGCGATCCTCCTCATTTCGCCGGGCTCTACCATGAAGACGTTGAAGACTGGCTGGATCAGTTTACTCGAGTCAGTGCGTTTAACCGTTGGGATGACGTGGCGAAGCTACAGAACGTTGGGTTTTCCTTGGACAAGGTGGCACAAACATGGTTTTTAACAACAACCACCGGCTCGCCGACTGGGCCACCTTTTGTCAGGAGCTGCGCCAGATATTCGGTAGGCCAACCGCCGGTCAGACATGGCAAAAAGGGAAGCTGGCCAGTCGCCTTCAAGGCCCTGAGGAGACGTATGCGTCTTACATAGAGGACGTTCTCGCTCTATGTCGCCGTGTGGATGCAAGCATGCCGGGGGCCCGACAAGGTTCGCCATGTCCTGAAGGGCATAGCACCTTTTGCCTTCAACGCCCTTGTAATCAAAACCTTCGACCATCAGCGATATCCGGACAACCTGTCAGCGCCTGGACGAACTGCAAGCCGTCCGTCTGCAAGCAAATGGTCTTGCTATGCAACCACGGGGGGACGTGGACCTACGCGCCCTCATACGTCAAATCATCCGCGAAGAGCTCCAGTTCAATGACCCGCCGTCTCCTCCACGCGATTCCTTTCGCTCGGAAGCGCTCCAGTTGCGCGACCTCGTGAAGGAGGAGCTGGCATCCATGACGGGTGGATGCCGACGCCACCCCCCATTACTACAACTCCCACCCCGTCCTACTCGGCGATGGTATCGCGACCGCCCCTGCCTCAAGATGCCCCGTTCGCACCCGCACATGTAACAGCGATCTCCGCAGCGACCGTTCCACGGGGGACTACACCAACTGCGAACCCCTCGCCAGGCTTTCCCGAGCGACCGACCCGTCTGCTATTACTGCGGGATCCGGGGCACATATCCCGCTTCTGCCGACGCCGTATGCAAGATGAACGAGGAGGGTACGCACCGTTTGAACGAGATTTCGGTTATCCTTACGGTTCACAACGTCGTGTCTATGATTCAACCCCGCGACGCTCATCGCCACCCTCTCCCTCGTTTGAACCGCCTCAGACCAATCGTCCCTCCCGCCGCCGATCACCCTCACCGTATCGACGGTCCGTGTCTCCTCTTCACCCGGCTTCCCACGTTCCCGACAACCGCTCGGAAAACTAGCGCCTGCATTTTTCGGAGGTGAAACTGCGTCGCTCGGAAAATGCTCAAGTCCTCCTCAACGACCATCAAACTTTTTATCTGTGCTAGGGGAAAGGGAAATTTTTGTTAATGCTCTTGTGGATACTGGTGCAAGAGTTTTGGTTATTCATGCAGATTTGTGTTCGCGTCTCCGTAAGGTTAAAACTCCTTACACTGGTCCTTCACTGTGCAATGCTAACGGAGTCGTACTGCAACCCTCAGCGCAGTGTACAGTTCGAGTATTCATAGATGGAAGCCGTCATCACGTTCCCTGTGCAGTGCTTACTCCGTGTGCACACCAATTGATTCTGGGGTGGGACTTTCTATCTTCGGCGTCCGCTGTCATTTCCTGCAATTTACCGGCTGTCGAACTCACGGCTACCCACTTCTCCAGCGTTGATGATGAGGAGCCGCCTCGGTTGGTGGCACAAGCTGATCAGTTTTGTTTCCTGGGCAAGAGACACAAATGACAATGTGCTCAGATAGGATTCAAGATGGTGACATTTTAGCCGTTCCTGCAGGGTCCTTCCTTCCTAAAGGAGTCGTCATTCCCACCTGCCTCGTTCGGTTTTCGAATGGGTCAGCGGTACTTGCTGCAACGAACGTCAGTTCAGAGCCGATCTTGCTGCCCAAAGGTGCTTTTTGCTACTGCTGCTGCTGACAGCCAGGTCATGTCTGTTATGCCCATTTGCTCGTCGTCAGCAGGCCAGCCCCTTTTCGGATCCTGCATCGTCATCGGCCGCTCTTGTCGCAACCATTAGCTCTGACCTCAGCCCTAAAGAGGCAGAGTCCCTCCTTGCTTTGCTTAAAAAACACGCAGCTTGTTTTGACTTCTCTTCGTCGAAGCTGGGGCAGACTTCCGCAACAGCACACCGCATTGACACGGATGGCTCTCGTATCATCCGCCGCCGTCCGTATCGTGTATCTTCGTCTGAACGAAAGATCATCGAGGACCACGTTTCGGACATGCTTGAACGCAACATCATTCCCCCTTTCTGTTAGCCCGTGGTCGTCGCCCGTCGTTTTGGTTCGAAAAAAGAGGGATCAGTGCGTTTCTGCGTTGTTTATCGTGCACTAAAAAAAATTACCCGAAAAGATGTATACCCCATGCCCCGAATAGATGACGCTTTGGACTGTTTACAAGGTGCGGAATATTTCTCGAGCATTGACCTCCGATCCGGCTATTGGAAATCCCGATGCATGAATCTGACAAAGAAAAAACCGCGTTTTCACCCCGGACGGACTTTATGAATTCAATGTTATGCCTTTTGGATTATGTAATGCCCCAGCTACTTTTGAGCGTCTCATGGATACAGTCCTGCGTGGACTCAAATGGAGGACATGTTTATGTTATTTGGATGATTTGTGATCTTCTCATCGACTTTTCCTCAACATCTTGAGCGCTTGAACGAAGTACTTACATGTTTAGCAAATGCTGGACTTCAGCTCAACACAAAGAAATGCCGTTTTGCCAGCAAAACAATCAAAGTCCTCGGTCATGTTGTCAGCAAAGAAGGCATCCAACCAGACCCTGACAAAATAACAGCTGTGCTCAATTTTCCTCGACCGCTACAACAAAAAGCCCTCCGCAGTTTCCTCGGCCTTGCCTCTTACTTTCCCCTTTTATTCCCGGTTTTGCCACCCTTGCTTCACCTCTCAACAGGCTTCTGCAATCCGACGTTCCCTTCACCTGGCCCGACGACTGTGAAAAAGCTTTTCACGCTCTTAAAGTTGCGCTTACTTGTCGCCCAGTGTTGTGCCACTTCGATGAGACAAGACCCGCACTTCTCCATACCGACGCCAGTGGGACCGGCATTGGCGCCGTTCTCCTCCAACGGGATGACCAATCAAGAGAGCGGCCTGTTGCTTATGCCAGTCGCTCTCTCACGCCCGCCGAAAAAAACTACAGCATCACAGAACAGAATGCCTTGCCGTCGTTTGGGCTGTCCAGAAATTTCGGCCATATTTATACGGCCGCCATTTCACCTTTGTAACCGATCATCACGCACTCTGCTGGTTATCGACTTTAAAGAACCTTACTGGACGCCTTGGACGGTCGATTCTTCGTTTACAAGACTACGACTTCTCTGTCACATACAAGTCGGGCAAGAAACACCTCGATGCAGACGCGCTATCGCGCTGCCCGCTATCGCCTTCACATACTGCTTGCGTAACGCCGCCGGCAAAAGCGTTGCCGCTTGCGCCTGTCAGCTCCATTGCGGTCGGTGAACGCTTTGAGCTTAAAAAGCTCCAAAAGAAGACCACTATTGTCAAAGCATGTCGACAGACTGAGTGGTAGAATACAGCCTCCAAATAGTCGCTTGCGCCGCCAGCAAACAAAATTTCGGGTTGTTGATGGCGTGTTGCATCGTCAAAATTACCATCCTACTGGAGAAAAGTGGGTTCCCGTTGTACCCCGGGCACTGCAGCAGAAAATTTTGGAGGCCTTTGATGACGATGCGACCCTGGCCACCTCGGATATCAGAAAACGTATGACCGCATCCGAGCCCGTTTCTTTTGGCCTGGCATGTCCACAAGCGTATCCAAGTACGTCGCGTCCTGTACCTCCTGCCAGCGTCGCAAGCGCCCTACATCACCTCCGGCTGGACAGCTACAACCTATCTCGTGCCCCGCTGAGCCTTTTGAGGTTGTTGGGATTGATTTGTACGGGCCGCTACCTAGAACTCCTACCGGTTACCGCTGGATCGTCACAGCTGTGGACCATCTGACACGCTATTCTGAAACGGCTCCCTTGCGTACTGGATGTGCCGAAGAGGTCGCTAGCTTCTTTTTGCACCGCATCGTCTTGCGGCATGGCGCCCCTCGTGTCCTGCTAAGTGACCGGGGGGGAACGTTCCCCTCGAACATCGTTGCAGAAGTCCTGCATGCTTTACGAACTGTTCACAAATTGACCACCGGATATCACCCTCAAACTAATGGTTACTGAAAGATTTCATCGCACGCTTTCTGACATGCTTTCAATGTACATTGCACCTGATCACAGCAATTGGGACCACATACTCCCTTTCGTAACATTCGCTTACAATACGGCTACCCAACGCACCACCGGTTATTCCCCATTCTTCCTCGTATACGGCCGCCAACCGTCCTCGCCACTAGACACCTGTTTCTTTACCGCCCCTGTATCACGTTCTGCTCCAAACACTGAACAGTTCATCTCTCGCGTGAAGTATTGCCGCCAGCTTGCCCGTGACCGCACTACTGAGTGTCAGCAGGACAGGACAGAGCGCTACAACGCATCTCACCGGACTGTTGATTTCCGACCTGGCGATGAAGTTTTGTTATGGACCCCTTTCCGGGTTCCTGGACTTTGCGAAAAATTCCTTCACCGTTTCCTTGGACCGTACACCGTTCTAGAGAAAACCTCACCGGTCAACTTCCGCATAACCCCCGTAACTCCACCTGCCGACCGCCGATGCCGTGGCACCGAGATTGTGCACGTGTCTCGGCTCAAGCCGTTCCATCGTCGTCCTTCCGTGTGATTGCGGCCGGGAGGCCGCCTTACGGGCGGGGGGAAAAAAGTGTGAGCGCGAGCTCCGAAGCGTAGAAAAACATTTATTTCACTGCTCCATTATCCCCATCACCAAACACATCGAGGAACGCTTCGTCTTCTACGAGATATCATCATCGTTGGTTTCTGGTCCGGTGTTCCGAGACGGCTTAGTCGTACAATAAACGCCTTACCTCACCGAGTAACCAAGGCCCTTACACTATTTGTTTTTCCCGGGTTAATGGGCATGATTTTATAAAACAATACTTTGTTTCCCTCCTTTCCGTGCCACCTTTTGTCGGTGACAGGCGACATAGCAGACGATCAACATTCACACCGCGCGCTTGGCCCCCCGATGTCTGCTCGGGGCTAATATCGGGGGGCAACTATCACTCTGTCCATCTTTGTTTTACCTGAGGGGGAAAAAAAAACCGCGCTACCCGGGGAAAAAAAAGCCCACGCCCTAGCGCACAGCGAAATTTTAAAACGGTGGTTGGCTGCAGCCATCGGTGCCCCTTCCCAAAAAGGCATAGAGTTAATACTACTGACTCTAGAGGAAAAGCTGCCCGGCCAGCCCGTGCATTGAAACCGTGCTACACCCGGGGGCAGACATGATGCCACCCTCACAGCGTTGCCCGCTGTCTTTTTGCCTACTAGAGTTGGCGGCAGTAGTGGGTTTCACCTAGAACCCAAAGCATTCCATCATGGCAGCCACCGTTGCTGTGAGTGCGCCGTGAAAACTTTGCTGTGCAGAAACGTTGTGTGAAGTTTTTCCTGTGGTAGGAGCGAACTTTTGTGCATGCTGCCCGTTAGATGCAGTTTTGCATTCTCCGCCTGAGAAGGGTAGCGCGTAGATTAGCGGGTACTTCGTACGCTCGGAGAGGCAGCTTTTGCGGGTGCGTCAGGGGAGTTCGGTCGTCGCTTCGGAGTTAAGCGGACGTGTTTTTTCGCGCTCCTCTGCTTCGGAGGGACTTCATTTCGGCGGCCCGTTGCAAGCGCGGGCCGTTGGACGTCGCCCGGCTTTCGCTCTGCTGGTGTGGGGGTCGGGGCCAGCTCCCCCCCCCCCCCCCCCTCCCGTACCCGTCTCCAAAGCGGTCGGGACCGCCGCAGCCCTTTGCTCTTCGTCGCACGATGCTCGCCTCCGCGCTTCACCGTTCCCTTCGAGGTTTCTCGTCTCCCGGACGCAGCATTACGCCAGCCAACAGTGTTCGTGGTGTGTTGTGTGCGACGGAATCGACCACAGTGGAACTACTCTTCTCTACTCTTTCCTCACCTTTTAATCTTTACTTTTCTTTCTCCTATCCTATTTCCCCAACTATTCCCGCTTCCGGACTGTGTTAAATGCAGGTGAGCTCCCATGAGAGCTTAACATATCCCCAGTCCATTTATTTCCTGCTTCCTTTAAAAAGAAATAACTTCCCCCTGATTGCTTTTTTTCCCCTGATTTTTTTCCTGGTGTCTTTCCCCTGTATTCGCGCATGCACTGTTTCTGTATACATCATTTTGTGTGTGCTAAAAGAGTTCAGTTGATATGCAGCGCTAGTCCTGTGTAGTCTTTTCTTTGTTGTCCCGTCTGTACAGCGCTTATTTTAACATGTTTTCACACGCCTCCCCCCCCTTCTGTATGCGTCAGCTGATTGTTTTCGCAATCTATTGAGGTGCTCTTTACAACTACTTGCTTTTCTAGCGAATGGAAAGTTCGAACTGGACAACGCTTCCAAGAAATGCATGTAAATGGAAATCGTATTGGTGACTGCACTTTATGCTAAACAAACGTGCTTTCTGTGCCTGTGCCTGTCTACGAGGCCCCTGCAGCACGTGTGTCAACTTTTATCTCCAGTTGAAATGCGTTTAGGTAGTGGCCCTTGCGTTAGCTTAGATTCAATCACCGTGAAATACCCAAGCCTAATATTACTAAGTTATGTGCATCAAGAACTCTCTCAAGAGATTTTCCGTTTTTTCTAGGTACGCGTAGAAGATTTGTCATTGATTGTATGCTTGGGGGACGTCACACAAGGTACATGATTAATGTTGTCAGGTTACATTAGGTCGCAATAATGCTATTTAATACCAGCTTAAACAAAATCTCAACAAAAGCAAACCAGAGACTAGAAGATATCATGTAGAACGCGCATTTCTATTTTGGGTTTGTGGAACTATAGCTTTCAGTACTTCCAACTACAAAGAAAGTAGTGCAAGTGTTCATTAGTCGCTTCAGGGCTCTTTACCTTTTAAAATTTCATGCCCCCTCTCCCAGAATAAAGACGAAAATTGTGTGAGGAACTGACTATTTCCAGCAAAGCTATGGCAGGTTTAAAGCCAATAGACAGACAGGGTTAAAAGCCAAAAAAACCTTTTTGAAGAAAAAACAATTTCATGATAAAAAACCTAAACACTGGAGAAGAGGAGAAGAACGAAATAAACAAATACAAGCAGAGGCAGCATAAAAGAGCAAAAAATGAACAAAGCAAATGCAATTCTACGATGCAGTTAGTCACGAAGCTTTCCACGAAGGAGCAGACACTTCAGGAGAAATTTTACAAAAATGAGAAATTATGTACCCTATTTACATTATGTACACAGAAAATCGGACATATTTCAGTGGTTTTAGACAAGATGGAGCTGAAGTAGCCAAATCAGTTCTTGCCTTGAAGAAGCAGATTGCAGTGATTAAAAGAGAAAAACAATCACAGGTGCTGTAGGGGTGTTACCAGCATGCAGCATCCTTAGTTTGCCCATTTTGTCATTTTGCCTGCTTCTTTTATGCCTATCTTTTTTTTCGCCCGTGGTGCTGTCTTTGTACTGGCCATTTCCACATCATGTTTTTTTTTTCTCTCGAATTTTTTATCCTTGATTTTATGCCAGTCCTTTCCTTTCCTTTCAAGTTTCCTGTTCCCATTTGCACATGTAGCACAGCCATCTGGACAGTTCTTCTTCTTTCCTTGGTTAACCTCCCTAGCTTTCTTCTACAGTTTCTTCCTTTCTTTGAAGTCGCACATTAGGTCATCTTAGCCTTGCTCTTACCATCACAAACTTCCCTGAGGTCTGGTGGTATTACTGGGGGTGAAATAAAATTTGTTGGATGAGAATTGCTTGTACATATGACCCTCTTGCTTTTCTGTGTTTATTTTTGCTTATGATACACGGGCTGATGGCATTGCGATGGCCCATTATTTTTGATGAAAATAAGAATGCTGATGACCACAATCTGAATGAGCATTAGCTAGAACTTTCATAATCAGCTACAGCATTACTGGAACCCAGCTTCGGTAATGGAACTTCGTCATCATCCTTGTTGCTGTGAGCACGCTGGAATGGAAGCGTGGAAATTCTACAAGGTCTGGTGTGACACCTTTGTGGGCATCGATTTGATGTTGGCATAAATGAGAAGGCTGTGCTACACATATCGAATTCCTTCGTTCTATCGCGTATCGCATTCGCATATCGCATTCCTTTTTTTTATCTAGTGTATACAGCTGAAGAACGTCTCCAGATGGCCCTGGCTGAACCAATACGTGCAGATGTAACTGTCGCAAATAATAAAATTGAGAGTTCAATTTATTGTCGGCTTTCTTAATGACTGCCATATGCAATGGACATTAAGTGTCTGAATACTCTATATTAGCAATTGATAGTCTCATGCTAGGCAGTCTTATTCACCTGCTATAGTTATGTTTGGCAGCTGTTTCAAAATTAACCACTATGATTGAAGTAATGAGCGGTAATAACAATTTATAGGTGCACTCAAATTAATTTACTTTTCAAGGGAGACGTATATCCTTCGTCGACTTCGCCTTGCACAAAATACATGACGGTCCCATCGCGACCCAAGAAAGCGCATATGTGTGTCACCTCAACATGCTTCCTAGGCGGTTTCTGCTGACAGACAGATTTCCGGCAGAACCCGCAGGCATTTCAGGCAAAACCACCTGCAGGCGGGGTGGTCCTGATAATTGGGCGTGAACAGAAGTGGCCGTTTCCGTTCATTTGCGAAGGCACCCAGGGAAGGACAGAATAATTTTTCTTAACGCCCCCCCCAACACGGGTGCCCATCTCACATGAATGAAGGTTACTCCTCCTCTTCCTCCTCTGTGCAGGTATATACATGGGCCATATGAGAGTAGAGGTGCAAGTATACGTAATTAAACAACGTCGCTGATCCACCGAGTTTAAGAAATGTGTCATGCAAAGCATCAAATATATTCTCGAAAATTTCAGATTGCGTGTTTCAGCGATCGAAGGAGCATGCACCAATCGCACACACCCATACAGGAGATTTCTGCACCTACATTCGGGATTACCTTTCGGCTTCGCCTTGTCGTCCTCTAGAAAACCACCTTATCGTGAAAATAAAGTTACCATTATTATTATTAGTTGGCGGTTGTTTTATCTCTGACTCAAGTAAAACACCGTTCAGTGAAAGTATAACAGCACCCGTAAACAAGAGCCTAGTTATACGCTAGGCATGATAAAATGGTTCGTACATTTGTTTTGTTTTTAATTTAAGAATCATATACGATTAAAAGGAGCTGATCTGCCCAGACATGTTTCGCGTAACATGATATCACCGGCTGACGGCGAGTTCAAATCGGCAGCAGCCACTACGGACATCTAGAGAAGGTGTCCTTGAAGATAGCCGGCGGCGGCTTTATTCCGTATCGTCGGCAGTCTTCGCAAGCTTGTCTTCGCAAGCAACGAAGTCACACAGCAGACACTAAGGCGTGTTAGAGTGAACCTTTGTAAATTAGCCCCACACGACTGACGCTCCTCACAATATACCGAAACTGAATTTGGCGCTTCAGCCCGACGTCTTCTTCTTGCTTATAATTTCATTTGTTTTTGTTCGTCAAGCATGAATACTTCAAGAAAACTAATAAAAAGCATGCAAACTTGTGAAGAAACTCAGTCATTGCCATAAAAGGTGCCTAATTTTAGCTTAGGGCCCTAAATTTGTGCCTCATTTTCAAGAAAAATTGTTAGCCATATCTTCAACTACTGATCTGGCAACTACAGCGTGGCATCATGGCGGCATTCATGTTTAGACACATTTCTGAGCCAGCTTTACCCGCCTGAAAGTAGGTAGGCCTTGCGGCTTCCGGCGCCTGCGTTGTCTGTCGCTTTCCGCCCTCTCTCCCGAGGGCGTTTCCAACGGCGTCGATCTCCTCGGAACAGGCATTTATTTGTTCCAAGCAGACGGTCGAACGGCCGCCGCTTGGTATCGTTCGCCGCTTGTACGGCTACTGAACTCGTTTTTCACTGTATGGAGGTCGATCTTTATGATGAAACGACCGACCACGTCAGCATAAGACTGTGAATAAGACTGCTCGGAGAAGGCTTATTCACAGTCTTATTGCGTTCTTATTTAGAGTCTTATTCGCTGTTTTAAGTTTCCAGAAAGCGTCTTATAGCCTAGGGAACATAAGACCCCGAATAAGACTGCCAATAAGATTAGACTGCGAATAAGACTGTCTTATTTGGCTTCGAGCAAGCAGGCCCTGGACACATGGGCGTTTTTGTTTTTTGCTGTGATGAGGAAAGCAGCAATCACAGCATAGATAGAACTCGCCTCCTTGGACTCAGCAGCAGAACGCCATATCCACTGAGTTACCTCGGCGGGTTGTCAATAAGTCTGCTACGATATTTCACCAGTGTTCGTGGTCTATCTTTTGCCGCTGTCTTCTAATCAGGTTAACTGCTGGCTCACCCGCTGCATCAGGAGTACTTTATTCCATAGTGAAAACAACATTGAAAGAGGTTTCGCTAGCTGCATTTTAGTACGAAGTAAGATTGTATGACTTTACGACGCAAAAGCTGTACAGCTTTCATATGTAGCCATACGGCTGAATGGAGGTGGATGTCACTATTTCCTGCTCAGAAACTTACTCCACGTTGGGGATTTCCCTAAATCAGGTAGATAAACACCTGTTTAATAGTTCGAGTTATAAATTCGCTCTCGCGCTACACATGGCTAGCCTCTTCGTTCGCTCAGTTGGTATAGTGACTGCCCTAGATAGGCGGCGATCCAGGGTTCGAATTCTGGACTAGGACAAATTTGTCTTCATCAGCGGAGTTTACGAGGAAGCTGTACAGCTTTCCTTTATACCCGTACGGCTGCATTGAGGTGGATGTAAAATTTTCCTCCGCATAACATTACCACATCTTGGGGATTTCCCCTAAATCTGGTCTATAAATACATTTTAGTAGTAACAGACCTACATATGAAAATTGTGCCGCCGCGCCGACGTTCATCCGAATTTGTGTCATTTCGCATGTACAGGAACCCGACGGAAGTACCTCAGGAGTGCTGACATTACAAAGTACCTTCATCGTGTCCTCGTTGTGGCTCAGTACATCTGAAAATAGCGTGATGTGGAGGGCAGAGCAAGGAATGAGCCCAAAAATTAACCTTCTGCGTCATACTCCTGATGGTCGAAAAATTGCATAGTGTTGTTCTTTGTTTTGTTATATACAATAAAATGAATTTTCGAATGATTTTGGCTGCTTGTATACTTAGTACATTTCGGAAGACAAGGGTTTCTTGTGGGTGGGTTCAAACGGTGACGCGTGGGAAAATTGTTGCCCCATTTATGCAAGGGCGAATATTTAAAGTGTGGGTTCAACCCCACTGCGATGCCGATTTTTAATCTTGAAATCTGTGCTTACCCACGGCGTTATGACATCCTTTACCATACCGCTGGAAGAGATGAGTATGAAAAATTGTAATTATATTGTGGTCGTTAACTTGAACTCTGCTACATAGGAGAGTTCTTGCGTAGGCATTCATCAGGAAGAGTACAAACATTGCCATAATTAGGGTATCCCCTGCAATCTTTTTACAGATTTAGTATTATTTATTCATCCTGGTTACACACGTAAATTGTTTCTGCTTGGAATAGTCACACATAAAAGTAAGAACATGCCATTACAACGCTATAGCATGAATATAAGCCCTGATAAACTTTTGTTTACGCGTATAACTAATAAAAAGTACCATTCATCTACCCGTACAGCATTAAAGGAACTCCAATTTATAACAGACAGTTATATCTTGGCGTAACAATCACTAGCACACTGGCTTGGTCCCCCACATTGAAAAAATTTGTTCATCCACACGACGGAAATTGGGTTTGTTCAGGCATAAACTGAAACATTCTCCGCCTAGTACAAAACTCCTCGCCTATAATACAATATTCCGGTCTAGTTTAGAATGTGCACCTGAGGCTTGGGATCCACATACTGAAAAGGATATTAACAATCTTGAGAAAATTCAACGATTAGCTCTTCGTTTTATTTTCAACCGCTTTTGCCAGTATGACTCCAAAACAAATCTGGTGATAAACAACAAAATTCAAACTTTAGAATGCCGAAGAACAATAGCAAGTCTACAACTTCTTTCCTACTTATCTAGCAAAAAGGCATACTAGGCTTACCAAACGTCCTTTCTCCTCTATCCTCGCGTCCGACAAGACGACATTGTCACGTAGGATAGGACACAATGGTAAAGAAAGGGGTTTTATTTAGGACGAACTTGTGCCCGAACAAGAAGAGAGAAAACGAGAAAGGTCCTTGCGTCTCGTTCGATCTCCGACAACGACTGCCTGCGTTCGTGGCATGATCTCTTGCGTGATCTCCCCCTCGCAGTGAACGTGCGCTCGCGCCTCCGTTGGCGAACACAGACAAGCTCACACTCCCGGCGCCAAGTTTGCGCTGCCGGTTGCAGCCGATTCTTGCGCGTGCAACGCGGCCCACTTTGCGACATCTCCGAAAGCATGCGGCATTACTCCCCTTCTCAAAGAGGCAACGTCTCGATGCCTTTCTAATCATAGACCAAGCATGCTATATCATAAAGACCAGACGTGAGGGAGCACGTGACAGAAATCAAACAAAAACGCTACGCTAACAAAAAGAAAAGAATATAAAAGTTCAGTATTTGAACTAACACACAAATCCCTTATTATACGCGCAAAACACAGTCAGGGCCACATTCAGCTTTGTTTGTCCTTAATAAAATACAACAGAAACAAAGAACTGGATAACACTAATGACGGAGCCGTATTACAGCACAAAGTACGGCTTCATCCGTACCAGATGAACTATATCAGCTTGTGGCTGGCGTCGGGTCTGCACAATTCCATCTGGGATGACCTCGTAGTTCACGTCGTTAATACTCCGTAGCACTCGGTACAGTTCGAAGTAGCGGTGGAGAAACTTCTCGCACACGCCCGGGCTGCGGATCGGAGTCCACAGCAAACATTATCTCCCGGGTTGCACTTCACCTCTCTTCGACGTAAGTTGTAACGTGCTGCATCGGTCGTCTGCTGTCTCTGAATGTGAAATCGAGCCAGCTGGCGGGCTTCTTCAGCGCGCTGGCTGAAAAGCTCGGCTTTTAGAATTACTTCGTCGTCGATTTCCCAAGGCAACCTCGCGTTTAGCATCGTTCGAGTCTCACGGCCATAGACGAGACGGAAAGGGGGAACCGGGTTGTCTCTTGCATAGCGGTATTATAGGCGAATGTGATGTACGGTAGTACTTCATCCCATGCCTTGTGCTGGACATCTACGTACATGGAGAGCATGTCGGCTATTGTCTTATTTAGTCTTTCAGTTAACCCGTTTGTCTGAGGGTTGTAATCCGTCGTCTTGCGATGTGAAGTGCCGCTCAGTCTGAAGGTGTCTTGCATGAGTTGCGGCGTAATGGCTGTTCCCCTGTCCGTGATGACCATAAATGGGTCACCTAGTCGTAGCACAATTACATGTAGAAAGAAACCCGCAACTTCGGAGGCTGTGCCTCTAGGTAACGCTTTCGTCTCCGCGTAACGTGTTCGGTAATCGGTCGCCACCACAATCCACCTATTGCCCGATGACGAGAGAGGGAAAGGTCCTAGGAGGTCTAAGCCGACTTGCTCGAATGGTATCGTTGGGGGTGTTATGGGGTGCAGGAAAACAGCTGGCTTGAACGGTGGCATCTTGCGTGTTGACACTCCCGACATGTTCTGACGTAGCGTTTCACTCTAGAAGCTAGTTTAGGCCAGTAATAACTCTGGTGAACTCTACCGAGGGTTCGTGGAAATCCCAAGTGGCGAGACGTGGGTTCATCATGGCACGCAAAAGGAATTTCGTCCCGAAGATCCAGTGGCCCGACGAGAAGGTACAGCTGCCATCTAGCCTCCGTGTTGTTCTTGTAGAGGACACCGCTCCGAAGGCAGTACGAAGGGAACCCTCGCGCAACGCTACGTGGTATAACAGAACTTCGTCCCTCCAAATGGTCAATAATCACTATAAGGTCTGGATCTGCTCGTTGCCTTGTCGCCATATCTGATTCACTTATGGAACCGAGTAAGGCAGTGTCCTCTTTAGCGTTTCCACCGGTTGTTTCGACAGGGGCACGGGACAGGCTGTCAGCGTCGTTGTGTTTCCGGCCTGACTTGTGAACACTCCGTAAGTCGAATTCCTGTAGCCGTAGACTCCCACGCGCAAGACGGCTCGATGGGTCCCTCAGGTTGGTTAACCAACAAAGGGAGTGATGATCAGTGATCACTTTAAGCTGTCTGCCATACAAATATGGGTGAAATTTGGTAATGGCCCACACTACCGCTAGGCACTCCTTTTCGGTCGTCGAGCAGTTCGACTCGGAACGTGAAAGGGTGCGGCTGGCGTAGGTGATCACTCTTTCGGTACCTTCTTGCCGCTGGACAAGCACGGCCCCTAGTTCGATGTTGCTGGAATCCGTATGGAGTTCTGTTTCCGCATCCTCGTCGAAATGCGCGAGCACAGGAGGTGACGGCAAGCGCTGGCGCGACTCGTCGAAGGCTTTCTGCTGATTTTCGTGCCAGACAAACTGGACGTCTTCCTTGGTCAGCCACGTAAGGGGCTCAGCCATCCTGGAAAAGCCTTCAATGAACCGACAGTAGTAGGCGCGGAGCCCAAGGAAGCCACCTTACACCTTTTTTATTCCGAGGGGAGGGAAAACAGGCGAAGGCGGCCGTCTTTTCAGGGTCACGTCGAACTCCATCCGCACTGACGACGTGTTCCAGAAATTTGAGCTCGGTGAAACCAAAGTGACACTTTTCCGGTTTCAGTGAAAGACCAGCTGAGCGCAGTGTCTCCAGTACTTGCCTGAGCCTGCTGATGTGCTCTTCAAATGTGGTCGAAAACACAACAACGTCATATAAGTACACAAGGCAAGTTTGCCACTTCAAGCCGCAAAGTGCCGATTACATCATTCTTTGGAATGTGGCTGGGGCGGAACAGATGCCGAACAGAAGCCACCTTAAATTCATAGAGACCGTCCGGCCTGACGAATGCGGTTTTCTCGCGGTCTCTCTCGGCAACCTCTATCTGCCAGTAGCCGTTTCCAAAGTCGATGGACGAAAAGTACTTAGCCCACCGAAGCTTGTCCAGAGAGTCATCTATGTGCGGCAACGGGTAAACTTCCTTTTTTGTCAGACTATTCAGTTTTCTATAGTCAACGCAGAAGCGAGGAGTTCCATCTTGTTTTTTCTTACCAAGGCAACAGGCGAGGACCAAGGGCTGTGTGATGACTGGGTGACGTCGTCGTCGAGCATAGTTTTCACTTGGGTTTGAATAGCTTCTCGCTCCTTACTTGACACGCGCTACGGCTGTTGCCGTATGGGTCGCGTGGTTTCATCGGTTATGATGCGGTGCTTCGTAATTTTGGTCCGTCGTACTTTAGATGAACAAGCAAAGAATTCCTCAAATTCCTGCAGGAGTTCTCAAAGCTGGCTCTCTTGTTTTTTTGGCAGTTGTGAACGGATGTCTAATTTACGGTCGAATCGGTTTTTCGGTGTTTCACAACACTCACTTCTCCAAGCTTGAAACATTCGACGACCTCTGTAATTTTCTCGACGTAAGCTATGGAAGTACCCCGATATAGATGACGGTGCTCATTGCTAAAGTTTGTGACGAGTACATGCGTTCATCCATCACGCAACTGGACAATGCCTCTCGCCACGCACACTTCCAGAGTGAACAGGAGAGACAGGGTGGCGTCCGCCACTGCTTCGCCCAAAGGGAATTCCCTCACACGAAACTTCGACCAGCACGCTTGATCGCGGAGGAATGGTGACGCCGTCGCCTGTGATACGTAGGACTGGCATACGATCACAGTCACTTTCCTCAGTGGCTAACTCCATTGCGAAAGCAATCCGGCAATTCCGAAAGTCGATCACGGCCCCATATTCGCGAAGAAAGTCCATACCAAGGTTGACATCTCGAGAGCACTCACGGAGAACAAAGAAGCTTGCGATGAAAGTTGACCCCTGAATTTTAATCCGAGCAGTGCAGATACCAATCGGCGTGACAATGTGCCCTCCAGCTGTACGAATTTGTGCTCCTGCCCATGACGTCGTCACCTTGTTCAAACGCGTCACCATTTTCCCGCTGAAAATAGAATAGTCCGCTCCGGTATCTACTAAAGAGTCCATGCTCCAGCCGTCGATATGAATGGGAATATCCAGAGACTTGTTTCTCACACCATCATTCGCCGTCATCGTTGCGTCACGTGCAGGCACTGTTAACGGTGGAAGCTCTCGATGATCGTTTTGGCACTCAGCGACCCCGCCTCCAAAGGCCGCTGCATCTAGTTTTCCCGACCAGGGCACGGTGAGCGTACGCTGTCATAGCCAGAGCGGTTCGCACGAGGCCGGCGCGGCGATGGTGACCTGGAGGGACGACGGTTTGATTTTACTGATGTACGCTGGCGTGCGAGGTAGTTCTCGATCTCGCGGGGTATTTCACCAGATCTGGGCCTGGGAGCATTGACTCCGAAGCACCGAAGCCCGAAATCCCTGTACGGACACCCACGGTACAAGTGTCCAGCCTCGCCACAGTGGTAACAGAGGGGGAGTTGATCGGGCGTCCTCCATACGTCCGACTTTTTTTTTTTGAGGTGAGGTATCTTTTATTTCAATTTATCGTTATATACATCGAAGGCTGACGATAAAAGCTGCATAGAAGCAGCTTGACGAGCCCGTCAGCCCAATTCAAACGTCAGCAGCAGACGGCAAAAATGCATGCTGTACAGCTTTTACAGTAATAAACACAAAACACACCAAAGTAACGCAATTCTATTGCGATAACAAAGATATGCAAAGTAAAATATATATATATATGCACGCTAACATCTAAACAAAGAAACGATATTTTATTCGAAAAACATGAGAACGCTACAGGAAAATCATATTTTTGCTGAGAAAAAAAAGACAAACAAGAAAAAGAGAAACGACTGAAACATACAAAATGCAAATAGTGTCAGTTTACAAAAAAAATGCACCTGTAAACAAAAAGTGATAAACAAGTATACATATGAGCTACTGCATACAACAGAACAGGAATAAGCACTCCAAGAAAAATGGTTACACCAATCAGGGCATTACCCACAGTGAGATGTATAATTCATTAAAACGTTACAGATAGGAAAAACAGTAATGCTAATTATTGAAGGCCCGAAAAATTGGAGTAGCAAAGAAGAGAAGAATTAAAGGAAGGCCCGCAGCGAAGTGTTTTGCAAAGCAGCATTGATAGGTGCTAGCTTGGCGATAACAAAATGGGCAACGTAAAGAAAAAAAAAGAAACATTACCAGAATGACGCTATCAATCTACACCCTTCCTTTTTGGAAGTACGTGTCATATCTATATTTCGTGCTTCCAGTTTGTTCAGTAAGCGCGGCAAAGTATTAGATAATGTTTGCAGACCGTATGATGTACGAAAGGTGGGCACGTGCCATCGTTCAGTGTTTCTGCAAGTGTACACAGGCGAATTCGGGCAAAGGCAGGCCAGCTCAGATAAATTTTTGCAATTTTTCGCTAGTTCTTTCTTAAAGCTAAGAGCTAATCTTACATTATAAAGATCGAAAATTTTGGTAATGCAGTATTTCTGAATAAATGACCAGTGTGGGCCGAGAAGCTGCAGATTCCAAATGGAACGCAAGGATTTTTTTTGCAGTAAATTGAGTCTATTTTTATTAGCAAGCGTAGTAGTTCCCCAAACTAGGTGAGCGTAATTTAGATAAGATTCAAACAAAGATTTATAAAGCAGTAACTTAACTTTAAGTGGAATTAAGTGACGGTGTTTGCTAAGAATTCCTGCAATGCGAGACAATTTTATAATTACAGAATTAACGTGGTCATCCCAAGTAAGGTGACTACTGAAATACACTCCTAATACCTTCAGGCATTCCACAATTTCTATTGAGTCAGAACCAAATTTAACATACTGTGGAACAATGATTTGTTTATTTCTGGGTCGAAACAGTATAGCTTTAGACTTATTTGCGTTTATTTTTAATCGATTAGTAATTGACCAGCATTGAACAGACTGCAAGACAGCGTTAGTTTTCCTTCCGATCTGGTCTGACGAGTCCAACGAAAAAAGTATGGTCATATCATCGGCATACAAAATGCACTTCGCTTGTTGACATAAGCTTAAAATATCATTAATATATAAATTAAACAACAAGGGTCCTAATATACTACCCTGTGGGACGCCAGCTATTATACGCTTAACAGATGATTTGTGGGTGTCAATGCAAACATACTGTGTACGATTGGCTAAGTAAGAGGCGAGTAAAGAGTGAACGCAACCGCGGAAACCATACCTATCAAGTTTCGATAAAAGTATGTTGTGATTAATGCAATCGAATGCCTGAGAAAAATCTATGAACACGCCTAGAACAACTTTCTTTTCTTCAAAGGAGCGTAATACGTATTCTTTTTGTTGAAGTAGTGCTAATTCCGTAGATTTGTGTGTTACAAAACCGAATTGATCATCAGAAACTAATTTATGAGTTTTACAAAATGATGCCATCCGAATTTGAATGATTTTTTCAAGCCCTTTAGAAAATACCGGCAATATTGACACGGGCCGATAGTTTGACACACATCTCCTGTCTCCCTTTTTGAAGAGGGCGGACACTTTTGCCTTTTGCATTTCGGTGGGAAAAACGCCTGAATTAAGGCAGAGGTTAAAGATGTCTGTAAGTACTGGGGTTAATATATCAAGGACGTATTTCACCGGCTTTATCTGGACGTCATCTGCATCCCGGCTTTGAGAATTTTTCATGTTCATAAAAACAGAATAAACTTCAGAGCATGTCACTGGGTTCATAAACATGCAATTACTGTTATAAAAATATGAATTTTCATTTGGCGGTGCAGCACATTCAGTCCTTCGGCTAACAAAATAATCATTAAAGGCATCACACATGTCTTTGCCCGCGACGCTAGCTCCATCAACAGTTATCTCACCAGGAGCTATGACATTGTTCGAATGCAGAACTACTGTATTTATTTGTGTCCATATTTTTTTCACGTCATCATGGCAGGATTCAAACAGTGCGTAATAGTACGCATCTCTTGCCTGTTTTAATTCTTTGTTGAGTTTATTTCTGTATAGTTTGAACTGTGAAAATAGTTCTTGATTACGCTGTTCAACAAATTTCTTGTACATTTGATTTTTCTTCTGAATTTTTTTCAGTAAGCTCGACGTAATCCACCCTTTTTTTGCTTTTTTAGATGGGAAACAAGCGCGGGTTGGAAAATAAGTATTGTAGATTTCTACAAATTTACCAAAAAAAGTGTTGTATGCGACGTTTGCATCCGTCATGGCGACGACGTGAGCCCAATTCACACAAGCAACTGCCTCCCTAAAGGCCTCAAGTCCATTTCCGGTAACGCGTTGTACTAGACGCCGCCTCGGCACCGTCTTGTTTACTTGTGTTTTAACGGCAAATACAACTGGAAAGTGGTCGCTGATACCGTAGCCAACCACGGAACTTAAATAACGATCCTCATCAAAGTTTGTAATAAAAAGGTCAATAAGAGATTCAGTGGTAGGCGTAATTCTTGTTGGTTTAGTAATGGAATTGGCGCAGCCATTGGCTGCAATAACTGCAAGAAAATCTCTGGTAACGCTACTATCAGAAAGCAAATTTATATTAAAATCACCTCCTAATACCACGTAATATTTTTTGAGATTTACATAGTTCAAAAATTTCTCTAAAAATGAAAGAAAATCTATGATACGACCAGCAGGAGGACGGTAACAAACCGCAATGACCATGCAGCCCGATAGTGTACAAAAAAATTCATAATCAGGTGTAAGTTCACAAAATTCAACCAAGGGGTCACAAGCAATTGATTTTTTAACCAGGACACAAACTCCACCACCGGCACCAACTGTTCTATTTAAAAAATAAGAGTTATAATTTGGAAGCTGAATAACTTGTTCCGGACAGGTATACCAAGATTCAGTTAACATAAAAACATCCATCATGTCAAGCTCACTAAACAGTTGTTCGAGGGTGGCCGACTTATTAACAGCAGATTGCACGTTGAGGTGGAAACAGCGAAAAAATGTGTCACATAGGATTGGTTGATTTTTCAATTGATCAAAGGTGTCGTACTTAACTGTGGCCATTATTGTTGAGAGTTTGCATTAGCCGAAGCATTCTTTGTCTTACTTTGCTCTTGAACGGCGACTGGTTGTCGTGCTTTATCATATGTACTTAACACACAGACCTGGCTACACACCATAAGCAGAAATATTAGAGGGCGTATATGTGCAATAAATCGAAAAGGAACACGAAAAACAGAGCTTAATTCTAAAGCAAAGGTGCGGCATGATTCACAGAGAAATTGGGATAATGAAGGAACCGACAATATTACAGCGCCCATCACATTTCCAGAAATTATTTGTATACAAAGAACAGATTTAATTTTTGTGTATTTCACCGGGGTGATGTTACATGTTTTCACGTAAGTCACAAGAGCAGCAAAGGCAGGTTTGACAAATGCAGTTTTCCTTTACAAGCTCTGATGCTATCGGAAAAGGGCAAGCCATCTAGCATACTTCAGGATCAATTTAAACCACTTTGGCAAGGTCGGCATCGCAGGTGATGTGCAGTACAGGTGACTTTTCTGCCTTCCGCATGAGAATTCTGCCCTGGGATACCCAAACAAACTTCCAGTCTTTATCACGCTTCACCTGACGAGCCTTGCCCAGCAGTATTTTGTTTTCAACACAAAGGTGTTCATTTAAGTAGAGCGGGAGGTCAGGATCAAAACCGAGAAGACCCGTCTGCAGTTTCTTTTTTCTAGCGGCTTCGAGCAAACTGTCTCGTGCACGTCTTGTTCGAAATTTGACTATTACATGGAACTGATCCTTTTTTTTTCGTTGGCACCCGATGAGCGACGTCGATATCGTCTTTGCTAACTTCGACTTCAAGGCACTTAGCAATGTCTTCAACGGCTTTCTCCAAGTCTTCGTTAGGCGCTACCGGTATACCTTGGATTTCCACGTTCATATTCCGGCTGTACTGCTTAAGTTCAATCAATTCTTTCCTAGCCACAGCAAGCTCCTTCCTTAACTCCTGATTTTGTTTGCAGCATTCTGCGTTCCGTATCTTTACCTCAGCAATCTCACGACGAAAACCATCGACATCTTTTTTGAAGTTCTCAAAGCAGTCGTTCATGAATTTCATGGATTGGTGAATATCGCCCAGCTCAGTACGAATTTCCGCATTGGAAGTTGTCACCTTTGCTACCGCATTTTTTACGTCACTCGAAAAGACGTCAAGCTTGGCTAACAAATCGCCCAAAACCTTTACAACCTCCTTACTACTGTTTGGTTGCTTTTCAGCAAGCGCCTTCGTCACGTCCTGGAGGCCGCTAACATTTCGCTCCCCATACCTCGCTGAGGGACACCGGCAGAGGTTGAACAACTTTGAGAGGTGTAGAAAAAGACTACAAAGCACTGCTAGCAAACAGAGAGGTAGCACACTTGTGACAGCACACTTGTGGCAGCGACAGCAACGGCAAAGAATTGCAAGCAATTTAGGCGAAGTTGTGGTCGGCATAAGCCGCCAAACCAGCCTGTAAAATTGTAGAAGAGTTGATCAGGTAGCGTTCACACGCCGCCGCTGCCGCTGCCAGAATGATCCTCGCTCCGGTAGACACGGCAGCACCGCCCCCCGCGATGCCAGCGATAGGAAGTCAAAGTTTTTGTGCAGCACTGGTAGATGGCAGGGCCAACAACGCAGGCTTGCAGTGAAGCCGGCTCTCGGAACGGAACGATGCGTCGTCTATGATGCTTGGCACTTGCGATGACAGCCACAGCGCAGCACGCCTCCCCGCAGTCTGTAAAATTGTAGAAGAGTTGATCAGGTAGCGTTCACACGCCGCCGCTACCGCTGCCAGAAGTCGGTCAGCGAAGCCTGTCGGTCAGCGAGCCTCCGAGGTCGGTCAGCGAAGCCTGTCGAAGCTCCGGCCGGTACCATTGTTCCATGGGCGGCTGTGTACGTAGGGGACGGCACAAACGGTGCTGATAGCCTAACACCCTGTGGCTTTGCGTATGTCGGTGACAGTACAATGGGTGGTGGCTGCCTGACTGCCTGGCCATACGTTAACTGCATCGGTTCAGGCGGTACAGGCGACGCATCGTCATGGAATGATAACACTCTGAAAGCTTGCTGTACCTCCTGTCTTACAATGCTCGAGATGGTTCCTGCTGTAGCCTGTGGCGCCATTCCAAGAATTTTATGCAGCTCCTCACGAACCACCGGGCGAATTAGTTCACGGAGGCCACTGATGCTGTGACCAAAGGAGGCGCTAAGGCTTTCAATTGGAGCTGCAGTGGCAACTTGACGATCGTACGCGTTTGAACGCTGTCGCAGAGTCGTTTCCATTACGGATGCCTCGGAGATAAACTCGGCGACGGTCTTGGGAGGGTTCCGAACAAGGCAGCCGAACAACTGCTCTTTCACGCCACGCATCAGGTGGCGTAGTTTCTTTTCCTCTGGCATATTGTGGTAAGCTCGCCTAAAGAGGCGCGTCATGTCCTCCTCGTACATGCTGACGCTCTCATTCGGCAGCTGCACGCGAGATTGCAGCGCGTGCTCGGCCCTTTCCCGACGATCCGCATTTTCATGGTCTTTCAGATCCTCACGGCAGAACTCCTGCCACGTGCGCAGCGCACCTTGCCTATTCTCGATCCATGTCCGAGCGCCGTCCTCCAAGCTAAAATAGACGTTTTTCAGAATTGGCAGCGTCGTCCCACTCGTTGAAGCTTGCCACGCGTTCGAAGTGGCTCAACCAGTCTTCGGCGTCTCCGAAGAGATCTTCGTCTTCGTCTTGGAAGGCTTTGGGCGTTCGCGGCTGCTGAAGAACGAAATGGCCTTGCGCGCTGTTGACGCTGGTCATGGTGGCCCAGCTGAGCGTGTGCTCCGTCGCTCTCCTAAGTCTCCTTGTTGCGGTGGGTAGAAGCCCGAATCTCAGGTGAGGCCCACTGAAGCCGGCAATTGCTTCGTGGATGGACGGGTGTCAACTCGTTGCCTGCAGTCCCACGTCGGGTAGGCCTGTCGTCTCGATTCATGCAGAGGCTTCACAGGAGTTTACCCAGCACCTTCACCACAATTTGTCACGTAGGATAGGACACAATGGTGAAGAACGGACATTTATTTAGGGCGAACTTGTGCCCGAACAAGAAGAGAGAAAACGAGAAAGGTCCTTGCGTCTCGTTCGATCTCCGAGAACGACTGCCTGCGTTCGTGGCGTGATCTCGCGTTATTTCCCCCTCGCAGTGCACGTGAGCTCACGTCTCCGTTGGCGAACACAGACAAGCTCGCACTCCCGGCGTCGAGTTTGCGCTGCCGCTTGCAGCCGGTTCTTGCGCGTGCAACGCGGTCCACTTTGCGACATCTCCGAAAGAACGCGGCAATATCATTCACCCAACCTCACGCCTATCTTTGACCGTACTAAAAATTTCAAATACTCTTTTTTTCCTCGCACCATAACAAATCGGAATTAATTTCCATAACAAATCTTTGAGTCTGGTAATGTTCTAAAATGTATTGACAATTATTATGAAGTTTCATTTTGATTTCGTGCGTTACTTTCTTGCATACATGTCTTATTTTTTCACCTCTGTATTGTTTCCCATTTGGTGGTATGTATATGCAATGTAACAACCCCACTTCAATTTTGTGGCCTGCAGTATTTCTAAATACATAAATAATAAATATATAGCGGTTCCTTCTTAGCCGAGCCTTAAGGATTGAGTATGTATTCTCGAGAAAATTGCGCGCACTTACAGTTCACGTGATCTCAGAACTGCGAATTGGACTAGTTGGTGAATTTGGATGTCTAAACCTTCAACGAGTGCAATACTGGAACTAGAACACAAACAGAAGAACCGCAGGCAGTACCTCAAAGCTGAAGTTCAATGAGGACCCACGAAAACTATATACACTCCCAGTTCCCACAGCACGCATGCGTCAACAAAAATAGATGGTAACAACCTAAAGCCATAAAAAAAGCACGAGAAATCCGTGGCGCAACTCCGAGGACATTATCAGTTTTCTGGACAGTTCCCCCCCAGTGTCTTGTTTTTCAGTAGATGTGAAAGACCGGTTTTACAGTGTTCCGCAAGAACGTCTTTTACTGGAAGTAGAGGACTGCATACTCGCTTATGGAGCAGTCAAGTTCCAGAATGAAACGTGTGTTAGTGTTCCTTCTTTCTTGGACCTGCTCAGGATCTATTTGCAGTCTGTGTACATTGAATTCGAAGGAACTGTTTATTCCCAGCAAGACGGGATCACGATTGGCTCATGCATAGCTCCGGTGTTAGCAGACATTTATTTGGCAAAAGGGGATGTGAATCTTCTCGAGGACTTGACACCACTTGGTGTAACAAGGGGTTTCCGCTACGTGGACGACTTTTTAGTATGCATGCCTTCAGGAACAAACCTCGACAGTGCCATCCCTAAAATTATGGAACAGTTCAGCCGGTTGCATGTGGGGCTAGATTTCACGCACGAAAAGCCGGAAAACAAGTGCCTACAATTTCTTGACCTCTTTTTAAATGAAGAAGAATTTCACACATGTTGGGCCTACCGCACGAGAGGGGAGAAGGCACTGCTGCCTTATGACTCGTCCCACACCAAATTGATTAAGCGTGGAATTGCAACTTCCTGCATCACGCAGGCAATCACGAAATCGTGCTCGCACACTGTGACGGACAGCCTAGACCGCCAATGTGTAAGGCTGAAAAAGGGTGGTTACCCTACCCATGTACTTGTATCAGTTGCAGAGAATGTGCTGAAGAAGGTGAAAAACGCGAACAGCCCCGAGAAGAACAAGGAAAGACCTAAGATTCGACCAGTTGTCATGAACTATATTCACAGGGTTTCGCACCGGCTAAAGAAAGTGGGCGCCAAACATAATATTCCGGTGGTATTTTCTGCCCCGTTGAAACTAAAGGGACTGTGCAAGGCTGCAAATCAAGAGAGGAAAAAAGGTTTCGAATGTGGCACACGGCACAGGCGCCAGTTCGTCAACTGCGCAGAGGGTATTGTATACAAGATCCCCCTCTCCTGTGGTAGGTCGTAGGTGGGGCAATCAGGCCGCTGTCTCAACGACAGATTACGGGAACATAAGAATGCATGCGCGCAACTGGCGGCAAATGGAAATTTGGCCGCGCATGTTAAGAAGTGCGAGAAGAAATGTTCGCCCGATTTTGAGGGGACAACTATTTTGTTCCGCTCCAGAGACAAGATTACCCGCGAGATATACGAAGCATATGCAATGTTGTCAGGAGTGGAGGGAGATTGCGTTAGCGCCCCTTCAATCCGGCTTTCGGCGCGTGAAATAAGTTTCCTAAATGAGGAATAGACATCATGTCACGTGTAGCGTTTTATTGTTATTTTTTCGTGCATGTTCTTCATTTCCGTCATATATAACCGCCCCCCTTCACAAGATAATAAACAGTTGATAGTTTGCGCCTCACCTTGTCTGTTTTTGGGGTATTAACCCTGTCCTACGTTTCGTGTCAGGCAGCGCACCTCTGCACTTCAAAATCCAGAAAAATTCACAAAAACAGCTACCCCTAGGTGTGCAACTCACTACGTGTCGAGATAAGATTTTTTTCCGCGTGTAAGGAAACAGATGACTCAGTGACACATTTGACACCTCTCTCGCCTATTTGAAACGTCTCAGCTATTTCCCTTGTCAATCGGCACGCCTGCTTGGACACAATCTTTCTGTTACAGAAAATGGGCCTGCAACTAACACGGTACCGGTATGAGCTGCTATGCTTCGCAATATGAGATAATATAGCCCCTTTCAGGGACAACTCATGCTCTTGGAGGTGCACGTTGACGCGTCTACCAGTTTGTCGTGCGTACTCCCTATTTCAGGACTGTGGAAGGACACACCGACAGCCAACAGTGCACTCGACATATTTCGTTTTGTTTCACACTGCACACATTTATGCCTGCGCGATGGTCACGGGACAACATTTTCTCAACCAAGGAACAAACCCTGCCATCGTTGTTTTTTAGTCAAAGCGGAACCTTCACATTGTGCCCCGAGCCGACGTTTTTTAACCCAAGTGACACTTTGTGCAGATAGGGCTCGCAGTATAGGACGGTAGGGATAAAATGACAGCAGTAATTCCCTACCTGCAAAAATATCACACGCGTTGAAAAACGTTGGTTCAAAGTACAATCTGAAGATTCCGTTTTCAGGGAGAACAAGGGTGGCGGGGTTTCTCCCTTGGTCCTGAAAATATCTGTCGAGTGACCATCACGCCGGCAGGAATGGATGCAGTGTGAAACATGAAGCGAGGTATGTCGAGTGAAATTTTGGCTGTGGCTATGTGCGCCAACGTCTTGCGCTAACAAGTACGTAGTACAAACAGGTAGATGCGTCAATGTGCGCCTCAGAGAGCAACAATTGTTCTTTAAAGGGGCTATGTCGTCTCAGCCAGAGTAACTCTGGGCTCATCTCCCGTGGAATTGCAGCTCGTTCCGGCACCGTGGTTGTTTCCGGTTGATTTTCTGTACCGCAGTGGTGGGTTTCAAGCAAGCGCGATAATTAAGGAGGGAAATGGCTGAGCTGTTTCATATAAGGCAGAGAGGCGACAAATGTGTCAGTCAGTCATCTTTTTTCTTACAAGCGAAATAGATTTCATATCTCAGCAACTATTGCGTTGCACAACTTGTGATCTTTCCTGCCGTGTTCATGCTTTTTATGTTTTTGGATTGTTCCCATGGGTTTTTGTTGACGTATGCGGGGTTTGGTGACTGGAAGGACATATGAGGCGTTTTTTTTTCGAAATTCGCCAGATCCAACTAACGCGAATTTTAGAAACAAGCGCATGTTTATTAACGACCTTAAACGCAGCGCCGTCAAAATTGTGATATGATATATTTTAAATACCGGGTGGGGGACGTTTATGGTAACAAATTATTAAACATTATGCCGGGCATTTGAGCACTATCAGGGTGATAAGTTTGCATTTGGCGCGTATTGAATTGAAAAACTCTAGTTGATGCTGCATTCTTATGAAAACTTTATTTAAATTGACTTTCAAGCATTGTGCGATTGAGTTTTGATGGAAAAGGCATCAAAATATGCAACAGGGCCTCCAATACATCAGACCTATACGTAGTGAGCAGGTGAGCCCTCTTGGCACCATTAGCAGCTCTTTTCCAATTCTTACCTGGGATAATTATGTGGGGAACACCTCAAGGCACTAACGAAGTAAGCAAGATCTGCATTGCTTTGCAAGGAATTGGCAAAACGCTTCGCAAGCAGGCCGCTCATATCTTTTTTTTTCACCCTGAATAAGTGGTTCATACTTTCAGAGCGGTTGGTGGGGGATCTGCCAAGGTTGGTTGTAAGCGGAGGCTATTTAGTTAGTGCTGAAATGGTAAATATTGGAGTAAACCAATAAATATAATGAAAGTTATGTCGTAAGAGTGGAGGAGACGAAAGGAAATCGCTGTTTCACACCTGTTTGATTTCGTTCCCTTCTTCCATTCAATTCGCCGTTTACATATGGGGACACATCTTCCGCCGATCTCCTTGTTTCCGTCTGAATTCATAATACGCCAGCTCTGCAAAGGAAAAAAAACTTCTGAAAACACCCACGAAACAGTCTGAACACTCAAGCATAAAGAAAACTCTCATTGGGGCCCACCGCGGTTGCTCAGTGGCTAAGGCGTTGCGCGGCTGAGCACGAGGTTGCGGGTTCGATTCCAGGCGGCGACGGACGCTTTTCTGATGGAGGCGAAAAGCGAAAACACCCGTGCGTACGAGATTTCGGCGCAATTTAAAGAACCCCAGCTGGTCAAAATTAATCCGGAGCCCTCCACTACGGCGACCCTCATCGTCTGCGTTGCGTCGGTGCGTTAAACCCTACAATCAAATAAATCAAAACTCCCATTGGGCAAATGCAGTTGGCTTATTACGATCCGTGAAAAGCAGCATCTGGATGTAATTTATAGGAACTACGATCTACGTACACAATTTCAGGGGGCCATCTCAACTATTTTCTAGCCACCCCTTTTTAGAGGAAAGCTGCCGAGCTTTTGTTTTCACTGCAGCTTTATCCGACTCAGTTTCACTTTCTGGATCTGGTTCATTTCGAGGGAAAAAAAAAAAACGCTTCAAGTGTTCTTCGTGTTTCCTTATTGAACTTCAGTTGAGAGCAAGCGCTCGTCCTCTGGTTCTTTCATTTGTATCCCGTTTTCAGTGTTGCGCGTTTTGAAGGTTCAGACGTAGAGGTCCCGTCGCATATATGTGGCCTATGGATACCTCATGCTAAAGAAAAAGAAAAAGCGATTCACACAACATGAAGATAACTTCACAGCACGACCGTTTACTACCAACTTACATTTTATCAAAAGGAAAATACACTATAAAGAACTCGCACGCTTTTGACGCCCCCCCCCCCAAAAAAAGAACAAAGAAAAAAAAAAGAGCGGAAAGGGATGCGTCAGCTTCGCAAAATAATTGAACGGTACGAATAATCAATGACACAAGTGAACAGTCATTACCACGCCCAAGCCACATGACATCCGTCTTACTGAAGAGCTTCTTGAAGATAGGCAAGCTTTTTTTTGAAGGAATGTCACAGGCGCTGTTCTCACACAGACGTCATTCTGACTTTACATCGAAATACAAAACCGCTTCAGTTACCTCAGGAGGGAGCTGTTAGAAATGCCTTAACAGGACTTCAGTTTTATCCAGCAAGAGACTGCCATGGCACACTCCACAGTGAGGGGCTCAGTACTAGTTTGGGTTCCTTTGTAAAGCAAGCAGTGTTCCCGATCGCATATATTGAGGCACCTGCACCTATGGCCAATGTAAAAATTGAGTGCAGCTGGATTCAAACGGTCTGGGCCGAGGAGTGCAGATGGTGCGTAGCCGGGGAGGCAAGGCTTCCAGGGACAGCCTTCTCAGGACCTTAGAGACAGGCGTGTAGTACGGCCAGACAAACAAATCTGCATCAAAAGCAAGCGTTGCGTGCCAGCGCGGGACATAACTGACGTGCCGCCGAGCCCTCTCATTATGAGAGCGCTGTGGTGTCGTAGTTTCTGTGGTATCCAATCTACATGGATCTCAAAGAGAATCTGTCTGTCCAAAACAACCCTAACCCCCATTGTTACTCGGGACGTGTCGTAACCCTGCGAGTCAACTCATAACAGAAGAAACAGAAAATTAGGGGACCAGGCGACGTATAGCCCGAATAAAAAATGTATTAAAGCGAAGCTTCATATGCGTCACAGATACGGATGTAGTGAAACAAAAACGCGTTGAACGAAAGCCAAGTTTACGAAATGACTTTTTTTTTTTAAAAGTCGCATGAAGCTTGTGATGGCACTCGAGAAAACACAACCGCCTAAAATAACGCTTCCCGTTGTCGAAATGCAACTCGGACCCCTTATCTCATGAAGCCGACGGATATCCCATACCGACACGCTATTAAAGCAAAGTGGTGGCCCCTCACTTGCCGGGACTTTTCTCCATACATTCGGGTGTCAGCGCAGTTCATGGGCATTAAATTTCGTCCAAGGTTTACTGGAGAAGAAACTGGCTCTGCAGCCTCCTGTCACAGCGGAAATTATAAGAAAAGTATGGTTTTCTTGCTTTGCTTCCTTATTGGCGTGGATTGCAGCGTTTCATCTAGAGTAAAATATACTCAACGTGTAGAAAAAGTGTCGACGATAGTTTTTATTTCTATATTTAAAGAGAAATAACGCCTAACAAGGCCAAAATAGTGCGTTTCTTTCGTTTTCTTCTTCTTTTTGGAAGGGGTTGCTTGGGTAACCATTACTGTGTTCGATAGTCTGCGTTACTGAAGGGCCAAGCCAGCTGTCACAAAATACTTTGAAATTCGGCAACGCCCAACAAAGACACAGTTTAATAATTACAGTGTTTAAAGATGAATCAAAACATTGCACTGTATACAACATGTAATTCTAAATGTGTGTGCTGCTATGTGGGTATACATAACGTTTCTGGAAAAGCGGCATGAGTGTCCTAGTGATTTATTGTATACTACAGGGTTTAAGGCGCCGACGCAACGCAGGCGATGAGGCGCGCCGTAGTCGAGGGCTCCGGATTAGTTTTGACCACCTGGTGGTATTTAACGTCCGCCAAAATCTCGTACACACGGGCGTTTCTGCTTCTCGCCTCCATCAGAAAAGTGTCCGCCGTAGCCAGGAAACCGCACGACTGTCCGGTATGTGTCGGAGGTTAGTCCTATACCGTTCCGCTTTATAGTCTACGAATTGAACCGCGGCCCGCAGCTCGACTACAGTGATGTAGTTGTTAAGACAAGGTGTCAAACAGGATTGATTGATTGATTGATTGATTGATTGATTGATTGATTGATTGATTGATTGATTGATTGAATAATGGATTCATTGATTAATTTATTTTAGGGTTTAACGCTCCGACGCAAAGCAGGCCACGAGGCACGCCGTAGTGTAGGGCTCCGGATTAATTTTGACCAGCTGGGGATCTTTACGTGCCTGGAAATCTCATACACACTAGGGTTTTTGTTTTCGCATCAGTCAGAAAAGCGGCCGCCGCGGCAGGGAATCGAACCCGTGTCCTCGTGGTTAGCAGCACAACGCCTTAGCCACTGAGACACCGCGGCGGGTAAGCCTCAAATGTGACGTTCACACTTCTCTTCTTTGTTTAGCCCTAACGGTAACTAACCTCAAGTTTGACCCTAACGACATGACAGGAAACGTTATACCAGAGTCCTTCAATGCTTTACTGGTCACGAAACTGCTCCGTAACTCAATGGGAGAGCTTCATATGCTGCGTTTGGCCGCCGCGCGGTGGCGCCACCCTCTCACTGAGGTCACTCCTCGGGCGGCGTTGCGCTGGCTCGAACGGCGGAGCCGCGGCGAGTTGTGTTTGTTTTGTGCGGAAAAAAAAATGTAACGTGCATATCGCGCTCTTGTGATGCGACTTAAGTAGTGCACCGACGATGCCGAACATGTGTTGCGTTCCGGGATGTCGTTCCTTGTACAACGATACCATAGAAATGTTTCCTTGTTCTGTTGACCGAGCGACGGGAGTAGGAGGAGGAGTGAAACTTTATTTTTGATCAGATAAATTAACTTCAAAAAGTTTAAAACCAGTTCTTATTCAACTTTGCACACTTTAACTTTCCCAAATGTCAACAAAAAAAAAAGCACGTACCCGCGGGGATTCGAACTGGTGACTGCCAAAAACACTTTGCGGTGACATATACCCAGCGCCGACAGCAACTCAGACCACGAGAGCGGGGATGCGAAAGCTGGCTAATATAGGGTATATATTGTACAACCGGTTTACACTTTTATTTAGTTTTGGCATTTCAGCAGCTTAGGTGACTATTTGTCGTACTGCGCTCGTGCAGTAAGCGTCGCCCGAGTTTCCACAGTAGCTCACGTCTAGCAATTGCATTTCGTAGAAGGAAAAGCGTTCGCAGATGCGTAGTCGTGCTGCTGACCGCTGTGCTTGTTCGCCCAGCGCAAAAAAGTGCTTCCCGCACCCTAGTTTTACGCTGTACGGTAAAAATATCAGTTGATTTTATTTCCTTAGTACCTTATTGACTTCGCTGACTCTTCTCCCGCCTTCAAGAGGCCTTATATTTTCCTACTGCGTACCAGTCAGCGTCGCATGTGCGCTTGTGCAGCGCTTGTGGTGAAGCGACCTTGACTTGGAGCTAGATACAGTGTACAAACTAACCAAGTAAAGAAAGGCCCATTCTTCCATTCACAAACGTGTCCTGGCTTCGTTTCAACTGAGCGAACGAATTGCGACGACCCCGTGCGCGGCCGGCGGACGGAAACGCTGGGCCGACTGACTCTGTCGGCCGGGGAGCCGTGCAGTAGCGCAGCCAATTGCCAGCTTATCCCCTCCTGACGTCACACGCAAACGCCACAGAAATGGGCGAGCGTAAGAGAGGAGGACAGAATTTTCGATTAGTTTTTCTACTAAATAAAATCGCGTAAACGCGCCAGAGTGGTCGAAACATGGCCTGGGGACTCCGGACAATTTGCGCTAGTAATCCCGGAATGTTACATATTACTTCGTGTTTTTAAAGCGAAGCTTCATATGCGCACAGAGCGGATGTAGTGAACAAAACGCTGACTAAAGCCAGTTTACAAAATGAGTTTTTTTAACAGTCGCATGAAGCTTGTGATGGCACTCGAGAAACACAACCGCTAAAAACGCTTCCCGTTGTCGAAATGCAACTCGGACCCCTTATCTCATGAAGCCGACGGATATCCCATACCGACACGCTATTAAAGCAAAGTGGTGGCCCCTCACTTGCCGGGACTTTTCTCCATACATTCGGGTGTCAGCGCAGTTCATGGGCATTAAATTTCGTCCAAGGTTTACTGGAGAAGAAACTGGCTCTGCAGCCTCCTGTCACAGCGGAAATTATAAGAAAAGTATGGTTTTCTTGCTTTGCTTCCTTATTGGCGTGGATTGCAGCGTTTCATCTAGAGTAAAATATACTCAACGTGTAGAAAAAGTGTCGACGATAGTTTTTATTTCTATATTTAAAGAGAAATAACGCCTAACAAGGCCAAAATAGTGCGTTTCTTTCGTTTTCTTCTTCTTTGAAGAGGTTGCTTTGCTAACCATTACTGTGTTCGATAGTCTGCGTTACTGAAGGGCCAAGCCAGCTGTCACAAAATACTTTGAAATTCGGCAACGCCCAACAAAGACACAGTTTAATAATTACAGTGTTTAAAGATGAATCAAAACATTGCACTGTATACAACATGTAATTCTAAATGTGTGTGCTGCTATGTGGGTATACATAACGTTTCTGGAAAAGCGGCATGAGTGTCCTAGTGATTTATTGTATACTACAGGGTTTAACGCGCCGACGCAACGCAGGCGATGAGGCGCGCCGTAGTGGAGGGCTCCGGATTAGTTTTGACCACCTGGTGATATTTAACGTGCGCCAAAATCTCGTACACACGGGCGTTTCTGCTTCTCGCCTCCATCAGAAAAGCGGCCAGCGTGGCCAGGAAACCGCACGACTGTCCGGTATGTGTCGGAGGTTAGTCCTATACCGTTCCGCTTTATAGTCTACGAATTGAACCGCGGCCCGCAGCTCGACTACAGTGATGTAGTTGTTAAGACTTGGTGTCAAACAGGATTGATGATTGATTGAATTGATTGATTTATTGAATAATTTGGGTTCATTGATTAATTTATTTTAGGGTTTAACGCGCCGACGCAAAGCAGGCCATGAGGCACGCCATAGTGTAGGGCCCGGATTAATTTTGACCACCTGGGGATCTTTAACGTGCCTCGAAATCTCATACACACTAGGGTTTTTGTTTTCGCCTCAGTCAGAAAAGCGGCCGCCGCGGCAGGGAACCGAACCCGCGTCCTCGTGGTTAGCAGCACAACGCCTTAGCCACTGAGACACCGCGGCGGGTAAGCCTCAAATGTGACGTTCACACTTCTCTTCTTTGTAAAGGAAAATGGGGTTCCCGGGGGGGAGCGGGGGCCCCCAAAAAAACCTTTTTTTAAAAAATTGAGGGGGGGGGGGGGGGGGGGGGGGGGGGGGGGGGGGGGGGGGGGGGGGGGGGGGGGGGGGGGGGGGGGGGGGGGGGGGGGGGGGGGGGGGGGGGGGGGGGGGGGGGGGGGGGGGGGGGGGGGGGGGGGGGGGGGGGGGGGGGGGGGGGGGGGGGGGGGGGGGGGGGGGGGGGGGGGGGGGGGGGGGGGGGGGGGGGGGGGGGGGGGGGGGGGGGGGGTACAAGGCTACTTAAAGCCGGATTTTTGTCATATCAGTCAGGTTGTAGCGGTGCTTCATTACCTGTTTGCAAACTTTATTACCTTGCGCTCAGGCTCGCGTGTAAAAAAAGCTTTGGGACGTCTTTATGCTTTTACTTTTCATATTTCCGCGAATTATCCCTTAGGGTCGTTTTGTTGTTTTTAACCGCGCGTGGCCGATTCCGGTTTCTTATCTGGCGTTCAACCGGAGCGCCCGTTTGCTCTTTTTGTCGTACGTCCCGTCGGGCAATATTGTTTGATATGAAAGGGTGCCACCTTGTCGCAACTTGATTTTTGTTTCTTCGACAATGTTCTCGATCCATTTCCATGGATCTGAAATTAACGTTCCAAGAGTAATGCATGCATAGAAACCCGCGCAACTCACTTTATCGACGTTCATCTGTTCACGTCACACTGCGGACTGCTTCTTCGCGTTTGTGTTTCATTCTAGTCTTTTGTAGTGCAGGAGATCGCTAGCTCGCTGCGTTCAGAAAAGCTTTGCGTCGGCTACGTGGCAATATTCTGTTTCCTCCGTGTGCTGCACATCGCCGCGCAAAAAATAAATTTTTGTAAAAAAGGGGGGGCCCCACCCCGGTTTTTTTTGGGGCTCCCTTCGGGTTTAAATTTGTAATTTTCTGGTCTGCGTTTTGGGAAAAAAAAAATAGGTTTTTTTGTTTCTTTTTTGGCTTTCCGTTTTTGAAAAATTACTCAACGTGGAAAAGGCAGAAACTATATTTGGTGCCCCAACCTTCGTGTTTTTCGTCCTTCTTCGTTTCTTGAAGAGGTTTTTAAAATATGTTTCAAGGGGATGAACCCCATTCCAAAAACGAAACGACAAGCCTACAAAGACACTCTTTTTAAACGTTTGTGCATTCAAACAGCAATCAACGAATTCTTTAAAAGTGTCTGCACGCTATTGGTATCATCTTTCAGGGTTTTTTTTTGTATTACGTTTAAGGCCCGCAAGCAGGCCGTGACTACACAGTAGTAGTGTGGTTTTTTTACCCAAATGGTGTTTAAGGGAAAAGTACAATATAGATTTAAAATCCATAAACACGCGGCCAGCGTTTTGGGCCCGGAAAGCACACCCCGGAGTGCAGGTTGCCTTCCGTTCCGAAGTCTACGTTAACCCCCTACTTCGAAAAATTTTAAAACCCCTTTGAAGGAGGTGATTTTTAAATAATGGACTTATTCATCCTATTTATTTAACCCCAAAAAAAACCATAGACACTTTAATCACCGCGCACAAAGCCCAAAATCACACGAGCGGTTTTTTTTTCGCCTCAGAGCAGCAATACCGGCCGCCCCGGCGGGAACCGAAACCCCCGTCCTCGCGGTTGGCCCCCCTTAGTGGCCCCCGCGGGGGGTAGCCTTTTGAAGCGACGGTCAACTTTCCGTTTTACCCAGTAAAACTCATTTTTAAAAGGGCTCGGGGTTATACTAATCGTGAGACGACACGCGATTACCGGTTTACGACGTGAGGCCTCCAAGCTGGCCGCGTGCCTGACGCCGGGAAATCTCATACCCGCGTCACTTACACCCTTTGCAGCGCAGAGGGCGTTAAAAATGTGAAATGCCAGAGTCGTTGCGATCCCTGTGAATGGGAAATGGGAAATGGTCCGAAGTAGTCTATACTGCTGAAAGGCGTGCGGTTGGGCTACAGGTTCGTGCAAGGCACTATTTCTGTCCAGTTCTCAACAAGCGTCAGCCGCGCGTCTAGAGCGCCCTTGAGTACATAAGCCCATACAGCTGCAGGTACCTACGTGCTGTGATAGGAATTTAAAAAGTGTCGATGTTTATTTTCTTGCCACGCGTTGACTTGAAGCCCGAGGTCGGAGTAGGAAACGCCTGCCACCCAAATAGCGAACGGGAAATGGTTCAGCTATAACTGTTACGCACTGAATGAGAATTGCGTGTTGAGAATTTTTATTACGAATCCAGTTTGCTTGTTTTTTTCTCGCTTCGAATTCTCAAAAATTCTCGCAGCTGAACGAGCAGAACGAGGTCAGTGTAGATCGGCTAAATGACAACCTAACAATGGCACTCAGTGAATCAGCAACAGCTGTGGGAGAGGCAACATGTGGAGAACGAACTGGGTCACAAATAGAAAGGACAAAATACCGAGTGAACGTGTGTGTGCGCCTCGTGACGAGTGACGTCCATAGTCCCACTCCAACTTCGAGATCACTCTGGCTAGCGCGTCTGGAGTGATCTCTCGTGTGCTGTTCCTTTTGCCAGTTAACGCTGAGTAGAGAAGCCGGTTGCCGCCGGTTGTAGCGCGTGCTAAATCGGGTCACTTCGGGAGAGGTATGAAATCCCACGGGCAGAACGACCAGGACATTATAGTTATCGAAGTCTTTCGGCGCCAAGTTTGAAAATTTATGTGGGGCGCGACAGCCAGGTCTCCTACGGCGGGAGAGTGGTCGCTACCTCTCCTGTTTCTCCAGCTTTGCACATGTAGTGGGAGCTCTCGCAATTCTTTTGTTACAGTTTTAAACGTTTAGACCGGACCAGAATAACGGAATGGAATACTACTGCTGCCTGTGAACGTGCGTGGTTGGCGTCACCACAACACCAACCGGCTGGACACTGACGTGTACGATCGGATGATAAAGAAATATATAAACGAAAGCAACATCGGTTCAAAATGCGTGTACAGTGATCACGTGGGTGCGTGGCCACCGGTACATGCAGCGCCGCCGGGTCACGCCCGTGGAAGGTAGGTGTCGCATTGTGGTACACCGCGAGGATGAGAGCGTGTTGACCGTAGGCTTACTGCTTCCGGTTGCCAATGAGCGGTACTGTGGTTCCCCGCAGCGACAGCGGGGCGCTGCGAGTTGAAGGGCTGAGACGCGTTTGTGCGCCCACGGCAGTAGCCCGGCTGTGCGTGCAGCCCATTTCGCGACATCGTGTGCGCGCGCTCTTGCTAGGCGAGCACTTCCAATGCGGCACAGTAATGTTCATGTAATGCAACGTCACACTTATCTGAATAAAAGAAACTTCTGTACAAAGGAACAGCAAAGTTTATTCCAGGATGAAACGTAAAAAAAAAAACGAAAGACGCCTTTGCAGGCACGTTCTCGTGTGGTGCAGTGCATTAATCCTTCGTCGGCTCTTCTATTTTTTTAGTTTATATCATGGAATAAAGTTGGCTGTTTCTTCTTGCAGGCGCTCGTTTTATTCAGATAAGCGTGACCGTGCTTACACGCACATTATCTGTGTCGCATCGGAATGGCACGCGCAAGAAGAGCGCCCGAGCAGACAATGTCGCGAAATTGGCAGCGCGGACCGCCGGCCGGCTACCACCGGCGCACAAACGCGCTCCAGGCTCGCAGCGCACCGTAGTCGCTGCGCGGAACCACAGCCCCGCTTATTGGCAACCGGAAGCAGCAAGCCTATGGTTAAAACGCTCTCACCCTCATGGTATACCACAATGCAACACCTATCTTCCACGGGCGTCCACGGGCGGCGCTGCATGTACCGCAGGCCACGCGCTCGCAGTGTCGAGTTTCAATCGTGAGCACTCTACTTGCTCACTCTAACAAAGTTTGGTCATTCGCTCACATATAACAGGCGCCCTATACGTACGAACATATGGTGTCGGCGCGGTGACTCTGCCAGAGACATTCTTTGTTCGCGCAATCTTACAACCTGGTGTGAAATCGTAAAAATTGGTCGCAGTCCTTGCATCAGCTTCTCCAGCCGCGAGGGAAGTGCAGAGTTCATAAGCGCAATCATAAATAAAAAGGCATAAAATAAACAAACTAAGCTGTGAACATAGTTAAATATAGCCCGGTATGAACGGGACAATATAGAAGATAGCACGGAGGACTAACGCTGGATATCAATTGAAGTTTTTACCACAGCCACAGAAACATACACAGAACCGCGTTTCTTCAACATGGACAAAACAACAAGAAAAAATCGCGACAAAGTGAAGTAGTTCATTTTGTTACGGCAAGTGCGCATTCCGATAATCTATTTCTTTTCTGACAAACTCACAGATGCAGTGCTTACACAGTTATCACCGGCTTTCATGATGAACAACGCTTCGAACAATGCAGGGATGGCTTGGTCCTTAAAACAGCGCAATATCCGTGTCTTCTCGAAAAGTGGCACACAGTGTGCAACGCTCAGGCAGCGGCGGCAATGGTGAGCTAAGTGGCCTCCCGCATCGAGCGTTTGAACAGGTGTACATAAATGACAGGCTCCGAGAGCACCGTACAGCGCATCAAGAGCTCACTACTTGGGGCATTTAGCTAAATTGCCGCCGTTGCCTGTGTGTTGCACACTGAGTTCCACTTTTCGAGAAGACACTGGCATTGCGTTGTTGAAGCCAACGGTGAATTGTTTGAAGCATGGTGCACCATGAAAGCCGTTGATAACTGTGCAAGCACTGCATCTATGAGTCTGTCAAAAAAAGAAATGGATTACCTGAATGCGCACTTGCACGTGCGTAACAAAATGAGCTACTTGACTTTGTCGCGATTTTTTCTTGTTGCTTTTTCCATGTTCACACATGCGCCATTCCTGTATACCTTCTTCTGTGTGTGGTAAAAATTTCAGTTGATATCCAGCGCTAGTCCTGTGTGCTCCCTTCTATATTGTCTTGTCTATATCGCACTGCTTAACCATCTTTCACAATTAGAGCCAAATAGCCCACATTTTAGCGTTGAAAGAAGCTGGAAGGTGACGACCCAAAGTAAAGCTGGCGACCCAGCAGCAGACGCGCGTAACTGGAAAACAGTGACAAGAAGCTTTAATTTTGTGACAGGTTGAGGAATTTCGGTTGCCGATGTCTTGAGGTCGGCGGCGCTGATGGCGGCTCGTTCCACAAAGGGGATCTGCACGACGGGGTCGAAGCTACTCAGCCCACCCTCCCATTGCTCGCCAGAGGTCATTAAATGGAAGGGATCGCAATGACAGCCCAACATAGAGTAAGGAAAGGTGGCGCTTTCCCTACATTCTGTGCAATAAGGTGATAGTAGAAAGATGGTGGATTGGATGGAGCACCGCCCTGCTGGGAAAAGAAAGAACCTCAAGAAGGCGTAATGTGCACGCTTGGTTGTGCGCGGAGAGTATTTAAGGCGAGTGAGTCGGTAGTGCTGGCGTATGTCATCAGATGGGATCAGGTGTTCTTTGGTTGACCTGGAGAGTGATCACGATGTACGCTGGCTCACGTGTTTATTTCGGATAATCAAGTCATGCCATAGGCCTCGTCGCTCCCCTAAAGTACACGATTTGAGCAGGGGCCATACCAGTTCTACCGGGGAATTTGGGAGATTTTGAGCGATCATGTAAGAGCCAGTGGAGAGATGAAAATAGAGGTGATATTAGGAACGGCCGTCTTCGAATTGGATATGATTATCGGGGGGTTGGACCTTATGAAATGGTGAGTGCTATTGCCACATCCCCGCCGTTCCAGGGCAGTGGTTCGAACTGTAAGATAACATATCTAGGGGTGTATCTCCAAAAGCTCCTCGACATTATTATCAATCCCCAGCAGGTCTAACCTGGTATTAGACGAGTACAGGGGCAACTGCAGGGCCGCTTGATAGGCTTTTCTGACGCGTCAATTGACATTCTATAACTCGGTAGCACTGGTAGGAAGGTAGAAAAGAGAGTACGTTTTTCTGCTGATGACGAAGGCCTGAACACGCTACGCGGGACGACGGGATTCCATTGTAGTTTGTGACGATGATATTTTACTCGTCCCCACAAGAGGCGGCCTTTATTGCTGCCGTGCTAGCATTCTTGAAAACATTTGGCGCGTTGAAACGACCTATGATGAGCGGGTCATGTTTATGAGCTTCTTTTTCGACAAGAAAAAATGATTTAAACCTGTGGCTGCCACCTTGAGATGACTGTCACCGGTATGTACGTAGCCTCTAGTTGCGGAACGCTTAGTGGGGTGCAGAATAAAAAAGTCATGACGGATATCAACACCATCATTTTGGAGCCCTTTCACTGAGATATTGCGTTGAATTAGAATAACTGTTTTGGGGTCATGGGAGCTTTCGATAACTTCGTAAAACAGAAGTAATGTTTAACACCGGTTTCTTGTCCGGGTGTTTCTCTAGCATAGGGGAATGCATTCGCAAAGTACTGCGCTTGTGCCTATAGCTGCTACAGTTCCACTAACGGGCGCGCAATGCTCTGAGATGTTATTCAAGAGTGTTGTTACACTGCTGGTGGTCAGCGGCTGTACACGGCATCGTGTTACTTACTAGAGTAAAAAGGCCGTGGATGTGCGAATGTATTTCGGACGGCATTTCTTTGATGTTCGCTTGCAGTGTGGAGAAACCTGTGTGGATAGTTTAAAAGATGCTGGTGTAGTCATTTCTTTGTTGTAGCAGCGCCAGCCTGCAAGACATGTCGAAATCTTCAGAGCGAGCATGTACGTTACCTAGACTTGGTGAGTCATCAAAGGGGCGCTACTGGCGCCTTCCGTTGTCCCCTTACGTTTAGGAAGAGGGAGTTTACTGAGGGAGGACTCGCTGGTGAGTGCGTCTAGCGGAAATCGGAGAGGCTCATTTACTTGGCAAAGCGCCGTGTTTTCCTGGTGGCGTAAGGGGATCTTTGCTTTGCTGGTCCTACATCGGCAAGTTCCATTTCTATGTCGGTAGAGGGGGCAAGCTGGAAAAGGGGTATTGTGACCGTGTATCAAAGAATTTCCTGGAGGAGGTGAGATTCTTGCGTTCGTGGCCTAAGTAAGGCTGTCCCAGTGGTAGGTGCTTCGGTACCTTGGGGTTACCGGGCTGGCTGTTGAAAGCGTCCCGCGTACCCAGGGGTGTTAATGGGGAATGCATGCGGCCCCTTTTGCGGGCAGTTTGTAGGGGTAGCCGGTTTTCTGCCGCTCGGTGGTCCGTGTCCCGGGCCTTTTGCTCTCTAGTAGGTGCAAATGAGATTCTCTTTGCACGGTTGAAATCTGGAGGGCAGTCAGCTGAGACTGTCAGATGTGGGCCCTCACATACAACGATGGTAACACTAGAGCTAGTCTGGAGGTTTCATAGTAATGCATTAGGTACACGGGGTGGTTTACTGGATATTGGGCAGACATCGATATCTGGCTTGTAATCGGCTTGTCATCATAGGGCGCACGCCTCTCTTTTACAGCGGAAAGGCTTGCACCGGTATATCGCCGAGCCACAGCGGGCCCAAAAAGGGAACTCTCTGGCCCTGAATAAAGAATTTACATGATGTTTGACATGTTCATGAATCAAGCGTCGAGGATTCTGAAAGCGGGGCTGTTGTTGGGGGCGCAATTGTATATCTTTTCTGGCGTGTCTTCTTCCAGAATGTTGAATATTACACCTGTGAGCGGGCCACCATGCACTGAAATATAGGCTTGTATTTCGGAGCCCTTACAGTGAAGCGAAAGGAAATAATTGCAGCGTACTTGTGCGCACAGCCTTCTGAAGGGATGATCACTAGGGCATTTATTTATTTATTCGCAATGCCCCTAAAGGCCCCAGTGAGGGGGTGTTACATATGGGGGTTTCAGTGGCACACATATTGCATAGGCGTAACAAAAAAGAAAACAAAAAATAAACGAGAAGAGAATAAAGAGAATAGTCACGATGAGACCGCAAATCTACACACATTTCAAACTTAAAAGGACGATAATGCGATAATGCGACAAAATTTCGAACACATCAGCCCAACAAAAAGAAAAAAGACAATGAAAATAGAGGGCAAAGAAAGGAAACAGCGCAACTTTTGAAAGAACTGCAAAAAATACACAGAACGAGAGCAAAGGGTTAGATTAGCTCTTGGGATAGTTCCTGAAATTTTGTGTGGCATTTTTGAGAGGCCATATGAGATAGTACATTACTCCATTCAACTATGGTACGTGGCCTGAAAGAGCGGGCAAAGCAAGATCAGCGGCAATTTACGCGTTTCACTTTGTAGAAATGGTCCCGGCGTGGAAAAATTACGGGAGGTGATTCAAAGAAATCACCGTGAAGTGACACATGGTGATAAAGCTTATGGAACACTTATAGATGGGAAAGTTGGCGGCAATATGCTGGATCCGGTATTTCGGCACGACGTTTTAGTGCTGTGGCGCTGGAATGGCGTGAGTAGTCTGTATATATGAAGCGAACTGCATGGTTTTGCAGAGATTCAATATCAGTTATTATGTATGCTTGGTGGGGATCCCTACTGGCTGATGCATATTCTATTTTAGTACGTATTGGTGAAGTAAATGTAAGTTTCCGAGTGTTAGAAAGCGCATGTTTAAGGTTACGCTTGAGAAAACTAAAGGAGCGATTAGGGGAAGCAACGGTGTGTTTTACATGGTAATGCCATGACAGGTCAGGCTGTAAGTGAATTCTCAGATATTTATAAGTAGAGACGAGGTAAATGGCAATATTATCAAGCATGTAGGAAGTAGGAACTCTTGAGGCGCGATTAGTAAAGGACATATACTTATATTTGGAGTGGTTTAGGGTCATTAGCCAAGATGAACAGCATGCATTCATAGCGTTAAGATCGGTTTTCAATGTTTAACGGTCATTATAACAAGAGATTATTCGGTAAATCAGTATATCACAGTCATCAGCAAAAATTCCTTTTTCTGAAGAGACAAAGGATGGCAAGTCATTAAAATAGATTAAAAATAAAGGGGTCCTAGTAAATAGTTTATTATTTTGTGAATGTGGATTTCCTTCACACGGCTTCATGTGATGCCGGCGTGATGCATCAGGGAGTCGGCTAGAATAACACTGGACGACACATTTGAAGTCGACGCCACCGCCAGGGCGAGGAAGATTTTGATGTCAGTATTGGTAACGGATGGCCAGATACTTGCTGGTGCAAGAAGCGCTGAATTTGCTGCCGAGGTAAACAGGCGGCTTGTTTGATTGACTTAGGGTTGTGTGGTGTACAAAGAGTGGCTTGTAGAGCGGCTTTCCGTAGTCAATAGTCGGCCTCATTTGGTTTTTGAAATTCGTCTGGAGTGATTTCTTCTGTAACAGCGGTGTACTTCAGTGCGGGGTATTACCCAGAGGCGTGCGCAAGAGCTGGCCAGCGGTAGCGGCCAGTTTTGCCACCCTCGAGAATACCATGTAATGGTCTGCCACTGGCAGGAGATCGCCGGCGTCGCTAATCTTGGTAGGCATAGCGAACTGTTCGACGTGGTAAAATGGGAGCCGTTCGTAACTGACCTTGCGGTGCACCAAAACTGCTGAAGGTGGTATTGCGAGGTTCCTTGCAACTTCGCAGATCGCGTCGCACTGGTTAGGTAAGCGGTACATGGCTTTCACCGATTGACTGAATGGTCCAACACGGAGCCTATGTCGGACGCGTATGCATCTTGATTCATAGGCAATATCCATACAGAACCTTGTCGCGGGGCCAATGATATGACAAAACAATGGACCTCAACGCTGCGGGCGAAAATTCGCTGTCCTAATCTGTAAAACTTAGCTAATACTTGTCTTTTTAACAAAATTTTAAAGCAGGTTATTACGAGATATTTACGTTTTTTGCAAATGTAAGCACCCATATATCGCCGGAGGCAGTTTCATAACCTGTTTACAGACTAGCTGTGATGAAATTTTACCACGACCAAAATTTTGTGTGCTTACAGTATGCAGCCAGACCCACTGGAGCATGACTGGTAGCACCATGCAATCCCTCGCACTCATTTTGGAACGTATAAGTAGTTCAGTTGGAGGTGATGCTGCACGTGCCACCGGTTTGCAATGGAGGAAAGCCGATGAAGAGGAAGTGTGATTTCAGCCAGCTGGGTGCTTCATCCCCCAAAAGAGAGAGAGAGAGAGAAAATTTTCTTCGCTCGGGAGATGTGTCAAGGAGAACTGAAGCCCTGCTGTTGGTGGAGGGAAGGAGCTGTAGGTCAGCCCCTCCAGGACGTCTTCTAGTTGAATTAGGTTGGCGAGCTTGTGGTGACGTTAGGCTGGTGCGTCTCGGTGGCCTCCTACGCACTCCTGACCAGGCGTACCTGTAGGCCCGAGTAGGGGCTTCCAAACGAAGAGAGGCACAATTTACCACCTTTCCTCAGAAGGGATTTCTTGGAAAGGGTCCTGGAGGGATGCCCAGATGTTGTGCGCCACGTTGGCATGGGCACCACATAAGGGACACGCCGAAGTTGGTTAAAGTTTGGGGTGAATTTGGGTCATATTGGCCGGATTTGGGAAGACGAGCGTCTGGGGGTTGCTCCCAAAACGTGCTTTTCTCTAATTTAAGGCCACAGACACGGATGATCATAGATCCTACGGGACAGAAAGTAATAGCTAGTGATATCGCGGTAACCGATCAGGTAGTCTCGCGTGGACCGGGTTCCGTAGTAGTGATACGGGCTCGGTCCACCCCGGATAGTAACTCCTCTGGCTAGGTCATGGGCCGTCTCCTTTTCCTCAAGTCTGGAATGGGGGGGTTCCAGATAAGTTGTACAGGGGATTGCGGGAGGTTTCTGCGCAAACGTTTGCGTGCAGTTTTGGGGAAAGGGTTCCTGGGGCAAAATTTTTTGACTGCAGGTTTAAATCTGGATGATTTTTAAGGGGGTAGGTTTGAGTCCGTGCTATCGACGCCGCTTTAGCTGTTTCTGGGATGGGTGTCCAAGCTGTGACAGAATAGAGGATGTTTTTGTTGAGGTAATTGCAAACAGCGTTGCGGTGAAAGCATTGTGGTGTCTTTATTCCGCTCCGTCTATGTACACGCCTAGTGGGTCGTTTGTGTACTTCCTGTGCTCAGCGTGGGCTAGTTGCTCCCTCCGATTGGTGCGATACGTAGGGTTCATGTTGCGGGAAAGTGATTTGAATATGGTATTGTGGGGGATAGTCTTTGCATTTCGACATAGGGTGTTGTGTCCGTGTCCTATTTCCGGTTTCGATGAAGTGGATTTCTGTGGGTGGGCGAGAGAGACTCCGACCACCCAGGAGAACCGGTCGATCTCCGCTGCTTCGTGCGCAAATTGCTTCCGCGCAGGTTTCTATCATACGGCCGGCCGCTCGGGTCCCTCGATTTTCCCCTGAAATGTCTTTTCTACCTGGCCTTAATGACCGCGCTCTATTCAATTTCATGTTCAAAATACCCTATTTTTATGGTAGTTTTACCGTGAATACGCACATTTGAGGTGGAATAATTTGTATCTTGCGGTGCGTTTAGAGAGACTAAACCAAAATAAGGCTTTCCAGTGGTCGATGCATTCAGTGGAGTTGCCTTATAAATTATCCTTATTGTGGCACGGAGCAGTATAGGTTTGCACAATATTCTTGTCGTTATGGTGCGCTCAATATTTTATTTATATAAATAAAACGACGCAGCTTGCACCAGTTGTACAAAGCTTGAGAAATGGCTTAGCTGGGGACCTCTCCGTTTTATTCAGAGATCCGGTTGTTGCACCTGACTTAGAGTTGCGAACTTGCGCCTGAAGGTCTCCATGACTGGCAGTCCGGATAGTTTTGTCCGGAGGATTTCACATCTTTCTCAAACTGGACTGCGTTAGCACGCACTAGAACCGGCGGAAACCACCTTTGCGAACTATTGTCTGTAACGCGAACAAACTCGGGATCTGTGCTCCCCACTTGAGGCGCGAAAGCACGTCAACTGCGGGAAGAATGGCGTAAAGAGATCACGCCACGAGCATTGGGCATAGTGTTCTTGAAGGTCCGCTGACCGATGCCGTGCGCTGCTTTTCAGGCAGCGATTACCTCGGCTCGGCAATTTTTGTTTGTGTTTTGTGCGAGCTCCTCTCGTGGTGCAAGCCTATGCGAAAACCTGGATGACGCCTGTAGCTCCTCATGAGGCGCACACTCCCTTCCCCTCCTCTGGGATTAGTTCTGGAGTAGTAATCCCGTACACAACTGTTTTTGAGTCATGGCTGCTGTGAATGTTCCGTAACAGCGTGACATGTGCCAGTGCGAGGAGCGCAGCAGTTGCAAAGGCAGCTCCGAGGACAACGCAGGCTGAGCATTATCAGAAATGTCACATTGTGGAGAAATAACTGACAGATTTCACTGCTCCTCGTGACAGTCATTAAAGGGAAACACAGCTGGCCGTGCAGTCTTTTACCGTTCTTCAGCGTAAGCGAGCGTGGTTCAGTTCGTGAACGTTCGAGGTTTACGAGTGAAAAAGAAGGCGTAGTAAATAAGGTAATTAGGAGCCCTTACCAGCTGAAGATTTCAGAGAACGTTCTCAAACGTGTTCAGTGGCCGCAGTGGAAGGTGAAACATCCTCGACGGCTGAAGGCGGCGCCCAAAAAGGAAGAGCTGAGAACAAAATGTCGATATTTGATTTACGCGCAAAATAGCTGACTATAGGAGCTCCGGTGCCACTTTGGGAATATCCCGCTATAACTTACGTTCCGCGTACCCCTAGGTGTGAAAGGGGTTCACCGCAGCGCAAAATTTAAAGGGTTTCCCCTCACAAGAAAGCACTGCGGGAGCAACACCGCCAGCGAACTCATCGTAGATTGCGAACGTGGACGTAACCAGCTGAAGTGTGCATGCCTCTTCAATTAGGCGACAAAGGTAGGATTAATATCTTTCTCAACACATTCTGCTGTGGACAAAGTGGGCAGTGGGTGATGATGATTATGATGATGATTATTTTGAGTTCAGAAATGTATCACTGCTATATGACTAATACAGCGTGGCGTGAAGGGTACTCGTCGAGTTGAAATAACCCAATAACCACAAAAATATGTTAATAGTTTGTGCATGGTGGGGCAGGGCTTCATTTGGACCCCGACACCTTGGTTGCTCACTGTCGGCGGGAAATGCACATGTATCGCATGTCACGGTACCAGTGATGCTTTAGCAATCCAGATTTATTTGAGTGGCTGAGACCGGCTTTCATTTTGTGTTGTCTTGACATCCCCGCCATGGCATAGAATATCCTCCTCGCATTCTTGCTGTCATTCGAAAAACACCGGAAGCATTTTGGCAACAGGAATGGGGATTTGATTTTTAAATTGCCTTGTCCCAGGGACATGGGCACTCTTTTTAAAAGGTCGTGAGTAGGAACGGAAAAAACAAGAAAATGTGGCTGATCCTTCTTTCATAGGAATCGGTAAAACACGAAAGTGAAATGAGCCTTCACAGGAGCATTTGAATATTTATGGTGCATCGATATCAACCTGCACATCGCTATTTATATTTAATCGGTGTGGTACCGTTAGACGCATCAACATTAGACAGCGCATTACACGAGCCGGTGCATTGCGTAAGTATGATTGACACCCCAGGCGCTCGAAAACTGTGCAAACGAAACCCAACGGGTTGTCAGCGAATCATTTGGTGAAGTCACAGTACACTACAGCGAAATGAGTATGATTTGCGGGTTGGCAGCAGTCTTGTGGGTGTGCTTGGTCAGCGGCGTCCTGCTGGCATGTCGCTTAGGCAAAGCTATGACCACATTGGTCCTACTTCGTGGTGTATACGCCATACGCTTGCGTTGCGACGACTGGAGCTTGTGGAACGCGGCGGCGGCGTTCCACATAGGCGTCGGACGGGGAAATACAGCAGCTTCCGCTGCTTTTCGCTTCCCTATCGCGGTGCCATCTTTCGGCGCTCATTAGCGTCATGACGCACCACTTCGCTTCACCTCTCCTAGACGGCAGCACCATCTAAATGGACAAGTTAGAGGGAAGGACATAAGGCGCCTTTGTACAGCGAACCGGTCATAACTTCATGGCCGAGTCGGTAGAGGGTTGCACACCTCCCGTTGCGGCCTGACTGATCGTGTGCTCGAAACCTAGCGCCTCCGTGCCAATTGAACGTTTTGCTGGTGATGTCATTTCCGGCACGGATATGACGTTGGTGAGGTTTGTGCACCCCGGCATTAAACACTTTGGTGTTAAAAAATACTGAGAAAATAAACATACAGGGTGTTACCACGACAATTAGAACAATTTAAATTTTTTTCTGAGCGAACCGCTGCTCGATTCACGCTCGAAATTCATACGAAGGTCCATGTTGTGGTTGGTGGTTTTTGTTTGACACAGTGAACAACGACGGTGTTACCTTTTTATTCTAAAAAAATAAAAACGATTGTCTTCTATTCGACAATGCTGGCCGATTTGGACGTGCGAGCCAGTGCAAGATGATCTTGGAACGACGGCGCCACCTGGGTAATGCCGAGCTAAACGAACGACAGGAAGTTACTCATCTTCCACTGCAGGAAGGTGCCAAATGGGATAGCAGACGATCAGAAAATGTGAAAGCAGGTTTTCTGATCGTCTGCTACCTCATTTGGCTTCCATGGTAGGGGAAGCCAAATCAGGTAGCATAGGACCAGAAAATATGAAAGCAGATGAAGAAACCAATCCAACGAAACATAGGATTGATTTATTGGCAATGATGAACCGTCAGTATATTTTGTTATGATTATTATCAGCTCTTATGCAACTATTTGTGATCATCGTAAACTAGACACAAAGCAGATTTTACAATCGTCTGCTATCTCACTTGGCTCCTTCCTGCCATGAATCTCTATCGTCCTTTTCAGGGGGCGCTGTCGTTCCAAGGTCAGCTTGCATTGTCTCGCACAACCAAATCTGCCGCCATTATCGCATAGGTGAAAATTGTTTTTATTTATTTTGAGAATAAACAGGTAAGTACCGTCGTGATTCCCGGTGTCAAATACAATAAACCAGGAATTGCGAACTTCGTGTGAAGGTTCTACCCGAACCAAGCAGCGGTTCTCTCAGGAAAAAGTTTTAAAGGGTTCGAATGAATTTCGTAAAACACTCTACATTAGGGATATCCTTTTCAGCGGGGAAGTTTTTTTTCCATGCAAAAGATTTTTTTATTGTGCTTTTGAATATTTTCGACCTCAGAAGCATACAAACAAAAAATGCGGCTGTGCTGCAGTTATTTATTAATTTACAGTCATGGCCACAAAATAGGTTAATAAATAATAAAATGTTCTTTTTTTTAAACACCCGTTTTTATGTTTTCTTAAAAGTTACGATTTCATTAGCCTACACAGAAAAAATAACGTTGGTTGTGCAAGTAATAACAGATTAAGGGGCATTTTCACAACCATGATTTCTGTTTTTGTAGCCGCCCCGTCGCCATATTCTGTGTCCACTTGAGCTTTTCTTTTTCATAGCGCTGAGATTCGTGATAAGGGAAAAATGGTGATGTCTCTCGCAAGTAGCGTCCATGAAGAACTCGTCCCCAAAAGCCCACCAGTTTTGGCTTTGTTCTCAAAACGCTGGACGATGTTTTCTATAACATCGTTAAATGACGACACCAGGGCTGTAAGGGATATGATCAACATCCGCAAATATCAGAACACAGGGCAGGCAAAAGAAGGGAGTGCTCCAACAATCTACAAAACCAGCATTACCAATATCTTGAAAATAAACGGAAGAATCATATAGCAATGCAATGGTTCCTAGGTGAGAACTAAAATGACACCATGCTTATTAATACACAAACCATAAAGCAAAGAGCAGAAAGGCGAGACATTGGTACAATGAAGAATGCTAAAATTAATACACCATGTTTACGCTGCAAAAACGCCTCCACTGCTGGAGTGTTCAACATATAAAATAACAAACACACAAAAGATTAGCAAAGCATTGGAACCTTGTTATGTTACAATGACACCTCGATTGTTACAGTCACCGCTACTACACACGCGCTTGAAATAAGATTATAAAAAAATGTTTTAACTAAATTGTAATAGTTCTGCACTGACTATTTCGTCTGCAACTTTTTCTGTAACTTGTTATAACCAGCTTCTAAGTGAAACGAGGAATGATTCAGGGTGGTGGTGGTGAAAACGTTTTATTGAGCTGGAACGGAGTTAGTTGAGCCGTTCCTCTCTTGTGGGGGGCGTCCTCAGTCCAGGAGGCCCTGGGCACGTGCGGCCAGTTGCGCCCGGGATATCAGCTGTTGCTGGTCACCCAGGTCGCCGCTAGCCAGCTGGCCCTCCCACTGCTCAGGGTTGGGTTGGGAGGGGGAGTAGAGTTGGGGTTAGGTGGCACTCCCACACCATGTGGTATAGGGTGCATGGGGATGGGCAGTGTTTGCACTTTGGAGAGTACTGTGCAGGATACATAGCATGAAGGCGTGTGCCATGGGGAAAGGTGTTGGTTTGCAGCCGTCGTAAGATGCACTCGTCGGTCTTGGGAAGGTTCGGATGGGGTGGAGAGAAGTGCTGGCGTTGTCGGCGTAAATGGGCAAGGATATCAGCGTAGCGGAGGGGTATGGGCGGAGAAGCACTTGGGTCGTCGGCTCCGTGGGTGCCCGGGGTATGAGGGCGCGGGCAGAGGCGTGGGCCGCCTCATTCCAAGGGAGAGCCGTGTGACCGGTGTCCACACGATGCGGATATCGGGAATTGGCGCTGATCGTTGGGCAAGAATGCGGAGGGCAAGGGCCGAGATTCGTCCAGCTTGGTAGTGGCGGCAAGCGGTCTGGGAGTCTGTCAGGATCGTCACGTACTCTAGATCGGTGTGGGCGGCCAAGGCGATTGCAATTTCTTCTGCTGTTGTTATGTTCAGGGTCATTTAAATTTTCAAGAATCACGCAAGGTGAGTGTGTTCCGATGCATCCAATTTCCCTGTGGGATTTGCCAGATGCGGCGCAGGCCCGTTCGCGAGAAACGTGCAGGAATGGCCACCAGATTTTTTTACACTGGGGTGGCCGCACCATAACAATTGCGTTGCAGTTTTTCAGGACGACACCACGGAGCTAATTTTCAGCAGCCTCGCTGTTCGAATAAACCGATCAGAAACTTCAACTGCCACGGCAGACGCCGAATCGATCACAAAGACATGCCACACCCGGCGATTTGCACTTTAATTCCTAGTGCAACAGGTATTTCAGGATGTGCGAACGCATCCTTGTGCCCCTGACAATATGAGCCTCTTCTGCCTTCCTTAAACTGATAGCAGCAAATACAGCGACGCTGAATAAAATTAATGGTCTCATTTCCACTGACTTTTGGGAATGTGAAGACATTTTTCTCTCCAGTTGTGCAGACCCAGCCGTCAAAGATTGCATCGTGTATTTTGTGGCTGTATTTGTAGCCCGTAGATTTCGGCTAAAGGCCGCTTGCACTGTATGCGAAAAAATCCATTTTGTAGAATTCAAATTTGGCGCCCTTGGAAGACCGCCTCATAGTCTCTACAATGGCAGAAAGAGGGCGCCAGGAGTCCGCTACAAGTAGGAGTTCCTGTATAAACATCCCCCTCGCGGGGGGCACGATCAAATGCAGATCATTTCCGGGGGCGCACGACGTTAAGTAGTTTGCGTTACGTTAATGTTGTGGCACTTGTGGCAACTGCTGACGAGAGAGCGCTCGTCAGCAGTAATTTGAATCAGTCAACGATATAAGGCGCGTTAGTAGCGTCCCATTGTGTGTCGGCTTTGTGGCGCAGTGGGCAGAGCACCATGTACATTGCGTTCCGCCCGCAGGGTCGACGGATCGAAACCTGGCGCCAGATAGTATTTTCTTTTTTATATAGTAGGGGCAACGATGGTGCGGACTACGGCCGTCAACGCGGGTGACATCGTGAGTTACGGAAATGCTCTGCATTTAATAAGGCTGCAATTGTCCCCGAACGAGTCCGTGGCGCACAAAAACGTCCGGGGCTGTTTTGAGGCCTGGATGCACGGAAATCTTTGTAATGAATGTGCCCGATCACGCGACGGAAATGGAATGCTCCTTGTGCAGACGAGGAGGAGACATTATATTTACAGGCGTCAGAGGACAGATTTGAATGAACGACAAGTTACACACTAAAACGTTAGACGAGAATTAGCTAAAGGGAACAACCCAAGTGGCCCGCTCTACTGCCCACAACTACAAGGTCCGCGAACATCCCCGCATAAATTTCCCGAGAATAGAACCCGCTCATGGTCGGTCGCATGAGGACACGGGTGCCGACGTCGCACTCGTATCGGTGCTTGCGTAATCGGGGTTGATCTCACAGGCTGCGACGCCGGAGAGGAGCTCGGCTGGGTCAGTCAAAGGGCTTGATCCCGCCTCGCACCCGGTCACGCGACGTTCGGCACGCAGGCCCCGGTAAATGGTAGCGCACGCCTAGTCCATGCTGTCTACGGCCTTGCCTCGCTCTGGGACGTAGACCGGACGTCTTACGCAAGTTTCAACAGTGCCGTGACCCGTTCCATCTGCCTTGTCTCGTTCTGGCTCGGTCTCGCTCGCTGTTGTTGTTGTTCCTTTTTTTGTGACGTATACCCAGTTGGGGGATTGGCCAGGATCGGGAGCTTTATTGTGGCTAATGTGCTCGATTTCGGACACTAAACTTTGGAGAAAAAAATTGTTGATCAGAATAATCGCACAACAAATACAGGAATTTGTAGTTCACTATGGCTTATGCCTGCGCCTCGTGCCACACCTCCTCTTTCTCTACCTCAGACGCAACCGCTTGTTCTTGGGAGTGTTTTGGCGTCGGATGTGGGATATTCCCCTTTACGGATATGTACCATCACAACCGTGTGTTGTGTGCAAAGCCCGTGCACTGAGAGCGAACGTGCCGAAACAGCTCTCGTAGTTGGTCGATGTAGTCGCTGGCACAGATAGGTTGCGAGGAATCGTCGACCGCAGAGATGTACCATAAACGATCTCAGCAGCCGTGCACGAAAGGTCCACTCTATGCACACACCGGATTCCTACGAGAATGGAAGGTGTCCTTGGGCAGCCGTGCACAATAAGTGAAGCCTTGAGGTGTCGATGGAAATGCTCCATAGGGCTGTTCGACTGCGCGTGGTAGCAGCTGCTCGTAGAGGAGTCGTACAAGAAGATGTAGTTCTGTGAGCAGTGACGTCTCGAACTGCCAGCTGCGATCGGTGGCGACAGTCAAAGGACATTCGTAGCGCGACACCCAGGTAGAAACAAATGCTGAAGCTATTGTGTAGCCTGTGATGTGGGGACGAGGGCAGGCTTCGGGCCAATGTTCAAACCGATCAACATAGGTCCGAATGTACTGGTAACCTTGGAAAGGGGTACAGGGCGACGATGTCAGTATGAACGACGAAAAAACATTCATGGGGCCTGAGGAAGGGTTTGGCAGGGGTAACGTTGAACCTTTTAACGCTGGCAGACGCGTAGCCTGTCACGAATGTCAGCATTCCTACGTGACCATACGTGCAGGAAGCAACAAGTTTGAGGCACATGAACGCCTGTTTGGGCATGTTGTGGATGGCGTGATGCAAGCGACGACGTTGTTAGGCAAGCGGGGAGGGTTGGATGACACCTGTGGGCATATCACAAACAATGGACACACCACAAAAGGGCAGGTCTTCAAGCGTGAGAATTGTAGGTGCTGTACATTGAGCAGAGAGTTTTCTGTTGTTGGCTCGCGCCACAGTCAGTTCGTCGACGTAAAGCGGTTCGGTAGGGGCTTCCGGCGTTGGGTGCGAAAAACATTAATTTACATTGTCCATGCGACTCAGGGTGTCCAAGGTTAATTCGCTGAACCACTGACTTGCTGGATTTCGGAGAGAAGCTCCGAGAGATATTCTATTTGGCGCACCTCTCGTGGGATGTAAAAGGTGTAAGGGCAGTTTAAAGCGAACGTGAGCGGCTGTTGAGTGGGAAATATTGGGAACTTGCGCTGTTTAAGGTGGTGTTTGAAGTGACAAACAGTGAAGTACATGACTAGCAGTTTGCGGCCAAAAACATTATATTGTGTCCGAGCAGGAATTATGGGTTTGAACGCAGGCTATCGGTTACCATGCACCTTCAACTGGCTGCTGAAGGACAGCTCGGACTTCAAACTTGACGCGTCGGTCATGAGCGCCAACGAAAAAAATCGGCTGCGTATCTGCTCCTTTCGTCGCAAATCTCGACAAAAGACGATAGTTTTTGTCCACATTTCCCTCGTCATTGCCTTCCTTTGCTTTCCCGCTCACCTCTCATGTTGTCCTCTTGCGTCGCGCTACTCCCAAGGTGAACACGCTAAAGGTTTGCTCAAGTCAATTTAAATTTACCGCGTTCCACTGCTCCACGTCGGGTGCCTCAATGCCAGAGCTACCGTACGAAGGATACGCGTGTGAATCGACGCGCCCTACTTCAACGTTTAAAGAACCGCGTTGCCCTAGTCCACTTGCGTTCCAAGCAGAACGTGGAACCTATCTGGTGGAACTATTCGCAACTGTGGTCGCTTGAATTCTTAAAATCCCGGCAGAAGCTATAGTGGTGCGAACGACAACACGCGAATATGGGGTTTTTCTTTCTGTAGTAGATGTCGGTATTTCATTTCTCAAAAACCAAGAATAAAAAAATTCTTGTATAAAAGAATACTGTATATATTCCTTCTGTCCTAACTTTCTGTCTGATATTTGCGTAGTGTCTTGTACTTGTTCGACAATGTTGACAAGTAGGAACATATAAACCGGACCTACACATTTAGATTTCGCTGTGAGTATATAAGACTATTGCGAAGATTTGGTTTCACTTTGGTCGGGTGGCTGAATCGGGTTAGAGACAGATAGAAAGACATACAGATAGACCAAAATTTCTTGGTTTAAGTAGCCAAAGAAAGATTATCATCTGTAAAACGGATTCGCGTAAGCCAGCAGTCTAGCGTCGGCGAGAGCGCGTGTGATGGCTCAAAAGACACTGTCACCTGCAGCGTCTCAGTCAAAGGAAATGGATAAGCGTTTGGTAAAAAGCAGCCTGTCGACAGATTCTAGCAGCGTGGTACATCTCCTAATAAAGCAGCGTTAAAAATTTAGCAGCCGCCAGAACTGCCGGAGCTTTCTCACCAACACTGACTTGAAAAAGTCGATGACGACCTGCACCTAAGCCGGGTGTGGACGAATGCCGGTGCCGTACAAACGATGACAAAATTAGTTCGGAGTAGTGGCACGAAACTCGCAATTAGAGACTTGGTGACGATGGTCAAAGTTAATCCGGAGCCCTCCACTACGGCGTGCCTCATCGCCTGCGCTGCGGCGGCGCGTTAAACGCTACAATCAATCAATCAATCGAGACTTGATGATGATGGCATGAGCAGCGGGACGCTCGAGGAGACGGCGAAGATACCTTGGATGATCTTCCAGGGACGTGCTCGCCACCGTAATATCGTAATCGTAGGCGTGAACGAATTGTGAAAATTTCTGCACTTTTTAACGCCATGGGCTTTGTTTGGTCCTATAACTTGTGAAAGTGTTTTCAGTGCATCGCGTTCTGTTTATTCATGGGTAGGTGGCAGCTCGTGATTAATAGCGACCGCAGCTTTCAGTTTCTAAACTGAGGGCATGGTTTTGCCGTTCCCCGGTCCATCATCCTAGCCACGCAATGGTTGTTTTTTGAAAAAGCCACTAAGCAACTAGGTAGAAACCAACTCATATTACAGGCATAAAACAATATTTTTCTTTGTCAAGCAGTAACTTTATACTAGCTTGCGGTATTTATTTTGGAAACGATTCTCAATGGTTGTTGTAAACATATTTTTGGGAAATTAACCACATTTCTAAACTAACTAACGTATCGTTGTGCCTCAGCATTTTTTTTTTTCGGGTAAAGCATAGAATGTGCAACGAAAACCCAAAATGTCTTTTTCATTCTTGGATGACGCCATTTCTTCATCAACTTCCAAAAGCCAGCACCGCAGTACTCTTTGACCGGCTGCCCACGCTGGTTTTGCAGGAATATTTGGCTGCAATATATTCCTCGATGCGCCAACGTGCATGCAGCCAACAATACTAAGCAACATACTTGCACTTCAAGCTCGGCTTCCAGCTTGCAGCATAGAGCGTGGTCTGCGATTTGCAGTTACTGCGTTGGGCGTAAATCCTATACATGGCATGACTCGTAAAGGTCGTCTCCCTTTCAAGGTTTACCGAACTGAAAAGTCCTTGCGATTATCTATGCCTTGCAAGCCGCGTCTCGCAGCCCGACAGAAATCCATGCACAAGTACGCTGCGCTGACCGCCACCGGCCTTCCACTGACGAGCGGTTCGCCACGGGCGGCAGTATTTGCTGAAGTGAGGGTGGTGCCTTACAACGGATACCCGGTCGCTATAGAGGCCGGAAGAAGTCACCTTAGCTTATAGATATCACGGAAGTTGCATTGCTAAAATCTTGCCGACGTACTCTTTACTGCTCTTCTGTATGTTTTTTTTTTTTCCC
>CM023454.1:148376581-148478728 GCA_013339765.2 Haemaphysalis longicornis | reverse complement strand
TAACAGCGGACGAGTCATCACTATCGGTCATATTATCGTTCACCAGCATGTGCGCTGAACCGGAAGCCTTCAGGTCTTTATCAGACTTTCTGTCAACATTGACCACCAGATTACATACTTGGAGGTGATTTTAACATGCCGGAAGTTCAGTGGTTGCGATCCAAAATGCATTCCCACCGACTCGGTGCGCTGTCTGCCAGTTTCCACGAGTTGATACAAGCAAACAATCTTTTCCAATTTGTAACCGAACCTACCAGGAAAGGAAAAGACCGCGCTTCCGTTTTAGATTTGCTCTTCGCAAATAGGCCCTCACTTGTCCGAAATACTGTAGTCGTCCCTGAATTAGTGATCATGACTGTTCCTTGCCTATTTACCACAATCAGATTCAAAACTGTACACAATAACCCACGTAAAGTTTTCTATTATAATAACGGAGATTATGTCTCCTTATCCAGGGAACTTGCATCGTCTTTTTACCAGAGTTTAACGAAATGAGCCGGCTCTCTAACTGCAACACTACTTTGGGAAGCTTTCAAGGACAAACTACAGCAATTAATAGCAAATGGTGTTGCTAGCAAACTAATATCCCGCAAAGGCGTGCCGACAGCCGTGGGTGTCCCGTGGCGTACGTCTACTTATCAACAAAAAGGCGGGCCCGTCTTTTGCAAACGTATTGGCGGTAAGATCTTTCAGTGGCGCCCCTGGCTCTGACGTCGGCTTAGGATTCGCGCCGCTGTCGTCTGCTACACTCCGCTTGTGAGGGGCAACAGTGCCTGGGCTAGAAATCGCCCGCTTCGTTGCTGTAGTGCGTTAAAAGCGTATTTCTAGCGACTCAGTTATTTTGCCAGCTTCTGACGCATCTGAATAATTTGAAGCTGTATCCCCCCACAAGTTTGCAACACACGAAGAGATAGAGAACAACTTTCTTCAGAGTATCGGTCAGAAGATCGTGTGTAACTCGTGCTTTCTTGCTTATTCGCGAGGATCAGCGATCAGAGCTTCTCGATAAGTATTCAAAATGCGTAGGCTTCCCTTCAGTATTTTCTGAGATGCTCTTATGAAGACTCAACAGTCTAATACTACGTACCAAGCAGCGGCCTCTACACGCTCATCGCACAGCAGGAAATAAAGCGGCTTTCCTTCTGTTTCTTTCGTTGTTGTCTTGTATCGGTTTAATGTTTCTGTCTTTTTTTTTTTCTGCCAACGCAGTAATTTTCTGCGCCGTCACCAACTTCTTATTAGGAGGTTTCGGGATGTTTGGGAGCCTCACAAAGGTGGTGTGGATATTTCCTTCATTTTGTATGGCATACATTCCCTTCTTCCCAAATTTGCTTTCATTACGGCTGCGTGCAAGAAGGTGCATATCCGCAGCGTGCGTTGTTTATTCACATGCAAATACAATGAGAAGGTTTGTGCTACGCCACCGCGTATCGCGCAAACAACGTTGGTCCACAGTACTCGAAGGCGGCTTTTGTGCTCCGAATTTCTATCGTAATTATATCGTTATCATAACGACCTGACTCTCAACTCGAACAATGATGACATGATTATGGTGTTGAAGGCATGATATACTCGCTAACTAACGCAATAAATAGTATACTTGCATATATTACAAGACTCGAAACAGAAGAAGAATTCCAAGTAGCTTTTTATTGCTTTTCAACCCTTCCAGGCGCGAAGAACAAATCCTATTCTACTCGGGATGGCGTTCTATGATTTGAAAAATTACTTTTACTCTCTTGTCCTGGACTGAGGGACCCGGCCCACTAATCATATCGATTTAATTGTTAAACAAAGTTTTCCCCCTCCTCCCCTAACTCCTCCCCCTCCTCTTGAGTGCAGTTTCCTATAACGCATATCCGAATATCGGGAAGATATGGCGGTGCAAAATGTTCCGAAAATCCCTCCAGGTCTTAACAAACATATATGTGTTACTATAAATTTAACGAAGACGTGACTCGTTTTGCTCAATAAACCTCTATACTGGTTAGGTGCCTGGTATAGAATCAGCACGCGCGTATATACACACTGGGTTATTTGGAACTCAACCTACAGTTTTTGCAGTCTATAGTGCATGTCGGCAAACTTTCATGCCTTGACAACGTAAAGTAATGTGACAAAACGCGTTCTAGCGTTCGGCAAAGTTGCAAAAGCTGTTTTACCTTGCATATGATTACCGGGAATCGTGATGCCTTCTGCCAAAGCCGACAGCCCTGAAGGCCTAAAATTTGTTTTGGTGTTCAATTTTCGCTGTTGTCGGTTATTAGCAGCTGACTGTTCCTTTTGTTCGAATGCTTACATGAGAAGCTGACGCCTAGCTCCGACTCTTCGCGCTCCGCACAGGACCGGCGTCGCAAGGAATGGGGTGGCAGCGGTATCCAAAACTATACTTTAATTGACACCATGAGCTAGTGTATGCGATTTTAAGCCTATTATTATGATAAAAAGTTACCCACACGCCAATTCTGGTGCGGACAAGCACCAGACGTTGACCGAGCGCAAAGAAACAGCAGGGAGAGCGATCCTGAGTGAAGCAGACGACAAATGCGAGAATCCCTAAGCTGACGTCACGGAGGCGCGCTTCGCAGCGCCGCCTGTGTTCGCGCTCACCGCCAATAGAAAAAAGAAAGACCAGAGCGTAATGGATGCCGTAAGGCTCCTTGGCAAAGAAATAAAAATCCGGAACAAAATTGCTAAAGACAAATATCTCTGCTCCTTGGGAACTAAGTTAAAAGAAAATCCCAAAGAAATGTGGAAATGTTTGAAATCCCAGGGCAAGGAACATACAGGAATACCCTGTCTTCACGTTAACGGCACAACTGTTTCTGATGACCATGAAAAGGGTAATTGTTTCAATCATTACTTTCAGTCTGTTTTCTCTCCAACGTATTGTGAAAACGCTCGGAGTGTCTCAGAACAAATAAATGAACAAATGGATCCCGTCATTGTGACCTATAATGATGTACTCAAACTACTCCAGAATGTTAAAGTTAATTCTTCAGGCGGACCTGACGGCATACCCAATTACGTCCTTCATGCCTGCCGTGAGACTATTGCCCACTTTTTCGTTACTCTGTTTTCCAAGTCGATCGCTTCTGGTGACCTGCCTGAGGATTGGAAAATCGCTAACGTTGCGCCCATTCACAAAAGTGGCCCGAAAAGCAATCCTGAAAACTATAGACCCATATCCCTCACAAGTGTCTGTAGTAAAATCCTAGAGCATATAATATATAGCGCCACAATAAAACACCTGGAATCCAATAGATATTTACGAACTGCCAACACGGCTTTCGGGCAGGTTTTTCCTGCACAACGCAATTAACAGAATTTAGCCATGATCTTTTCTCATCATTTGACGTGAAGGAACAGACAGACTGTGTATTTTTGGATTTTAAAAAAGCATTTGATTCTGTCCCGCACTCGTTGCTGCTCCATAAGTTGTCTTTTCTTGGCCTACATCATGATGTTGTCCAGTGGATAACAGGTTATTTGCATAATCGTACCCAATGTGTCCTGATAAACGGCTGTAAATCAGGTGCTGTGAGTGTTAGTTCTGGTGTTCCGCAGGGGTCTGTTTTAGGGCCCCTGCTTTTCCTTGTATATATTAATGATATTGTAAGTAATTTGTCCTGCAAAGTACGCCTTTACGCAGACGATTGCGTTGTTTATCGCAGTATCAAAAGCCCAATTGACACGGACTATCTTCAAAGTGATCTCGACCATATCCAAACGTGGTGTGCAAAATGGAAAATGACTTTGAATATTGCGAAATGTAAGCATGTTTCCTTCACACGCAGTCGCAGCCCTGTTTTATCAAAATACACTGTGGGAAGTACTCATCTTGATACAGTGCTTGATTATAAATATCTTGGCGTCTATTTTTCATCTAACCTAACCTGGAAACGTCAGATTGAACACGTGTCCTTTTCTGCCTCCCGCATGCTCAACTTTCTAAAACGCAACTTCAGTGATGCTCCTCCAAAAGTTAAAGAACTTTTATATTTCACCAACGTAAGATCCATTGCGGAGTACGCCTGCGCCGTGTGGGACCCACAATTTGAAAATTTATGTGCACTACTAGAACGCGTCCAGAACCGCGCCGCCCGATTTGTAACTAAAAATTATAGTTTTCGCACTAGCATTACATCACTTAAAGCAGAGTTGGGCTGGGAAACATTAAGTAAACGTCGGTTGCATCACAAACTTGAACTACTATATCGTATTTATTTCAATAAGACTGGTATTGATCCTAAAATTTTCTTACTACCCCCGCACTTTGTATCTAAGCGTCGCGACCATGAGTGGAAAATTCGTGAAATTGATTGCCGTACTGATGTGTACAAGGGTTCCTTCTTTCCCCATTCCATTGGGGAATGGAATAATCTACCAAGTAATATTGTTAATTGTACATCTGATGCTCTGTTCCACACGTTTTTGTCGCACATGTAAATTTTTCATTGTGACACCGCTTGTACACTTGACGTGCTATTGTGCAGATTTGTTCCACTTATTCTCATGTCAGTTTTTTTTTCTTCTCTCTTTTTTATTTTTCCCCATGTGATGAATTGTATTCATGTATTTGCATATACCCCCCCTGCAGTAATGCCTTATTGGCGCTGCAGGTAATATGAATAAATAAATGAATAAAAGTTAGTAGAGACAGAGACACACGAGAAAGTTGTCAGGAAGAGGACGAGAAAGTCAGGAGAAAGTCAGGAAGAGAAAGTCAGGAAGAGGACTTCTTTTCTTCAGAGTAAGGAAGAAAGGAACTCCCGACTTCGCTGTGCTAAACCCTAAACCCAATTCAGTGGCTTCTTCACGGCAGATATCCGTGAGCTGTTGCAGACACTGTTTGCTATCTGCTAGTAGTACTATGTCATCTGCATATATCAGTCCCGGGATATGTTGCTCCACTTCCTGTCCTTTGCGGCTATAACACAGATTGAAACCTATTTTACGGTCTTCAAGCTTTTTTTCTAGTCTAGCCATGTACAGCATGAACAGGAATGGTGACAGGCGTGAACCCTGCTTTAAACCTCTATTTGTGACTACCGGTTCCGTGCACTTTTGGTCCTCCCAGGTAATTTGCCCCTCGCTGTCATTGTAAATTCCCTGCAACAGCTGTATAAAGTCCTGGCTTAATCCCTCCCGTTCAGGTATGCTCCATAAAAGTTCTCTGTCTACGTTGTCGTAGGCTCCCTTTATATCGAGAAATGCTATCCATAGCGGTCGCTCCTGAGCCATTGACAGCTCTATGCATTGGGTTAGGACAAATAAATTGTCCTCTAAGCATCCGTCTCGGCTGAAAACATTTTGTAGTTCTCCCAGTATGCCGTTCCCTTCTATCCACGCCTGTAGTTCGTCTTTTATGGCCTGCATTGCGAGCCTGTATGCTACTGAGGTAAGTGTAATAGGCCTGTACGAATCGGCATCAGCCCTGTATCCATTACCTTTATATATCATCTTCATCCTGCTCTTACGCCAATTGTCTGGAACTTGCTTAGTTTTTATCACTTTTTCGATTACTCGAATCAGCTGTGCCTTGCCTTTTGGACCCAATAGGTTGACCAGCCCCATAGGAATTTCATCCGTCCCTGTTGCCGTATTAGCTGGAACATTTTCTTCGGCTTTTTAAAAGTTTAGATTCCTCAACTTTATCTCTGTATCTGTACATACCTCAGTTGCCCCACTCCCTAAAAGCTGTAGCCCTCTCTCTGTTGTTCTGAACTTCTCTTGTATCATTGCGCGTAGGTGAAATACCGCCACTTCCCCTTTTAGTACCTGGCCTTCACTGCTTATGACATGACGTTGTACTTATTCGGTCTTTTTCCTTAGTTCCTTTACATGATTGCAAAACTTTCTCGGCCCGCCTTTATCTTTTGCCCGTTTATTCGATACCCATCGCTCACTTTCTCGTTTAAGTTTTTGCTGTACAAGTTTTAAATGCAGAGCATTTCTTTAACTCACAATGTCACCCGTTCTAGTTGTCCATCGTCATCCGCACCCATCCCCCTACACTATATAAAAAATACTTACCGGCGCCTGGTTTCGATCCCACGACCCTGCGGGCGGAACGCAAGGTACATGGTCCTCTACCCACTGCGCCACAAAGCCGACACAGAATGGAGGGCTACGAACGCGCCTTATATCCTTGACTCATTCAAACTACGTCAAGAAGCGGCTGATACAACGCATTCACTACCTGTGGGCGGAACGCGAGGTATAATGGTGCTCTTCCCACTGCGCCACAATAATCATACCCACCTGCTAATAAATGATGTCATACCCACCTGGTAATATTTGATGTCACGTGACCACGTAATTACGTCTCCTCATTTAATTGCAATACAACAACCAACAGCAACAAGTGCAACAACATTAACGTAACGCAAACTACTTAACGTCGTGCTCCCCCGGAAATGCTCTGCATTTGATCGTGCCCCTCGCGAGGCGGATGTTTAGTTTCCTGCTGCAGCAAGAATCAGGCGGCCTCCTGTGCAGTTTGTGGCGCATACCCACTTGGGGGATTGGCCAGGATGTTTTGTACTTGCAGCTTCTTAAGGCGGTACCAATTCCACTTGAGCGTTATTTCCTCTGTTTACATTCCCACTCGCTTGACCTCCCTGCGCTCTCTCGATGCTTGCTGCCTTTGAGTTATAGCTTCCTTGATTTCGTTGTTCCACCAGCTTCGAGGTTTTCGTTTTCCTTTCCAGTAGTTGCGTTGTTGGGCGTTCCTAATCTATCCTTGAACGAAACCAATCAGTTCGCTGTATTCCCAATGTTTCGTAGGTTGTGTCTCGATTTCCGTCTCCAGGCTTTTGCCAATATTAACCTTTGTTGATCGTTTAATTTCAAGTCGTGTACCACCGTTTTCTCGGTTTTGACCTTCCATTTTTCCAAAAATCAAAGTTATTCGTTTATGGTCACTTCCAAAGCTGTGGGCACCTATTTCACCTGTTTTCATCAGAGTCAACCTTTCATAGACAAAGGAGGCTGTTGTCTATACTGGACTGCTTTTCCCCTCGTTCCCAAGTAATTTGTCCCTCACACGTATTCTCTCTGTTTACTACAACGAGATTATGTTCTTCACACATATCTAGTACGAGTTTGCCGTTGCAGTCCGGGTATCCGTCCAGGTCCTCAATGTGGGCATTCATGTCTCCCACTAGGATCATCTTTCCGGATTGTCTAAGCTGATCGAGGTCCCGCCTAATGCCGCCTACCAGTTTTCCATTCTTTTCTCTAACCTCACTGCCATCCCCTTACCACAGATACGCGACTCCCAACAACGTTTCTCTTCCCGCTATAGTGCCCTTAACCCACATATGTTCTTCAAAGTTTTCGTTTACTTTGTACCAATTGGCTCCTTGTTGAATAAGCCTGCCGACCCCTCCCCCCTTTTCTAGTGCCTACGGTTCTGTTACAGCCTTGCCATATATATTCGTGCATTGCTTGGGGCTCTTCTAAATCTCGAAGAAAAGTTTCTATAAAGGCATATACTTCAGTTTTTTTCTATTTCTAGTTGACCGCGAACCTCTAACCATTTTTCTCGTGATCTGCCACAGTGCATATTAATGTAGTTAATCTTAGTCACTGCGGCTTTTTCTTTCGGGTAACCACCGGGTGAACCACCGCCATCGGGTGAACCACCGAAATCTGGGGTTGGACATCTCTGCCGGGTCGATGTCTCAATGTTCTCCAATTCTTGAGTGGGCGAATAGCATCGAGCTGATGCATCGACTAAGCCGGCGGGCGAGCCGTGGTAGCGGCTATGACTGTTGAGGCTTAGCTCACCCGTCGGTGTGCACAGTCTTATTTTGGCAATAAATGGTATTACGATGGCCTAAAAGGTTCCCTGATAATGTCCAGTGAGCCCTTGCGCCTTTCCCGTTCACCTAGAAAACCCATTACTGTTTGACAAACGTAGTTCGTTTACTATACACACCGAGCGGATGAAAAAGTGTGAGGGACAAATTACTTGGGAACTAGGGCAAAATCAGTCCAGTATAGACAACAGCCTCCTTTCAGTAGGAGTGTATGAAAGGTTGACTCTAATGAAAACAGGTGAAATAGGTACCCACAGCTTTGGAAGTGACAATAAATGGATAACTTTGATTTTTGGAAAAATGAAGGTCAAAACGAGAAAAAGGTGGTACACGACATGAAATTAAACGATCAACAAATGGTTAATATTTTCAAAAGCCTGGAGACGAAAATCGAGACACAACCTACGAAACATTGGGAATACAGCGAACTGATTGGTTTCCTTCAAGGATAGATAAGGAACGCCCAAGAACGCAACTACGGGAAAGGAAAAAGAAAAACTCGAAGCTGACGGACCCACGAAATGAAGGAAGCTATAACACAAAGGCAGCAAGCATCCAGAGAGCGCAGGGAGGTCAAGCGAGTGGGAATGTAAACAGAGGAAATAACGCTGAAGTGGAATTGGTACCGCCTTAAGAAGCTGCAAGTACAAAAAATCCTGGCCAATCCCCCAAGTGGGTATGGGCCACAAACTGCGCAGGAGGCCTTCTGGTTCTTGCTGCGGCAGGAAACTAAACATCCCCCTCGCGAGGGGCACGATCAAATGCAGAGCATTTCCTGGGGCGCACGACGTTAAGTAGCTTGCGTTACCTTAATGTTGTTGCACTTGTTGCTGTTGGTTGTTGTATTGTAATTAAATGAGGAGACGTAATTACGTGCTGACGTGACATCATTTATTAGTAGGTGGGTATGACATCATTTATTAGCAGGTGGGTATGATTATTGAGGCGGAGTGGGAAGAGCACCATGTACCTCGCGTTCCGCCCACAAATAGTGAATGCGTTGTATCAGCCGCTTGTTGACGTAGTTTGAATGAGTCAAGGATATAAGGCGCGTTCGTAGCCCTCCATTCTGTGTCGGCATTGTGGCGCAGTGGGTAGAGCACCATGTACCTTGCGTTCCACCCGCAGGTCGTGGGATCGAAACCAGGCGCCGGTAAGTATTTTAAATGCAGAGCATTTCAGTAACTCACGATGTCACCCGCGTTGGCGTCCGTAGTCCGCATCGCTCCCCGTCGGTCTGGCATTGGGGATGATGGATTGGCTTGGATGGATTGGATTGGCTTGGCTTGGATTGGATTGGTTTGGATTTGGATTGGATTGAATTAAAGTGGATTGTGTTGGATTGTGTTGCGTCATAGGCGCCACGTTGCGTCATAGCCGGTCCACGTTGCGTCATAGCCGCGGCAGGTGGTTCACGGCACGTTTCACGTTCACCATCGACTTCATCGACATGTCTACGCGGGAAGAGAAGGCGGCGCGGCGGCGTGCTGCGGATGCTGAGCGCAAGCGCCGCAAGCGAGCCGCCGACGCCGAACTTCGCCAGCGAGAAGCCGCAGCCATTCGTGAACGTCGGGCGGCGATGCGGGAGGGAAAAGCAAGCACAAAAAGAACAGAACTCCTGCTGGCGCAGTTTCAGGCAGGGGGCGCGCGAGCACTGCGAAGGCGGGAAATTTGAAAGGCGTCGGGTTTGAGCTTCGGCGCTACCGAAGGCGAATCAGTGCTCTGCATTTCCAAGTTTTCACGTAGAGTGGAACGGCTGGAACTTTTTTTTATATGGTGTAGGGGGAGGGGGCGGACGACGATGGACAACTAGATTGGGTGACATCGTGAGTTAAAAAAAGGCTCTGCATTTAAAACGGGTCTCCTTCTTTCAAACCGGCCTACCCGTCTGTCTGCATGAATTCTCGGCGCCCAGACGCGTGCCGTTGTTCGGCTGTACGCCGCGTACCGAAATAATGACGTATAACCTGATACCTTACGAAGGCCGGTCTCCTCTTGAACACCGGTTGCCGAAAATTCTGCGGCCGTTCGCTTGCCGTAATTCAGCCTAGAGGACCGCTAACCAAATGAAAAACGTACATTCTGAGGCCGTAAGTCGGCCGGTCTCCTTTATAACACCGGCTGCCCGAAGAAAACGAATAATCTGCAGCTGGACGGCGCTTCACCGTTGAAAGAGCGAATGCGCGGCAGCCGCGCTCCGGCCGGCCTCCTTTGGAACACCAACTGCCCCAAGAATACGGATATCCTGTGGCCGGTCGCTTGCTTTGCTTCGGCTGAACACCACTTCCCGAAGGAAAAACGGATGCCCTAAACCCGTACAGTTCGGCCGTTCTCTTTCTGAACTCCGGCAGCCAAGGGAACCTAATGTCTGGCAGCCGGGGTAGCTGCCGTTGTGCGTCTGAACACTGGCGGCCGGAGAAATACCGAAGCGCTGGTTGCGAGGATGTCGGCCATTCATTGTATGATCAGTGGCTGCCAAAACCTGGATGCTGGCCGGACATGCCAGAAAGCGGCCATAGACGGGAAGGTCTGGTCTTGGGACCACTTTCTGTGCCGCCTGGTTGCTATATATATATATATATATATATATATATATGTCTGTATATATATGTATATATATCGTAAGGTAGAGGACTTCCCTTTCTTCAGGTACCTAAGAAAGGGAGTCCTCTCCTGAAACGTCAGTAAACTTTTTTTTTATTTTCTACGTCTTCTCGTTTGTCTCTGTCTCTACTAACTACTACCTTATTTTTTGCCCTCTGTGTGAGTTTTTATCTTTTCAGGCTATTATCTATATATATATATTTAGAAATGAGGGCTCGTTAGCAAAATACAGAAGAAATGCGGCTCTGTCTCTCTAAGCTATATCGGATATATATAGTATGGAAATGATATCTATATATATATAGTTAGGAAATGAGGGCAGCAAAATACAGAAAGAAATGCGGCAGTCTACAACGCCAAAGAAGGCATAGGGGAATGGTTGGACTATATATTTTTTTTTTCTTACCGTTAGTGAAATTATATTTTTTTTTCATATTAAATTGAAGCGAGAAAGAAAGAAAGAAGAAAAAAAACGCGCCCAGAGTGGGGACTGAACCCACGCCTTTCGATTAGACCTCGAATGCCTTACCAATTCGGCTATCTGGGCGACTGTGTTCTGCTTCACTTTCTGGGGTATTTATATTTACTACAACTGTATCTGACGCTTGAGGGTGGTAGCCAGCGCCACTCAGACTACACGGGGAGAAGGGGACCTTCTTTTCAACCCCCGGGGCGTGACGTGAACGTCTACAGCCTGTCATAAGCGGGTAACTGGCGGGAAACCCTCTTATGCTACCTTGGCATCAAGACTGCCACAACCGAGGCCCTCGCTAAGCTTTCGCAGGATAATATGGTTAGGAAATGAGGGGCTCGTTAGGAAAATACAGAAAGAAATGCGGGCAGTCTACAACGCCAAAGAAGGCATAGGGGAATGGTTGGACTATATATTTTTTTTCTTACCGTTAGTGAAATTATATATTTTTTTCATATTAATTGAAGCGAGAAAGAAAGAAAGAAAAACACGCGCCCAGAGTGGGGACCGAACCCACGCCTTTCGATTAGATCTCGAATGCCTTACCAATTCGGCTATCTGGGCGACTGTGTTCTCTGTCACTTTCTGGGGTATTTATATTTACTACAACTGTATCTGACGCTTGAGGGTGGTAGCCAGCGCCACTCAGACTACACGGGGAGAAGGGGACCTTCTTTTCAACCCCCGGGGCGTGACGTGAACGTCTACAGCCTGTCATAAGCGGGTAACTGGCGGGAAACCCTCTTATGCTACCTTGGCATCAAGGCTGCCACAACCGAGGCCCTCGCTAAGCTTTCGCAGGATAATATGGTTAGGAAATGAGGGGCTCGTTAGGAAAATACAGAAAGAAATGCGGGCAGTCTACAACGCCAAAGAAGGCATAGGGGAATGGTTAGAATATTTTTTACCGTTAGTGACGTTACATTATTATTTATTATTTGTAATTACGTGAGAAAGAAAGAAAAACACGCGCCCAGAGTGGGGACCGAACCCACGCCTTTCGATTAGATCTCGAATGCCTTACCAATTCGGCTATCTGGGCGACTGTGTTCCGCTTCACTTTCTGGGGTATTTATTTATACTACAACTGTATATGACGCTTGAGGGTGGGAGCCAGCGCCACTCAGACTACACGGGGAGAAGGGGCCCTTCTTTTCAATCTCCCGGGGCGTGACGCGAACGTCTACAGCCTGTCATAAGAGGGTAACTGGCGGGAAACCCTCTTATGCTACCTTGGCATCAAGGCTGCCAGAACCGAGGCCCTCGCTAAGCTTTCGCATGATAATAGGGTTTGTAAATGAGGGGCTCGTTAGAAAATACAGGAAGAGATGCCGGCAGTCTACAACGCCAAAGAAGGCATAGGGGAATGGTTAGAATATTTTTTACCGTTAGTGACGTTACATTATTATTTATGATTATTAATTACGTGAGAAAGAAAGAAAGAAAAACACGCGCCCAGAGTGGGGACCGAACCCACGCCTTTCGATTATATCTCGAATGCCTTACCAATTCGGCTATCTGGGCGACTGTGTTCCGCTTCACTTTCTGGGGTATTTATTTATACTACAACTGTATATGACGCTTGAGGGTGGGAGCCAGCGCCACTCAGACTACACGGGAGAAGGGACCTTCTTTTCAACCCCCGGGGCGTGACGCGAACGTCTAGAGCCTGTCATAAACGGGTAACTGGCGGGAAACTCTCTTATGCTACCTTGGCATCAAGGCTGCCAGGACCGAGGCCCTCGCTAAGCTTTCGCATGATAATAGGGTTTGTAAATGAGGGGCTCGTTAGAAAATACGGCAGTCTACAACGCCAAAGAGTGGCGCTGGCTCCCACCCTCAAGCGTCAGATACAGTTGTAGTATATATATATACCCCAGAAAGTAAAGCGGAACACAGTCGCCCAGATAGCCGAATTGGTTAGGCATTCGAGATCTAATCGAAAGGCGTGGGTTCGGTCCCCACTCTGGGCGCGTGGTTTTCTTTCTTTCTTTCTCACGTAATTAATAATAATAAATAATAATGTAACGTCACTAACGGTAAAAATATTCTAACCATTCCCCTATGCCTTCTTTGGCGTTGTAGACTGCCGGCATCTCCGTTTTTCTGTATTTTCTAACGAGCCCCTCATTTACAAACCCTGTATATAAATATATATATATATATCTGTGTGTGTGTCTTTCTCTCTACTAACCTGATTTTTTCGCGCTCTGTGTGAGTTTTTATCTTACCAGACTATATAGAGGGAGCAGTTGAACTTTTGAAGATGGTAGAGAACACAAGAACAGAAAACTTTGAACAAGGTGAAAGCACGGTTAAAATATATATATATATATATATATATATATATACACAAGGTTTGACAGCCAAGAAAACCTCGGAAAGCAAAGAGGAGGTTGTGCTAGGTCATTGAAACAGATAGAGAATTTGTAAAGAAAGAAAAAAAGCGGAGAAAAAATGCCCGCCAGGTGGGATCCGAACCCACGACCTCCAGAATACAGGTCTGGTGCGATAACCACTACGCTACCGGCGGGGCAATTTCCCACGCCCACCCCCCTTCCCGCTTTCTGGGGTATTTATGTCAATCAAATTTTTTCCTGTTCTTTGGGGTGGTAGCCTTCGCCACTCTGACTTCTCGGGGTGAAGGGGACCTTCTTTTCTTAATCCCCGCGCCGTGACTCGAGTGTCTACGACATGTCGAGAGTGGTCAACCAGCGTTAAACCCTCTTAAGCTCCCTATGGCAGCAAGGCTGCCAGAACAGAGGCCCTCGCTATGCATGTAGCGAATAAGAAAATGGGAAATGAGGGGCTCGGTTAAAATAAGACAGAAATAAGGGTTGACAGCCAAGGGGAAAGTCGCCGCACCGGTAGCGCAGTGGTTATCGCACCAGACCGGTATTCTGCAGGTCGTGAGTTCGGATCCCACCTGGCGGGCATTTATTTTCTCCGCTTTCTTTCTTTCTTTCCAAATTCTTTATCTGTTTCAATGACCTACCACAACCTCCTCTTTGCTTTCCGAGGTTTTCTTGGCTGCCAACCCTTATTTCTGTATTATTTCTCCGAACCCCTCATTTCCTATTCCGATTCATTATATATTTCATAGCTTGGCGGCAAGAACGCACAGCCATAAAAGGTTTCATTTCGCATAATATGTCTGTTTACCCGACCAAAAAATATCCCAGCAGTCAGAAACCCAAGTGCACTTCTTAGACAGTAACGTCGTTCTAGCCACAGGGAAACTTAAGAACACACTGTAGGAAAGCGGTGGAGGCGCAACTCCACTAGCCTTTATCCACGACACCGCTAAGGTGTCCTTGGAGGACAGGCTTAAAGACGTAGAGCGGTGTCGGAGAATATATAATACATCTTAACTAACTTATCTCCGCCCCATCTAGCAGTAATCATCCAGACAGCTATGTGCATATAGCCAACAATCGTGCCCACAGGCTAAAAAGGGAAGAGGTGCTCATGCAACCACATGGACACGAAAGCATCCGGCACTCAACCCTAAACTGAAACTTCTCAATGGTGCTCATTAACATAAAAAACATCCTGCGGAAATGCTACCTCATTCTAGCGAGGAACGACCGGCTTAAGAAGGATTGACAATCCACAAAATCCGTCCCAGTCAGGCTATTCTAAATACTGTGTGCAGACAAGCTGTGAACAATTCTGGCGATGTGGTAACTCCTTGTATAACCCCTGTTGGGTGATGAATTTGTCACTATGCTTTAGAAGTTTCACCCTGACCGCACATCCACTATACATGTCTTCAAAAGGTTTCATTTATGTTTCCTCTATTTCTGGTTTCATAGGGTATTAGAAGAATTGCATTGTGAACTTCCCGTGTTCTAGGCCGTGGACTATGGAACAAATCCCGCAGCAAGCTATTCCTTAAACGCCAAGAACGCTTACTGCTCAGAGCACTGCTTCAAGCTTCTTCTTTCAAATTCGCAGAACGTTCGGTTGTGACAGGGGTAATGGTGTGTTCCTTCTTCAGCACACTATGTGCAGTGCACCGTCCATAGGTCTGACGGGAACACCACTACAAGCGAGAAGTATTAACCACAGATTCCACACCAAAACGAAGCACATCAACTGCATAGGCCATTCTTTTTACAAGGGATTGTTCGTCGTGCTGAAATAGAAGTTTAAAACGTAGCAAGAAAGAGAATGTTGGAATCATTCTAATATACACATCCAACACTATTTCAGGTAAAATAAATGTAGTGAGAAGTCAACTCCTGCTTTTTAAATTCCTACACCCTAAGAGCAGTTTGGTGGTAGTATGGTAACGAAATCCCCTTATTGTATTTAGGCATACGCGTTAGATAATTTAGGAGCTCTGCGTGTATAAGTGTGTAGGTATTGTTTCTTTAGGTCGCTTTGTGTAACCCCATTGACGATGTTCTTTGTCACCTCATGCATTCCGCGCTGGAAAAATCTGTTCTGTTCCTGTGTATTTCACTTCTTTTACCTGCCACTATGCCTATTTTGTGTTTTGTGTGGGTGTGCCTAAATCGGCCAAATGGCTGGTCAAATTTCTTCGTTCTATCGCCACTTGGGTGGATTTACTTGTTTGTAGTGTGTACTTTGGTGTGCGTGTTGGTCTGCTTTGGTCATCGCCTTCTTTTTTTCTGTTGATCTCCAACACCATATTGTTTATTTTTTCTTAAGGAATTTCTCCCGCCTTTCTTAATTTCTCCTTCTTTTACATATGCTTTCCAATGGACTACCGCGTTTCTTTGTGTTCCTTTTTTCACACAGTGAACAAATTAGGCCTTAGCATTTGCTTTCGAAGCAACAAAATGATGTTAATATCGCCCAATGCTTTATGTTTTTATGTCTCTGTTCGGCACTATTGTACTGAAACATTAATATAAAATTAAGATTTGATTGCTTTAAAACGGCAAAATCAGTGGCAATGCGAATAAATAATGTTGACGGTTGTGAGAGTAAGAGGGGGATGTGAGTGATAAACGCATGTGAGACTGTGTGTGAGTGGAGGATGCGAGTGGTGAGCGCGAGGGGGGAGGGGGGATTCTGAGTGGGTAATGTGAGTGGTGAGTATGAATGAGCGTGAGAGCAAACGGGAGTAGTTAGCGTGAACGCCACGGAGCGCGAGGGGTGACTGCGAGTGGTGATGGCCAGTGAGTTGGATTGTTGGCGGTGAGTGGGGAGCGTAAGCGGAAATCAGTGCGAGTGAAACGAGTGGTGAGTGTGATGTCAAGTGAGTGCGAGCTGTGGTGGCGAGTGGTGAACGTCAGCGCGAGTTCGCGCGAATGGAGACTGTGAGTGGTGAGCTTGACCACGAGTACGACGGATCATTGCGAGTGGTAAGCGTGCGTGCGATGGGGCGCGAGTGCTGACGGCGAGTGGTGAGCGTTACCGCGACTGAATTCGAGTGGATACGGTTAGCCGTGGGCCTGACCGCGAGTGGGTGCGAGTGGTGAGGGGGAGGGGTCAGCGTCAGTGCGAGTGGTAGGGAGTGATGAGGGTGAGTGGTGAAGGCGAGTGGTGAGTGGGACCGCGGGTGATTGCGTGATGGAAAATATATTTTTTCTAGTGAGTGTAAGCGAAGGCTATTCAGTCTTCCCTAGGTATGCTTCACAAAGGCACACCTCGGGGCCGGATCGCCGGAATAATATGTAAGTCATTTTTGATTATGTAAGTCATTACATGTCGTTTTCTCTGCTTGCGAGTTTCCACTAATTAAGCCAACCTGTAATGGTCGAGAAGTTTCCGAGTATTTCACAGGAAGCACAGGGTGTATAAATCCAGAATTGAGGCAGGAAAGACAAGTCACGGATAACGAGTTAACTAATTTTCGGAAGAAGCGTTACGGCAAAAGGGAGGAATGGCGGGCATAGCGTGGTCGCTCTCAACACCGGGCCCCCGAAATGTGATTGAAGCATGCGCACCATAGGGTAAAGATTAACATCAAGGGAAGACAGCTGCGACCTGGTGCGTAACAAAAACATGCTCTCGCAGTGTCGTTCCAAGGGCGCGAATACGGCCAACAGTGAAGCTAATGGCCTAACTTTCTCACCGTTGGGCAAAATTTGTTTGGTTTAAGTTTTATACTACCCACTAGTATATGAGAAGGCAAATGCGAGTACCGTGCCTCCTGATGGAGTGAATGGTGTAATTAGTTAACCGAGATAAAACTCCGAATTCGAGTAGTGGTGTGGTGGTTTACACGCTACATATACTCTTCTTGGAGAGTGAATACTCTCTGTAGTATTTGTAAGGAAGTGCTTCTTGTAGGCTGGCCCAACCCACCACAGGCTTTGCCCAGCCTGTCTCGGCGTTCAGAAATAAGCCGTATTCCTACATTTCATTTACCCCGTGTGTGGTGTACAAAAGCCCAATTCACAATACTAGTCACAGAATTATCCACTATAATATCATTTCTACTTTGTCATAGGTATACGGAAAATGTTTATAATTCAGACATTCTTTGTTTGGAAACCAAACAATTTCTGCCGACTGAAGGTATTTCTTCTAGTTCAGGGATGAAATGAATTGAACTGGCAAAACCATTCCGCATTTTGCCTAATATATACTAATAACCATTAAAGTTCGCACTAATATTTCACGAGAAGAATGCTAAAATATAAAATATTGGATTGCGGTTTTTAATCAGCGTAAAACGTTCGCACGGTATTATTAATATGTCACTGTATTTAATACCTTTCGCAATTGTTGTCGCTCTTGCAGGTGCAATATGACGTTGTAAGTTTGGAATCACGTTTCGTATCCAATAAAAACTTTATAATTGAAATGAAAGATCGATTTTAAAGCTGCTGCAGTTCTTTCGTGTAAAATTGAATAGGCACTGCTTCACTCACCCTCTGTAATACCTTTGGCCCTGATGGGTAGCAAAAATTATTAAGTAAATAAATAAATAAAGAAAGAAAGAATTCAACGTTTAGCACCTTGTCCCGCCCAAAGCAAAACGTAAATTTTGCAGTGCGGCTGGTGCGGTTTTGAATGATTTTTTTTCACATTGTTTTATAGCAATAAAAATAACATTGAAATTGAGCGTTATCTCGTACCCCGACAAATAGAGAACTGATCTTATTTAGTTGCGTGAGAAGGAAAATTTTACAGTTCATTAGAAAAAATATGCAAAAGTTTTGTTTCACAAGCAAGCATGTCAACGGACATTCTCAAAACTGCACAAAATATATTTTATGTTAAAAATACGTAAAGGACCGTTTTGAAACTAATTATTATAGCACTATATTTGGAGCAGCGTGCTGTTCAACTTCTCTGCATAAATTTGGGCCATTGGAGTCAAAACATTCCAAAATAACATTCTGTCCGTTGATTCTTCGTGTTATTCGCCATGTAGATTCTAACTGCATCTTCTAAGTGTTGAGCTTCCTTCAGAGTCTGTCATAAAGACAACACAAGGCCAGTTCAGGATTTTGGAGCTCTGTGCAAGGTTAGACTTAGGTTAGGTTTTATGTACCAGCAATTGCTGTAACCCCATCTACCCTTTTTTCTTTCCATTGCTTGAACACTAGGTTTTATTTTGAAAGTGTTGGCTGATGAAACAAGCACTGGTATCTAATTGACAGGTTTTTCAGTGAGAGCCGTATATCAAGTCAAATAAAATGCGTTAGATTTTCCAAAATATCTTTGGCGACTGTCGCCACCTCTGGCGATATTCATCTCCGCAATAGTGCATATTGCAAAAGGTCTACTTCAGTTTCTTGGCCCTTTCTCTCTTCCAATAAATTTTGTAATTTCTTTCAATTATATTCATTTTCTTGTTGTAGCTGTGTGCGGACGTTGATAACGAAGAGGGCTGTGTATAAGGTTTCAAAAAAACTCCCACCTCCCCTCGCGAGAACCCCTGTGTAGATGCGACGCATAGGCGGAAAGGCAAAGGGACCGCGTTTTATAGCGCGCATAACGTTGAGGGGACTGCGTAAGCACGTCCCTGTCGATGACGACGCTGGCGTACTTGTAAAGCGGCGCGCACTCTAGGTGTTTGAGCCAAGCATGGATGTTGCTTCGCCGGGGAACGGCACACCGGTTATATGCGCAGCGCGCCCGAAGGAGAGGAAACCGCGGAAGAGAGCACTGCACATGCACCGGCCCCAGCGCGTCGGCCGCGGCTATGACGAAACGTTCCGCGGCTATGGCGCAACACAACCCAACACAATCCACTTTAACCCAATCCAATTCAATCCAATCCAAGCCAATCCAATCTAATCCAATCCAATGCCCCTCGCGAGAAAGTGTTCGCTATCGGAGAGGAGAAGGGGTGAGCGGCGGAGAGCGCAGCTGGCGCGGCGAGGAGAATGGGGAAGTGGCGGACAACGCCGACGACGACGCTGGAGGGACAAGGCGAGTGAATGAGATGCTCTGCATCTAAAACAGACGAACGGCGGCATTCACTGCTAGTAAAGCCACGATCCCGGCCCGAAGGGGACAGTGACATTTGTTTGCCAAACATGGCCGCATCCTTTAGTCGCTTTTTCCCGCTCTGTGCCCTCACTCAAGGCGCCCGCTGGCAATATCTCCCTACTTTGTTAAAGTTCTGCGGAGATATTTTTAAAAATGAGACATACCCAATCACTTACCGAAAGACGGATGGTGGAATATTTGCTACTAAATCTCGGTGCATGCGCCTCTGTAGACTGTCTTCTAATTCCCGCCAAAAATAGGGCATTGCTTGCAACCCCTTCGCCGCCCTGCTGGTGGCTTTTTCACCACTACATAGCCTTGGACTATTTTTCATGGAGATATTTTGTTTGGCTCAGCCACCTTCGTTGCTGATATAATCTTCCTGTCGACTCGAACGCCACTCCTAAGCAGTTTTTGCGGCCGAGCGGGCATCTCAGCAACGGTGCGGGATAAACAGTGCACTGTGCTGCGACAATGAGACCAGTTCGGCAGTGGTGAAACAGGAGCAAACTACTGACCTAGCCTTTTCATATTTTTAATGGGGTGTATTGGGGTGTTCTCTTTCGCTTCTAATAACAGCATCCTGGCGGTTTTAAAATTCTCCGTCAGCAGCTACCTCGTGCAGAGCAGTTGTCACATGTGCAATGGAGGAGATCGACGTCACTGCACAGAAGAGTGGACTGTAGTGCTGCGACAGCACCGCTTCGGCGGTCGTGCAATTGTATAAACAATTGAATTTGCATTCCGCGATTTAAGGCGAACCTTTAAGGTTTTCAAAGATGTCGTCTGCATTCCACCCCCTTGGTCTGAGGAAGAGCACCTTTAACCACTGGACCAAGTATTAACTTGCCTCAGCGAGTCCCGGTCTTCAACTTAATGCAAAAAAATGCCACTTTGCAACCACGTCCATCAAAGTATTGGGGCACGTTGTGAGCAAGGATGGCATTCGCCCCGATACGGATAAAGCGAAAGCCGTAATAAATTTTCCCCGAACTCTTGGTCAGAAAAAACTTCGCAGTTTTCTTTGAATTGGCTTCATACTTCCTTCGATTCATTCGGAACTATTCGGCATAGCTTCACCCTTAAACAAGCTCTTAGCATCTGGCACACCGTTTACCTGGTCTAACTAATGCGAAACAGCGTACCTGGTGATGTGGAAAACCAGGAGACAAAGTGCCGGGACGTGCAGAGGGAACCATGAATTCTATTTACATAATGATGATGATAATGCAGCATGCGCGGGAATGCTTCTTTCACCATCCTCCCCGCCCCAAACAAGCTCTTAGCTTCTGGCACACTTCCAGTTTACCTGGTCCGACAAACATACTTGTGTGCAATAATGCGATGAAAGTAAGTTCAGCGTTTTCTTTGGGACCTGATGATGATACTTGTGTAGATCACGTGCTGGTTTCAACTTCTGCTGTGGGGTCCTTGCTTAGGGAGTTTTCTCTCCGAGGGTTTGTCTGTTTGGTGCGCCTACAAGGACTTCTGCACCTGTACATAGCCATTTTAAAGACGCTTGGGAACGCTCCGACTTTGGAATACTTTGCCACACCAAAGCCAGTGGGCCGACATGGCTCACGCTGACATTGGTCACTGTGCTGTGCTTCGGACGAATGAATTCCTGTTGGAAATCTTCTGCTGAACGCACCCGGAACGGCTTCATTAGCATTATCTTTGGAGCACGTTATCTGAAGTTCTTTACGCCTGCCGGATAATACGGCGCTGAGTTGTAATCCGGTAAGGCGTTGTTCTCGTGTCGATGATAATCTCCTCATATTCAAAGCATGTGGTAAATTCCTCTTCGAGCATTCGGGGGCTGCGTGAGCTCAAGCTCTTTGTCAACTGTTTCAGCTTGCTTCGTGTTCTTGGAATAAAGAAGGCTGTCGAGCGCTAGGACTGTGCGGGCAGGTGGCTTCTGCTAATATTCTGTTTGGCACGAAGTCCGTTCAAAAAGTTTCTGTCCTCTTTTCCCGCGTCCGCCACATATTCTTCCACAGTAAATGCGGCTTGAATGGTCGTCCCATGGGCCCTTCATGTAGGCCGTTGGCATCGGTGGGGTCTCTGGCTTCCATCGTTGTTGAACCCAAGGATCTTCCGAGTCCATGCACGGGTTTCTTGCATGATGTGGAAAACCAGGAGACAAAGTGCTGGAGGGAACCATATCTATTTACTAATGATGATGATAATGCCTGCGCGGGAATCGAATCTTCTTTCACAACACCTGGATAACCGGTACCATTTTAAAGCCTCCGACAATACTCCACACCGGCCGCTGGATTCGTGCTGTACTCCTGTAAGCACTGCACGTGGTTGCCTACGGCAGCCGGTGTTGACGATTTTGAGTTTGGTCGTGGACCATGAATGGTCGTCCCTTCACAAATCTGGCATCCTTCCTCAAAAGCACTCGGATACCGATGCATTAAGAAGTGGTGTACTTTCACGCTGTCTGCTGTTATCAACCGAGGAAAGTTGTCAAGGGCCACCTCCGACAGAGCCGCCTATTATTATTGCCTCCGCCGAGGGGGTAATACCAGCGCTACCTTTTAATCTTCTCTCCTTACCACAAGCAGACACGTACTTCCGCAAACTTATCGACCTTCTCCACGGTTCAACCCAACTTCTCAACAGCCGTTCGCGCCGGCAACTCAACAAATTCAAACTCATGAATGTCGGCTCCCTTTACCACATGAACTATCATCCTACTTGTGACAAAATGGGTCCCTGTGGTTCCGCGTTCCCTTCGGCAAGGAATATTACGAACGTTTCCCGACGATGCTACCGCTGGTCTTCTTGCTTATATTAAGACATACGATCGCATAAAAAGCTACTTTTTTTGGTCCGGACTTTCAACAAGTGTCGCGAAATACGTTTCGTTCTGTGAACCGTGTCAACGCCGTATGCAACCGACCTCGACTCCAGCTGGGGCGCTACAACCCCTTCCATGTCCTTGGACTCTATTCGATGTTGTAGGCATCGATCTGTACGGACCCCTTCCAGCCACCCCTGCCTGTAATCGGTGGGTTGTCACCGCGGTTGACCACCTGACCCGCTATGCCGAAACAGCGGCTATTCGCACGAGTTGCGCGTCTAAAGTTGCGGAATTCTCCTTGCAAGCAATCTTCCTGCGCCATGGCCCGCCTCGCGGTCTGCTCAGTGACCCCGGAAGAACGTTCCGTTTTACTCTCCTTTCCGAAGTTCTTCGTGCAGCTGAAACCGTTCACAAGTATACGTCCAGTTACCACCCGCAAGCAAACGGCATCACTGAGCGCTGCCACTGTACTCTTTCCAACACGATTTCCTTTTACATTCGACCAGACCATACCAACTGGGACACCCTTTTACTTTTGTCACCTACGCCTACAACACCGCAGTACACCAAACCACAGGATTATCTCCGTTCTTTCTTGTGTACTGCCGTTCCCCTTCTTCGCTACTTGACACCTCTTTCCTTTCAGCACCCGGATCTTCTCCTGCAAGCCTGCCCCACCAGTTTGTTTCCCGACCTGCGCACTGCCGCAGTCTTGCCCGTATGAACACGGCAGCCTGCCGAAAGAGCCGCAAGTCCCGCTACGATGAGATGCATCGTTCTGTCTCCTACCAACGTGGGGAAGAAGTCCTACTGTGCACCCCTCTCCGTGCCCCTGGGTTTTGCGAGATGTTCCTTCCCCGTTTCACTGGCCCCCACACAATCATCGAGCACGCCTTGCCAGTTAACTACCCCGTTTTTTTCCCCGCGCTTTTTCCCCGTAAAACCGAAGCAAAGTTAGGGGTGTATTTTTTATGGAGGGTAATTTTCCAGAAATTTTCAGGATTGACGAAAGAAGGCCACCGAGCACGAAGCAAGATGTTGCAGTAGATAACCCCCATTTCGCACTAAATATACGCGTACACAATTACGCGTAAATATACGCGTACACACACAGCGTTTTTATTGAACTACACTCGTCCTCGTTTGTCAAGGGTTCACTTCGTCAATTCTGAAATGCCTACCGGCAGCGGGGATCCCATGCTCAACTGCGTACTCCACCACGTTTAATTTAAAACTGGCCGTGTAACTCACTTTTCGGCCAATCGACGGCTTTAAAGTGAACCACGAGCGGAAAAGCAAGCAACAAATCTATCATAAAAAAGTAGGGCTAGATGCTTTGTGGACTGTGTGGGTTGAGCGTCGTTGTGATTTGCTGTACCGCGACACCGTACCGGAGTGTTTGTTCGTTTTTACTTGGAGAGTTGGCTCTAGGTTGCATGCGCAGTCATCATCAGCGCGAGCGAGTAAAGTGGGAAAGGTACAGTAGGGCCATTCGTGGGACTGCACGGTTGAAAAGCAGGGGATGCGTTTATTACGGGGGAAAAACCTAATTTTGACAGCTTAAGTTTGAGTGCGTTCGTTATGCGAGTCGTTCATTACGCGAGTAAACGCTGTACTTCCGGTGTCAGTGACCGCCGGTGCCGTGGAACTGAGATCGTTCACGTTCAAGATCGTTCGACGGGCTTCCTCTACCTGACTGTGACGGCCACGAAGGCCGCTTCCGCCTAGCCTGGATAATATTGTAAGCGCGAATCTTAAATATCCCGTCATCAGGCCATAGCTCAGTATTATCACTGCCCAATATGTTGCAGTTGTTGTTGTTCCTTCACTTTGTGGGCGCATACCCAATCAGGGGATCGGCCAAACATCAGCCGTGAAACCGAAAGAGATAACTGCCTCGGTGGGTGATTCGAGGGAAATTAGAGACATTTGGAAGCTTTTTTTCTTGTGTTTCAGGAATCGAGTTTGGAAATTAGTCAATATCAAAAACAATATCAACAGCAAAAAAGGAATGAAAATAAATAAATAAATAAATAAAGAAGAAGAATAAGGAGGAGGAGGGAGAACCGCCTCATACTTCGTCGTCGCCGCGTTTGCATTGTGTGAAATCGTCCATCATCATCATCAAGTCGTCGCCGCGGCATTGTGTGCGTCCATCATCATCCCATCGCTCGTCGTCTTTCTCAGAAGCGCCATCATCGCTATCGTGATTGATCCTGGTCTGGCCAGGGCACCGCTCGCCGAATAAACGTCGTCCGCCAAGTCTCCTGGCATTGCCTCTCAATATTTAGTTGTTGCCCTCGATCAAGATGTCTGACTCAGTACGCACGCATTTCTTGCAGTGCTCTGCGACTCACCGAGAGAGCTGATGTCGCCTGGAAACCTGAAACGGCTCACGTAGTTCCTGTTTTTCTGTAATCCATTTTTGTCCCAGCGAACCTTCCTAAATACTCCCTTCAGATACACTTTGAACCTTTCGGCTACATTGTACCTCCCTGACTTTGTTCCTTTCTTGTCAAAAATGTCTACGTTTACTTTTGAAGGACTATCCCAACCATAGAATTTTCAAATATGCCTCCTTGAACACTTACGTAGTTGCAGGTTGTGACCTGGTTTTCTATGCCTCCATCACTGCTTGTGCTTGTGCTTGTGTTATTGCATATGCTTTTATAAAGCAATGTTTTTTTTTTGGGGGGGGGGGGTAAAAAGTTAGGTTGTACATTTGAAAAGAAAGCTTAAGCTATGCAACCGTCTTCTTTATTTAAATATTTTTATGCACCTAAAATACTGTTTTTTGCAGGCGCAACGTAGATGTTTCAACATATCAAATGCTTTAAAGATTTTTCGGGTCATTCCCAGTATACGATGCTTGCCTCTACACGCACTCCTTATGATATTGTGTGCCGCTCTCAATAAAGATTCGCCTTCAATACACGTTCTGCGCAATTTTCAGGCCAAAAACTTTTTTCTGCATAACAGTGTCTTCTTTTCAACATAGGCATTATTAAAATCATAAAAATAATACTATTACCCTAAAGTGCTGCTAAACACTGCCCCACAAGGAGCTAATCTCACCCCGTATACAAGTAGCATCCACATAAAAAACCCTTCATCACCAGTTTCCCGTGGATGCGCTTAAGCTCTTCATGGGTTTCAGAAGTTTTGTAAAGTACTCTTTCAGTTTGACCGCTGGGAGGCCCCTATCCCTACGCCCAGAGTCTTTTCAATATCATATGACTCATTCTAACACTTCTGAATTTATCCAGAACCGTTCAGCCAGATTTATTTACTAAGATAACTCCTAGCTATCCCCGTAAGCGAACGGGAATCTCCACCTAATTTAGTAGACCTACTGTCGTGGCGGCAAATTCATAGACTTCGCGTTTTTACCATTTTTAATATTACATGCACCTAAACCTTATTTTTATTCCTACCTATCCCCTTTCGTGTAGAAAACGCTATTGTAGAGCTGTTTATCCCGCTCGTGCACACGCCACCCGCCTTGGTTCATGTTTCTCCAAACATCCATGAACTCGAAAGATGCGCCTGCTGAGGCCACGCACCACTACTGTATCGGCCGTTTCAAAGAAGCCATCGCGCACATCATCCTTCAGTGACTTGTTTACCAACACATGTCACGCCCTTAGTGCAAAAAGTATAATAAACACCAAAAAAAGAAATGACGAATTAGGAATGAAGTAAAAAGAGTTATAGAATTACCGCATGGTGTCCATACAAGCGCGTTAATGAAAGTGGCTTAGTTCAAACAAAAACGGCCGTTAGCTTCCGGTCTGACATTGTATGGAAATTGGTTGCTAATAACCCCAATAATATGCCGTGTTTTACAATTTTTACACGCGTATTTTGCTGTAATATTTAGACACTTCCGAATTCCCTTATCCGGAAACTGCAAGGCCTCCTACTCGAAAGAAGCAGACAGGAATTGACGCAGGAATTGATGCACGATGAAGGGAAATCTCAGGGTCGGCATTAATCCTGCACTTGCGGGAGTACGCAAAACAAGTACTCTTTTCAGGGTTCAGTTTAAAGCTCTGTGTCCGCTAACCTAGCAAGTTTGTTCACCTCTAGCTAGAATTAGCGTTCACAAATTGAAAAGTAACAAGACGTAAAACATATCTGAACATCATCTACATATATAAAACACGAACTTGTTGGTGGCAATGCCTTACGGAAAGAGTTCATCTTAACAATAAATAGATTACAGCTCAAGACACCGCCTTGAGGGACACCATTTTCCTGCACGTATAGATTCAAAAAAGCACTGCCAACCCTCACTCAAAAGGTCCTTTCCGACATGTAGCTAGCGAGGGTGTTCAGCATGTTGCCAGAGACACCAAACGACTGGAGGTCACTCAAGATGCCGTACCGCCAGGCTGTGCCATTGGCCTTTTCCATATCGAAGAAGTCTGTTATACAATACTGGTTATGAATAAACGCATCTTTTAGATATAATTCCTAGGCAACCAGTTGATCTTTGGTAGATCTCCCCGCCCTGAAGCCAGCCTGGCAGCTCTCGAGAAGACCATTGTACTCTAAGAAGTACATGAGTCTCCTATTGCTCATCTTCTCGAGAAGCTTGCACAGGGGCATTAGGTCGGCAGCTAGCGGGAGAGGATGAGTCCTTCCCTTCTTTCAAGAACTCTGCAACTATAGCCCCACTTCAAGACTTTGGAATGTGCTTCGAAAGCGATATCTTGTTGTAAAGGTGACGGGGTGTTACCAGTGTGCCTGTGTTTAGGGGCTGTATCATTGTATATGTGATGTTGTCTGGGCCTGGAGCTGAGTGTTTCCACGTGCTCAAAGCATCCCTCAGCTCATGTAGTGAAAAAAGGGAGTTGTAAGAAGTCTGTGATTTGTTGTTGTCGCTTACGTACTTCTTTTCACAAGACGCTTTATGTTTCAGGAAAGTGTTCGTGTAGTGTGCAGAGCTGGAAACGTTTTGTTGTGCAAGTGTGTTAGCCTGATCTTCAAGTGTGTTCCCTGTTGGGCTGACCAAGAGTAGGCTATATGTACGCTGTCCGTTAAGTTTACGTACTCGTGTCCGTACCTTGCTTGTGTCTGTGTAGGAATTTATGGATGTTATGAAGGAGCGCCAACCATCTCGTTTCGCGTCCCGGCGAACGCGATTTCCCAAAGCCTTTGCCCTTTGAAAGAAATTAAGTTAGCCGACGTGGGGTACCTGCGAAAGACACCCCACTCCTTGTTCTGGGCCTGCCGCACTCGCTTGCTGTCCTGATTCCACCTTGACCTCCTAGGGTTGTGTGGAGCACGGAAGACCTGGGGAATGACCATTTCGGCGGCCTGGAGGACGTGTGCCGGGATTATTTTGGTAGCTTTTTCAATGCTTAGGTGTGTAACTGATGTGTGGTGTAGTTAAGATGTTTCTGTAAACGTACTCCAGTTCGATCAAGCTTTGAACCTGTTATGGGAAGGTTAACTAATCGGGACTTTACCTATGTATGTTAATGTTGTTGGGAAATGGTCACTACCATATGGCTTAGTGCCACCATCCCATTCAAGAGATGTAAAGAGTACTACAGAGCGAATAGCCAAGTCGAGGTGTGAATAAGTGTTGTGTCCTATATTATAGTATGTAGGCTTGTTTTTATTGAATAGGCGTGCTCCCGAAGGGGACCTCGGGAAGCCCTCGGTGGCGCGCAACCACCGAGGGCTTCAAGAACGCCTCGCGTAGCACAGGAGGTGCATCCGGGGGGAAAGCTGGCGCGGGTGCCTCCGCCTCCATCACCCCCGAGCCCTCACATAAGCTTTCAGCCGGTGGAGAGGAAACTGCGGATGCAGCAGCATCCCCAAACTACGTGGTTGCGACCACGGCCGCTGCTACCTTAGCGAGCGGTTCGGAGGCGGCTTGGGCTGCCTGAGGCAACCCGGTGGGGGGCGGGTGCGGGACCAAGTCCGACTCATGGTAGTGGGTCCCCCCCGAAACCAGAAGCAACTCCGCCTCCCGGCGAGCTGCGTCGGCTAACCTGCCCAGAGGTAAAGAGGCGAACCGAATCCGCGCCTCTGGGAAGGTGATGTTCTTTGTTACCTAGATATTGATGTTTTTTTTCTCCATTTGAAATTTCGCGCAGGGCCGGGAGTACACCGCGTCTGGTCCCCGGCAGTTAGGACAGGTACATGCAGTAGACGGACAGTTGTGAGGTGGGTTGTCCTGTCAGCGCACCTTTCACAGGTCGTTCGTCCAAGGCAAGAATTATTACCGCGCCCCAACCGCTGGCACTCGAAGCAGCAGCGCGTGTTTGTTATGTATGGTTGGACTGCACATCGGATAAAGCCTACATTGATGTGTTCAGGAAGTTTGGATCGGTTGATTATCAGGATTATGTTTTTTTTAATTATCTTATCAACTTTTCAGATAGAGATGCGCCTGACCTCCGTAACACTCTGGTCCCCCAGGCTTTCATGCAGGTCGGCACCAGTTTCGGTCAGTAGGTCTGGCTCAGTTATCACTCCCTGGGAGCTGTTCAGGCTCGGGTGGGGTGTGACCCTGACGTCCAGATCAATGATGCGGATTTGGACAAGGATGTTGCCGGCCTGTTTTTCTGTGTTGGTCTCAACAACGATTTCTCCGGTCTTGAGTTATTTTGCCTCGTACTTATCACCAAGAATGCTATGCAGGAACTTTGAAATCACAAATACAGACATCGACGCTACAGGTCTTTGTAAAATTACTTTACTTGCTGAGTTAGCCGACTGAATCACCAAGAAACGAGGATAGTTATCGGGCTTGGAAAAGATGGTTGTTGGGAGCGGTGGAAAAAATACTTCTGTGCGGCCCCTTTTCGGGGGTTGATCATGTTTGGTGGGGATACTGGAAGCAGGGAACAGGGGTACATTCTTCTCAAACATTACCCTAATAGCTTGATAGGTCCCGTAGCTCCTTGACTGGTAAACAGACAGGGAGCCCATCCGCAAGAGCTTGACCTGGGCTCCGACGGCCACCGTTTGAGGTTTCTACCCTTCACCTTAAAACTCTTCACCTTAAAACTCATTACCACTCTCAGTTACTGCGTGAGTATAAGGGCTCGGGGCCCGCGGTATCGCCAATACCGTCACCAAGATTGCTCAAGGTGCCCCCTGCGGGCACAACCCGCTCTTGTAGCGCCAGGTCAACAGTCCCGTCACTTCCCCTAGGGTTTTTATGTGGAGTGTTTCCTTTGGGGTGAAGTCGAGGGCGTCACCACTGCGGTGCAGCCTTCGTTCGTAGCTCCTCGGAGCTTTGCTCTGCGGAAGCCCCTCCTTCGTCCCATCCGCTTTCCTTTGCACGTTTCCCTGACACGCCATTTGCGCCTGGGGTCTCGCCTTCGTCCCTTCCGCTTTCCCTTGCACGTTTTCCTTACATGCCATTTGCGCTGGGGTCGCGTATTAGGCTTGCCCGTCAACGCTCATGTTGGCAGCGTTAGGCTCACCAACACTGTCGCTGCCGTTACACGCCTCTCGGCGACGACATGTTGTTCCGTAGGCTTTATTTGTACTGAGAGGCAATGCCAGGAGACTTGGCGGACGACGTTTATTCGGTGAGCGGTACCCTGGCCAGAACAGAATTAATCACGATGGCGATGATGGTGCGTCCCAGAAAGACGACGAGTGATGAGGTGATGATGGACGCACACAATGCAGCGACGACGACGAAACACGAAGGCGGTATTGGCCAGTCATAATACTGAGCTATGGCCTGATGACGGGACGTTTAAGATTCTCTCTTACAGTATTATCCTCCCTCGGTGGAAGCGGCCATCCTGGCCGTCACAGTCAGGTAGAGGAAGCCCGTCGGATGAAAGGCTTGATTCAGGAAACATGAACGATCTCAGTTCCACGGCATCGGCGGTAACTGGCACCGGAAGTAGGGGTTACGCGGTAGTTAACTGGTGAGGTCTGCGCGATGATTGTGTAGGGGCCAGTGAAGCGGGGAAGGAACTTTTCGCATAACCCAGGGGCACGGAGAGGGGTGCACAGTAGGACTTCTTCCCAGGGTTGGTAGGATACAGAACGATGCCTCTCATCGTAGCGGGACTTGCGGCTGTTTTGGCAGGCTGCCGTGTTCATACGGGCAAGACTGCGGCAGTGCGCAATTCGGGAAAGAAACTGGTTGGGCAGGCTTGCAGTAGAAGATCCGGGTGCAGAAAGGAAAGATGTGTCAAGTACCGACGAAGGGGAACGGCCGTAGACAAGGAAGAACGGAGAGAATCCTGTTGTTTGTTGTACAGCGGTGTTGTAGGCGTAGGTAACAAAAGGTAAAATGGTATCCCAGTTGGTGTGGTCCGGTCGAATGTAAAAGGAAATCATGTCGGAAAGAGTACGGTGGAAAAGCTCAGTGATGCCGTTTGTTTGTGGGTGGTAACTTGACGTAGTCTTGTGAATGGTTTCAGCGGCACGAAGAACTTCGGAAAGAAGAGTAGAAAGGAACGTCCTTCCGCGGTCACTGAGCAGAACGCGAGGTGGACCATGGCGCAGGAAGATTGCTTGCAAGAAGAATTCCGCAACCTCCGAGGTGCAGCCCGTTCGAATAGCCGCTGTTTCGGCATAGCGGGTCAGGTGGTCAACCGCGGTTACAACCCACCGATTACCGGCTGGGGTGGCTGGAAGGGGTCCGTATAGATCGATCCCTACAACTTCAAATGGAGTCGAGGGACATGGAAGGGGTTGTAGCGTCCCAGCTGGACTCGAGGTCGGTTGTTTACGGCGTTGACACGGTTCACAGGATGAAACGTATTTGGCGACACTTGTTGAAAGTCCGGGCCAAAAGAAGCGGCTTTTTATGCGATCGTATGTCTTAATGTAGGCAAGATGACCAGCGGTAGCATCGTCGTGAAAAGTTCGTAATATCTCTTGCCGAAGGGAACGCGGAACCACAGGGACCCATTTGTCGCCAGTAGGATGATAGTTGACGTGGTAAAGGCAGCCGCCATTCATGAGTTTAAATTTGTTGAGTTGCCGGCGCGAACGGCTGTTGAGAGGTTGGGTTGAACCGTCTAGGAGGTCGATAAATTTGCGGCAGTACGTGTCAGCTCGTTGTGAAGGAGAGAAGATTAGAAGGTAACGCCGGGCTGACGGGCTCGGTGGAGGCAATAGTAATAGCTGGCTCTGTCGGAGGTGGCGCTTGACAACTTTCCTCTGTCGACAACAGCGGACAGCGTGAAAGTGCATCGGCATCCGAGTGCTTTTTGCCGGATTTGTACACCACGTCAAAATCGTACTCTTGCAGCTTAAGTATCCAGCGGCCAAGGAGTCCGGTTACATTGTTGAGGGAGGAAAGCCAGCAGAGTGCATGGTGATTAGTTACAACGGTGAAGTGACGACAATACAAGTATGGTCGAAACATTTGAACGGACCAAACTACAGCCAGGCACTCCTGCTCGGTTATTGCGTAGTTACGCTCTGCTGGCGTCAACGTCCGGCTGGCGTAGGCAACCACGTGCTCCAAAGATGATGCATTGCGTTGCAGGAGCACAGCACCAATACCATGTCCACTTGCGTCGGTGTGGAGTATAGCCGGAGCGTTGTCATAAAATGGCTAAGTACGGGTGCAGAAGTAAGAGCCTGTTTGAGCTCCAGAAACGCTGTTTCGCATTCTTTAGACCAGGTAAATGGTGTGCCAGAAGCTAAGAGCTTGTTTAAGGGTGAAGCTATTGCCGAAAAGTTCCGAATGAATCGACGGAAGTATGAAGCCAATCCAAGAAAACTGCGAAGTTCTTTCTGACGAAGAGGTCGGGGAAAATTTATTACGGCTCTCGTTCTATCCAGATCAGCGCGAATGCCATCCTTGCTCACAACGTGTCCCAATACTTTGATGGATGTGGTTGCAAAATGGCATTTTTTCGCATTAGGTTGGAGGCCGGCCTCGCTGAGGCAAGAAATACTTGGTCCACGCCTTTGAAAGGGGCTCGGTATATGAGGAGGAAAAGATAACAATGTCGTCCAGGTAACAGAGACACGTTTTCCATTTAAAGCAACGAAGGACATTGTCTATCATTCTTTTGAATAGTAGCGGGAACTTTGCAAAGCCCGAATGGTATTACAATAAATTCGTAGAGGCCATCGGGTGTTGCAAAAGCTGTCTTCTCTTTGTCGGCTTCACGCATTGGGATCTGCCAGTATCCCGATCAAAGATCGAGTTACTAGAAAAGAATTCCGCTCCCCTTGCAAGGTATCGAAGTGCGTCGTCGATGCGCGGCATCGGATAAACATCCTTGCGAGTGATCTTGTTGAGGGCCCGGTAATCCACACAAAACCTCACGGAACCGTCTTTCTTCTGAACTAGCACCACAGGTGATGACCAGGAGCTAGCCGAAGGACGAATAATATTTCGCTTCAACATGTCGTCTACGTTTTCTTGAATAATTTTACGTTCTTTAAGTTAAACGCGCTACGGGCGCCGACGGACGACACAGGAACCGTTCGTTTCGATACGATGGGTGGCCATAGAAGTCTGCCCCAGAACAGAAGAGTTTGTGTCAAATAAAGCTTTGTGCTTTTCTAGTAGGGTCAATAGGGTGTTGGTTTGCTCCTGGAAAGGTCGGGATTGATATTCGCACCAATCGGGACAGCCGGCGGTTTAAGATCAGCAGAATTGTCCACTGTCGCAAAAGAGTCAAGGAGGAAGAACGTCAACGACATCATCGTGGGGCACTGAAGCAATAGCGGCGTTCTGGGGTACCAAGAGGATCTCGGACGTCGAATTAATAGCGGCGAGATAGGCAGATCCACGAGAAAAACAAACAAGGCACGGCGGTATTAACAGTCCTTTAACAAAGAATTTTCCGGTTGGTGCAATCAACATGTCGCTGTCAAGAATTTGGTCTGAAGACACTGAAAAAACAGCTTCTTGTCCAGGGAAACGTGTACAGACGGAGGTCGTCACCAAACGTAGATCTGACGCGCTATCTACACTTGCGAGCTCTGTTCTAGCGATATCAATCATTGGTTGACCACAGGAAATGATAGCAGATGCCGAACGTAAAAAGTCCCAACCAAGAATTACTTGATAAACGCACGAAGAGAGTACTGCAAACTGAACGTGATGGCGACTGTCATTGATGAGTATGCGCGCAGTACAATATCCTAAAGGCCGAATCATATCCCCGTTCGCACTACGCAGAGCTGGGCCTGAGTAAGGAGTCCTCACCTTTCTTAGTCGAGAGCACAAACGTTCATGAATGATAGATATTCTGGCACCCGTGTCTACCAATGCGTCAACAGGAATTCCCTCAACGATGACAGTCAAAGTGTTCCGGCCGGTCCGGGGGTCTTACCCCGCCCCTCCACCACTTGAGAGGCAATGCCAGGAGACTTGGCGGACGACGTTTATTCGGCGAGCGGTACCCTGGCCAGAACAGGATCAATCACGATGGCGATGATGGTGCGTTCCAGAAAGACGACGAGCGATGAGATGATGATGGACGCACACAATGCAGCGACGACGACGAAACACGAAGGCGGTATTGGCCAGTCATAATACTGAGCTATGGCCTGATGACGGGGACATTTAAGATTCGCGCTTACAATATTATAAATATATAATATATAATATAGATATATATATATATATATATATATATAATATATATATATATATATATATATATATATATATATATATATTCATTGGGTGTCGAAACGGTCGATCCGTTTCGGCATGAACCGGTAACCATTATTGCTTTTTTCGGTTAGGTTAGATTCCGGTTCGACACCCAATGAAAATATACGCCGAAACGGTTCGACCATCCGTTGTTGATATTGCACAGTCAATGCAATTAAGACTTTTTTCTTTCAGGTACAACCAACACGTACTCGCTTGCCAATTTCTCGTACAGACAGTTGAACACTATCACGCTCTATGTAACAACAGGGGAAATAATGGGCACCAAATAGCAATGGTCGGTTGCTGCTGGACTGTCGAGCGTAGCGGCAAGCTGAGCAAACGAAATGTAATTCTCAGCGGTTTGCAAAGGATATAAAACTACGTTGCCCTTCCCTATCTGCGACTTCATTGAAGCACTCAGGCTGTAGCAGTGCTCCCCTGAGCAAAAAGCGAAAGCCCACCCCGATGTGTGCAATCCTTTTGCATTTCATAATTGTTGAAGAGGCGACGCCTGGAAATAGTTAATACTTGACAAGTGTGACCGCAGGAGCTGCTCAGTGGCTAAGCCTTTGCTGCTGACCTAAGTGGCCTCGATCTCCCTTTCCCACTACAGGTTTTATGAAAAGAAATTCTTGCTGGGCTAGTTGGTGAATAGACGCCATGATTTGAAGCGCAACAAAAGCACACGGACGAAGAACAGAGAATACGAGACAGGTGCTAACTTCCAACTATTTTATTCGGCTTCGAATGTGGTTGTATTCCTTAGATAAAGAGACGGCGGGAAAGAAGAAGCGTACACATACACAGATGATAACACACCCAGATATGTTTACAGCACTTTTTCAGAAAAAACATTTCGCTACTGTACAGAGCAATCGAAGTATCACTTATACAGTCATCCGCTCTCATCCTGATATAAAACGCTTCGGCTAATTCTCTCTCAGCCCTGTTATTGCTCCTGTTCAGTATTCTTATCTCTTCGAACCGGGCTCACAACCGCAGGCACGAGAGTGGGTGGGCAAATGTGCTCCATTATCTTTTCCAAGGGACAATTCATGTTCCCTGGCTCTCTCGCTGATGCGCCCGCCCGTTTGTCCAACGTAAGACCTTCCGCAAGATAGTGGGATTTCATATACAACACCGACTGCGCAGTCGACATAGCGATTTGCGTGTTTTTTCCCACAAGCCTTCTTCCTGCGTTCACCCAATATGCGCGAGCACAGGCGCGCAAGTTTACACGGGGCAGAGAACGCAAGGTTGATCCCGTATTATTCGGCGACCTTCTTCATGTTGTGGGACACTCTCTGCATGTACGGCATGACATCCGTTTTCTGCGGACGGGAGGTATCTTTGGCCTTCTTCTCTCCTTTCACTTTTTTGAGCAACGTCTTTGCCACAGTGAGAACGACAGTGTAAGGAAAGTTTTTCAGTCAGATTGGCAGGCTTCACTCGGTCGGTTTCCCTGGCACTGTCGTTGTCGCTGTGGCAAAGGCGTTGCTCAAAAAAGTGAAAGGAGAGAAGAAGGCCAAAGATACCGCCCGTCCGCAGAAAAGGGATGTCATGCCGTACATGCACAGAGTGTCCCACAACATGAAGAAGGTCGCCGAAAGATACGGGATCAACCTTGCGTTCTCTGCCCCTTGTAAACTTGCGCGCCTGTGCTCGTGCATATGGTGAAGCAGCAGGAAGAAGGCATGGGGAAAAAACACGCAAATCGCTATGTCGACTGTGCAGTCGGTGTTGTATATGAAATCCCGCTATCTTGCGGAAGGTCTCGCGTTGGCCAAACGGGCCGTTGAGTCAACGAGAGAGCCAGGAAACATGAATTGTCCCGTGGAAAAGATAATGGAGCACATTTGCCCACCCACTCTCGTGCCTGCGGTTGTGAGCCACGGTTCGAAGAGATAAGAATACTGGACAGAAGCAAGATCGGGCTGCGAGAGAATTAGCCGAAGCGTTTTATATCGGGGAGACAGCAGATGACTGTATAAGTGATACCTCGATTGCTCTGTACAGTAGCGAAATATTTCTGAAAAAAAGTGATGTAAAAATATCTGGTTTGTTATCATCTGAGTATGTGTACGCTCCTTTTTCTCGCCGTCTCTTTTCCCAGGGAATGAAAGCACATGCGTAGCCGAATAAAATATTTGGAAGTTAGCGCCTGTCTCGTCTACTCTGTTCTTCGTCCGTGTGCTTTTGTTGCGCTTCAAATCATGGCAGTTTTTATGAAGTAGATGGAAATCGAGAACGCCCGTGCGTCGAGATTTTGATCCAGGTTTAATATCACCAGCTGGTGAAAATAGGTTTGCCGGCCTGCAACATAAGCTGCGCCTCGGAGCATATAAATAGCACGGGGCATCAAATGCGCCAGTTTTTTTTGTGTGTGCTTACACGGAAAACAACCGAAAAGAAAAGGCGAATCACGTTGTTTTAAAATATGAAGCAAAAAGTAAGTAAAATCGATAAGTAACTAAACACCAAAACGTGGATTTTGCTCTCTACATTTCTTTGCCCTACCTTTCACAACAAAACGTGTTCCGTGGTCAGCTTTTGCGGGCAGTACAGTGAAGTTCCGTTTTTTACGGATACAAATTACAAGAGATATGTCAAAAAAACTGTTAAGGTGCGCACTTAATCCCTTAGCAAGAAACTGCAGCCTTCAACCTTGTCTTGGAAGCAGAAACAGTAATAAAGCAGATGACACGTGCAGAAAGGAGGCCGGTACCTCACACTGCCCCATTCGCCCCGCGATCATCTTTTCTTCTTGTTCTGCAGTTTTGTCTCTCAGAATTTGCTTTTTTTCGAAGGTGCACCTGTACTGACTGCCCAAATCGCTACATTACTTCTACTGCTACTCGTTCCGGAGGGGAGCACTGCTGTGGACGAATTAAGGAGCGTCTACCCAAAAAAGTACCATCTTATGCTCCGCACATCAAATTTGCCTTTCATTTTGGAACAGCGTATTCTGTTATAAGATTTCGCAATGTAGCACACAGAATGATGGCCGGGGGTCAGGCGCTACGATGACCTACTGATTGTAATGAACACGTCTGGTACAGCTATCGCAAAAGAAATTGCAGTGATCAGAGCAATAATGCAGTGACTGAGCGTTAACTAAAGCTTACTTTAACAAAAGTGTGGTTAACCCATTCGATAAGGTGACAGCTAAATAATATTCAGGGTGAACAAATAATCTAATTCATTGTTAGTATTATGTGCCTGTTGTAGAATTTTTTGTTGTTGTTGCAAATATGAAAAATGTGCGCCATTGCTAGTAAGCGGTAGTATTTGAACGCGCCAGTATTAAGGCCTAAATTTCAGGCTTCAAGGTTAGCGTGATGGGCGATTCCATAGCGACGATTATGATTGAAAAAAAATAGGAGAGGGCAGAAAATATTTCCCACTTACATATCTCTAGGCGGTGGCTTTATGAATAGTCGCTAGGGCAACATAAAGTCTGGGCAAGAAAGTTGGTGGTAAATTGTGGCCACTTCATCTGTTTTTCAAATACGTATATCGTAATCATATCGTAATCATAAATAATAATCGTTTAAAGTTTGCTTTGCAATTGCGCCACTGCCTTGTAGAACAGAAACATTTAAATTTTTGTTTCAATTTCGATTTGACTGTCGTTTTAGATGCGACGCATCTGTAACTCGCCTTGTCCGCTGTATTCGGCGTAGTCCGCACGTCTCTCCCCCATTCTCCTCGCTGCGCGCCAGCTGGCGCTGAGACGCCGCTCTCTCACCGCAGCGCCATCTGCGTTTAGCGCTCGTGGGCGCTCGCGCTCGTAGCCGTATAGTGGTGTTGTGTCAGTGCGCGTAGCGCTGCCTGGTTAAACACATGCGCATGCGCTGCTCTCTCTCATTCCGCTAAATATAAACGCGGTAACTGCGCCGCTTCATTCAGTCGTTCCACCGCCGTTCTACCGCCGCCGCTCCGTAGATGACATCCGATGACCACCGGTGATTTGAATGGAGACTGTGGGTTTCCGTTGCGTTTCCGTTATGTTAGCATGTCATTGTTGTATGTTTCCAGTTTACACAGCGTGTTCCCCCCCCCCGATGCGTGGCATCTACCCATGGTGCCCCTCGCGGGAAGATGGTGGACATTTTGAAACTGCGAAATGTTTTGTTCTAATTTCAGTGAATGCACAGCTCATCGAACCGGTTTTTTTTTCGGTTGGCAACACTGATATATATATATATATATATAATATATATATATATTATATATATATGATATTATATATATATATATAATATATAATATATATATATAATTAAAATACATATATTTATATATATACATATACATATACATATGGCATTTCCGGACTGCCGGAGCAGGAATCCTCGTAATGCATTGCCAAGAACTGAAATCTATGGACGCGGGATTCGGTATGTTCACACATCAAACATGCAGTGTTTATTGTCAGTGCTATTCGGCTACTGGGAGGGGCTTCGCCCGAATGATGTGATTGGGATTTTGTATGATACAGGAATAAAGAAATCATAGTCGAGAAAATCCTCCGTGATCTGAAGCGGGAATCGAACCCACCACCTCCGCAGAATGATGCGTTCTGCTACCACCTCCGCTATCCAGGCGGGGGATCTCGTCTCGATTTTAGTAGGGCTTACATTTGGGGAGGTTCAGAGACCGGTCAACAAGCGTCGCCTTTCGGCAACCACGGGAGATGAGGAGCGTCTTTCATTAACCCAGCAGCTCACTCGTGGTAAAATGTCGGGGTAAACCAATGCATTTCCGCAGTGGTGGAACCGGAACCCTCGGAATGCATTGGGCAGAACACACTGTTTTTTTTTCAAACATCAAGTCTCATTCAAGAAGAATAAAACGACCTACCACATTTTTTCCTTTGCCTTCCTTGGCTTTCTTGACTGCCCTACTTATTTCTGTCTTAATTCAACGAGCCTCTCATATCTTTATCTGATTCTTTATACGCATTGCAAGGGTGGCTGTTCTGAAGTCTTGGTGCTATATATAGCTCAAGAGGGTTCAATCCTGGTCGACGGCTACCGACAAGCCTTAGATGGTCCAGTCACGGCTTGGGAGTTGAGAAGAAGGTCCCTTTACCACGAGTTATCGGAGTGGCGCTGGCTACACCAAAGCACACGAAATAATTACCTTGAGATAAAGACCAAGAAAGGGGGGAACGGCCCCGCCGATAGCGTAGTGGGCATCACACCGGACACGCATTCTGGTGGTCGTGGGTTCGAATCCTACCCGGCGTTCATTTTTTGTCCACTTTCTTCTAATAAATATGTATGTTTGAAGAAGAATAAAATGGCCTACCACATTTTGTCCTTTTCTTTACTTGACTTTCTTGACTGCCTACCCTTATTTCTCTTATTAAAAAGCCCGTCATTGCCCATATATATATATAAATATTTTTTATTTATTAATAGAGAGAGAGAGAGAGAGATATATGGTAGGAAATAATGGCCTCGTTGAGAATTAGAGAGAAGAAGGATATGTCGGCAGCCTTCAGCACCTACAGATGCATAGAGGAATGATTAGTTTTTTTATTGCTGTTAGTGAAGTTATCATTTTGTAAATTTACGACAAAAAACACGCCCCAGAGGGGGGAGTGAACCCATGCCATTCAATTTGATCTCGAATGCCTTACCAATCCGGCTGTCTTTGCGACTGTGCTATCCTTCACATTCGGGGGATTAGATATTGTAACGTATTTTTTTTTTTTGGTTACATACTGCCGCTACTGAAGCATGAAGATTGGAAGGAAGAAGTCGAGACGCGAAGAAGTTTTAAGGTTAACTTGTTTACTTTGTGATGACATTGGTGACATTTAGCACATACAAACTTGAAACAATTACACTTATTACATAGATTGAAAAGGAGTCAACAGAATTCAGAGTACTTACGAACATGTTTGGCGGGCGAAGGGCTCCCGGCGTCTCCCCGACGATCGGCAGCAAGCGCTCTCCTGGTGTTGCTCGCCCTCTCGCCCTCAATCGCCAGAGGGGCCGCGTTATATTTGCTTTGGTGGGACACACTGGGGAAAAAGCGCATCCTAGCGTGTGCAGACCGCGCGGAAAAAGGCTAAGGCACACCCGCAGCCAATCAGAGGACGCTTCTTAGCTCCAATCAGACATGTCCCCCGCCAAAGTGAAAAGACCAAAAACACAGACACAAGGTTCCGACTCGAAAACGCGCGCTTGGAGAATTACGGGCGTAGAGCAAGTAGTTAGACAAAACACACTAAAGTAAACAGGGGAAGAAACAGGAAGGTCGTCGGAAGAACACAGCGGCCCGCGTAGGCGCGCAACGGGGGTCGGAGACGCCAGTGCCTGCGGTAATACAAGATGCGCGGAGGGTCCCTCTCGAGAGCCGCGTCTCCTGGGTCGGCCGATGGGCCAACACACACCCGGCCTGCATTTCTTAGAAAAAAGGGCCAGGGCCCCAGCTGCGTCCGAAGCGCTTTTACACACAACACTTTGGAGGAAGAGCCCTGGCTGCGGGCACAGAACTCAAAAACCGAACGAACAAACATCAAGAGACCTCGGCTTCGCGACACCTTCCCCGACGGAAAAAAGAGTGCCCTCACTCTTGCACGAAGTCTAAACCATAAAAACACATTTTCACAAACTGACGGTGATACTCAAATGACATGGCATACGAACTCAAGAAGAAGAAACACAGACTCAAACACAGGAGTCGACAAACTATCTCTGCTGAATCAGTCAATGCACAACTTAGTGGAGTTCCGTTCTTCACTTCACGCGCGCACAGTCTCTTGACGACACAGGAGAAAACATTCCATTCACACGACACAAGAAAATAACAAGGACACCATGAATAACATCAAAATAACATGCGCATTCTAAAACTCATACACTAAAAAGATCGAAAAACCAGTTTCGCTAGCCGGTCGGCACACTCAATTCTGGGGAGCTAGACTCGAAACAAAATGTGTCCTTGAACAACAGGTCGCATAAACATAACACTGAAGCTATCCTCTAGCCAACTTCAAGTAACCGCAAATAAAAAGAAAAACAAGCGCATTCTCGGCCATCGTCACTCAAGCAAATACTCAGTGCCTTAAAGATAGGAGTACAAATAGTTCATAAGAAGGCACTAGAAAAACTGAAATAAAATTATATACAAGGGCTCACCGTATTGTAGTTATGTCTGACGCGCTAGTTGAAATCTACGCACTCTTGGGCACTATAAACAACACATTTCCACTTATATTCAACTCTACTTGTTCTGCCGCCAACTCGTGTGATATGACAAATACGCACTCGAAGTAAATCGAAACGCTTGTTCAAACATTAGCAAACAACATAAAGGAACGGCTACGAAAACGAGTTGCAAGAAAACTGCTAGAAACCAACACAACAAAACGGTTAAAAAAATGACTTCCGAGAGAAACTGCCAACCATCTAAACATAAAAGCTACAAAAGTCAAAACTTGGTGGTCGCGCACTTGAAGTATGATACCAAATAAACATTGGCGCCTCACGAAGCCTTTCAGAACCCATCAGACGCTCCTAACCGCTCAATACTCCGATACAAACAATAAAAGCGAAGAAAAAAAAAACATTCATACTTGTTCAGGAACACGAGCGGAAATGATACAGGTAAAACATGATAAATTAACAAAGAAGACTTCAAAACTACATATTCGCTATCGTACATGCTTACAAAGAAAGAAAAGAGTCAAATCTCAGCAGTGGTGAGAAACTTCCGCCAACCCGACGCATTCGCAGAACTGCATACCCGCGAGCTCTCCCCGTCCGCGGCATCCCGGGCACCCCTGCTGGTGTCTTTGTTTGTACTTCGAGTAGCGTCGTGCAGCGGAAACATCTTCTCAACTCCTCGTTTCCCTCAGACCCCCAACCCCGAAGTGGCTGCCGTATTTGCTTCAAGACAAAACCTAACTTCGGTGGAAAGGAGCCGAGGAAACGGATATCAGCAGTCTCTAATATAGCGAGATCTGCGCAAAAATCAGCCTTTTCATAGGCGCGTGGGGGTCTTCTTCTTCGGGGCTCCTTCGCCGGGAGAGCCGAACGCTTGTGCCGTTAAGATTCTGACTACAAAGCTGTCCAACTCCCGCGCGAAGAGCCCACATACCCCACGAAAAAACGGCTGCACGCTCATAAATTTTTGCCTCAGCATCAACAGCGGCTAGTTACATAAGCAGGCTGGTGCTGGCAAGGAAATTAACCAAAGACAACCAATCAGTGGGCGCCCCGGACACGCGGAGAAGAAAAGCCTACAGGCCCACAGCATGCGGTGAGCCGAGAGGCAAAAATCTCTCACCTTACTGCGTGCGCGGGAGGCTCGCCGCCGCGATGGAGAGTGGCGGTCGCGCCGACATTCGGTCCGTGTCGGGGTCGGGGGCTCTTCTTCGAAGGAGCCGGTGGCGAGCATGACGGGCCCGGCTTGCCTCGGGCTGATAGCGCGGTGACGATCGTAGAGTTAGACAGTCTTTCGCGCTGTCTCACATGTCGCTTGCACTTGCAGACCACGGTGTCAGGACCGGTGACGTGAAAACTGGAGATTCTTGCCCAGTCAAGAAGAAGGAGAACTCGAAGATGAGCAGCAAGAAGCCGAGCAATGAGTAGGGGGGAGCCCATGATGGCAGAGGGGGTCTTCGCTACCGCGCACCGATCACCACTTTTGTAACGTAGCATTTTTTTGGTTACATACTGCCGCTACTGTAGCATGAAGATTGGAAGGAAGAAGTCGAGACGTCGAAGAAGTTTTAAGGTTAACTTGTTTACTTTACTGATGACATTGGTGACATTTAGCACATACAAACTTGAAACAATTACACTTATTACATAGATGAAAAAGCAGTCAAAGATTCAGAGTACTTAACGAAACATGGTTGGCGGGCGAAGGGCTCCCGGCGTCTCCCCGACGATCGGCAGCAAGCGGCTCTCCTGGTGTTGCTCGCCCTCTCGCCCTCAATCGCCAGAGGGGCCGCGTTATGTTTGCTTTGGGGGGACGCATTGGGGGAAAAAGCGCATCCTAGCGTGTGCGGACCACGCGGAAAAAGGCTAAGGCACACCCGCAGCCAATCAGGAGGACGCTTCTTAGCTCCAATCAGACATGTCCCCGCCAAAGTGAAAAGGACCAAAAACACAGACACAAGGTTCCGACTCGAAAACGCGCGCTTGGAGAATTACGGGCGTAGAGCAAGTAGTTTGGCAAAACACACTAAAGTAAACACGAAAAGAAACAGGAAGGTCGTCGGAAGAACACAGCGGTCCGCGTAGGCGCGCAACGGGAGTCGGAGACGCCAGTGCCTGCGGTAATACAAGATGCGCGGAGGGTCCCTCTCGAGAGCCGCGTCTCCCGGGTCGGCCGACGGGCCAACACACACCCGGCCTGCGTTTCTTAGAAAAAAGGGCCAGGGCCCAGCCGCGTCCGAAGCGCTTTTACACACAACACTTTGGAGGAAGAGCCCTGGCTGTGGGCACAGAACGCAAAAACCGAACGAACAACATCAAGACACCTCGGCTTCGCGACAATATTTACTACAACTGCATCTGGCGCTTCAGGGCGGTAGCCAGCGCCACTCTGACCACACGGGGAGAAGCGGACCTTCTTTTCAATGTGCCGAAGCAGGGCGTCCATACAAATAAGGAAGTACTGACTCCTAACAGCGAGATTGCCAAGAGCACTTTGGATATAGTGATTAGTTATTATTGTACATAGGTTTAAATTATATCGTTAGAGTTATACACTGCGACATTCGTTGGTTTAAGTCAAGCCTTTAGGCAAAATAGAATTCACTTCAGCCTCAGAAGAGAATCAAAATGCGGTGTCAATTAGAAAAGCGGTAGTTTATTTGGCTGCATCATAAAGCAAAGCCTATTTACCTGTATGCGTTATATGTAACATAAGAAACCAATGTACATTCCATGCTATTAGAAAACCATGCCCTCAGCTTCTCTACGCTCCTGTATACGTAGATAAGAACGTAAAAATCACGAAGTTAGGTGGAAGCTACCATGAACAATTTTTTCATGGAAATGTGCTACTACGTGACCTGAATGCGAAATAAAAAACAAATAAAAACTTTAATCAGACACGTATCTCTCCTGCACGTGGAACGATGCTTCCTAATTAAGCGGGTTGAAATTCGAACGCACTTTAAGCATGAATATTATACGGTACGCCTTAGCCGAGACGTACCTCTAAGACCGTCGTTTGTGACAAGTCAGCTTGTCATAGACGAGTAGGCCCACTAGGGTGGAACGTGTCAGAAGAATGGAACAAATGGTTCTTAGGAATGGCTATTACTGAAAAGATAGCTTTTAAAAGAGGGCATAAAGCTAAACAAGAACATACGTTTTCTCAAAACACGAAGACGTAATACCACATGGCCAGAATTTCCAGATTTGTATAACAGAAATGAAATTTGTGCTGACAATGTAAACATTAACATACTGTTTCGAAAGAGATATGGGTGAGTTCAAAGGTTCAGGTGAAATGATTTCATCTTTTAATATGCACGACAACATAAAAGATTCTTTTATACACTTATCACTGTGGCTGCTTGGTGGTGTAGAAAACCAGTTGGTAATGGTTGACACAGAACGCAAGTTAGACCTACAAATTTGGAGGAAAAACGGCAGCAATCATAACAACGCAGAAAGTAGCTCAGTCCCCGAACCACTCTATAAGAGGTTGCAGGATCTAAAAAGGATGAAAACAGGGCCTTTCGGAAAGGACCACAGAGAGTTTACACCCTACTTTGAAATTGTTACCTGGTCTATTCCTGGTGTATGTGGAACCGGGCGAACTAATCTGCGACACTATAGCAGCTAATGTTATGGCTTACATGTTGAAGAGAAAAAAACTACTTGAGGGAAAACTGGGATTACCAAATCGCTTTATAAAAAGAGAAAAATGAATTCCAGCAGCTCACTTTAGAGGAATGAAGATAAAATCAATAAGCGGCTATATTTGAAAAATAAAACAGCGATCACCACCTGAGAAGGCAGTACAGAGAACAGAGAAGCTAAAAGAGCTACATGAAACAAGCTGACATAACGAAGAAAAGAGTACAGGTTGCGCAACGAAACAAATAAAGTGCTGGACATTGTACAGATCAAATGTAGAATCAAACGCTTTGTCACAACTGCAGACGTCGGTGTTGCTGGGCCAGGCTTCACCCAAACTCTGTAATCCAGAATTGTTTTATTTGCAATATTCAATTCACCAAGGCTACTGAGGCCTAACGCGCTTCTCTGACCACTCAAGGCGACATCGGGAACCGTACAAAGCAGCGGGGATTCACGAACACAAAGTGGATGATAATATATCGATACAGACAGAAAGAAATATTTTGGTGGGAACTGTAATTGACGCCATATATTAAAATTGTATGCAACAAAAATGGGCAAAAATTATTGCTTATGATTAGCACAATTCAAATAAACTCTACAAAGTAGTCTGTGGCAATACTATAGCTATATTCTAAGAATATGTACCAATCCCTTTAACAAATAAATATTGATATTTCGACAAGCTCACCCACAAAATCCAACCTAAAAACCTGTAAATACAGCTTTGAACGTTCCTCAACATTCCTCTCAACATCATAAGACGTACTGGCGCACCTGACAGGGAGAACCATTATAAATGTAATAATTCCATCTTTCAACTTTGTTCAGCAAACAACACGAACTGCTGTAGTTATTGAAAAATTTAGTTAGTCATAAAAATGCCACATATGAGTAAGGGGGGTGTTGGAATCAGTGTGTTGTACCGCTAGCTGGCAAAACTATTGGGTATCAGGTTTTTTCAGGAATAGGGAATGTTTGCGCCTGAGAGGAAAAGAATACAGAGTTGGAAAGTTTTTCAATAAGTCCACATGGACGTCACGCTGCAGTACGATGCACAGTGCACAGCCCCTTAGGCCTTTGTAAGGGTGCACGGCGAGTTGAAATGTATGTTTTGAGGTACCTCTTGACTGTTTATTCCTGCTTTATTCCTGACTTTTGCAACAATATATATTTCTGTTTGTTTAGTTTTGTATAAGTATCTCTGCACGCAAGCTCAACCTTCAACTTGGAGATAAATAAAACGTGACGTTCAGACAAGTACACTTCTCGGTTCTGTTCCCCAAGCTTTGTTAAACTGGGAGTCGCACAGTTTCATTTTATGCCAAAATTGAACCCTTCGCGGTGACAACAAAGCCTGCATGTTCCGTTTTTATGAGCGTAGTAGTGTTTATTTGCGACTTTTATATTATCTGCTGAATTGTGATTACTCTATTACTGTTATAGATCATGTATATCTAGGTGTGGTAACACCTTGGGCTCGCAAAAGCGACTAGTAGTATTTCAAATAAAGAAATAATAGGTAAAAAGCTACAGCTTGCTACTAAATTACAAGTATAAAGTAGCCGAAAATCATAAGGCTCTGTCGCATTTATTGCTACATATTTACGAAACAAGCTCTGTGTTGTGTGAAAGTACAATATGTTTGTGGTGAAACGAACCGCTGTTTTCTGTCGGCCATGGTTTGTATGTATCTTTTGTACTGTGTTTGTATCCTAGACAAGGTTGCAGTAGTTTAGTTGGGATGCAAACGGTGCATAAAGCTGCAGTTTTGCTTTCCCGCATTGTACCCGCCGGTATGGCTGAGTGGCTGTGGCGTGGCGGTGCTGATCCCGAGGACACGGGTTTCAGCTCTGTTGTCCTGGCTGCTTTTCGGATGGAACCGAAAAGTGAGAACGGATTTGTGTGGAGGTTTTGGCCCCCAATGGCGATGCCCAGGCGGTCGAATTTGTCATAGAGCCCTCCATTGTGACAACGCATGGCCCAGTGTACCTACGGCGCATCAAACCCCGAATCAGTCTATTACTGAATCAATCACTTATCAGAAGTGAAACCACAAATTTTTCAGTCCGGACTGCAACAGATCAGATGTAAAACTGGGCAAATCCGTAGTATTGCATTACCGGAATCCGTGGCGCCAACTGATTCTTTCGCGTACACTTTCACTGGATTGCTCACCCGCATTACAATCGTCACCTTAACTCTGCCTGGACCGAAAGTGTCGCACTCACAAGGTGGTGACGTCACAGGACAATTATTGTGCCGTGACCCACCAACGACAACGAAGTGGAAGGGTCAAGGCAGCGAAAATTGCCAAGCCCAAGCATGGCAAATTGTTAGTGGCCAATATTTCCGAGCTTGGCAACACCTCGGCCGCCATTATTGGGTGGTGTTTGGGAAAGGTGACAAGGCAACAATTCGCAAATCTCTTGAAGGCCAATATTGGAGAACGCTTGGCAAAGTATGTTGCCATGATAATGGCCATGGGTGGACCCAAGCTATTTTCATTCACATTTTTGGCTTTTGTGGCCAGTCCTTATGGCCAATCCCTATTGTATTAGTTCCCTCGAGGCCCGAATTCTGCGTTATACGTACCAATGTACAGGAAATTACTTAGTGGTCGCTCATTAAATAATTTTCTGTGCAATGGCATGTGTACAACAGAAATCACACAGCGAGGCATAATAAGGAAACTGCATGGCATTTGCGAAATAATTATGTGACTTCCCAAAACCAATTGAGCAACAAAACACACCTGGTCTCTTTGCTTACTTTTTTATTGTACACATCAAAGTTATTTCAATTCATGTTTTATTTTCCAGAAAGCGAGAAACCTCACTACAATACGAAATAAGTTTAATCAAAACCCAAACACGAAAGCAAACACAACCACAACAGTCGAGAAAAAATAAAAACCGCTGCTCATGAAGCGCGAACAGATCTATGCTTCGTTTAACTGCTTGAGATGCCTACAAAACAGAATCATTCAGGTAAATGAAAACAAGACGCTCTTCCCAGCTAATTTGCCGACATGCCAAGATCACAATGTGTCGTCAAACAGCACTATTGTAGAATAGTTCAGCTTGGAAGGCTTGCTCTCTCTGTTCCTTCCGCCACTTGTCCACGGCAAACACGTTTAAGTTGTTGCGCCTGTAATAAGTAAAAAATCGTCCACTACAAGGCCAAATCCAGGCTGCTTTCTAAATACAGCACCTAGTACCATCCTTAGCACATGCACGTGTGAAAATATGCAGTTTAAATTTTCGCTTGTTAACACACACTACGAAACATCAAACATGCTGAACTTAGTGCTATTTCTTTATGAATACTGCATTTTACAGTAGCAGTTACTTGGCTAGTTCTTGCGAAAATACAGAAATTTCACTGAAAATGGGCTTCACACTTACGGCACTGGCACTGGCACAAGGTAATACGAAAAAAGACCGATAGACAAAGCAACGCGCCAGTGGTTCCGTGGAATTTTGTTGTGCCTACTCTAGTACCATAAACAATGAATTGCAGCAGAAATGTCGTTCCGTTAACGTTTTATTAGCGTAAGTTCTAACAATGCGGGATCAGAACAAAAGGCAACCACTATTCAATGGGTTCGGAACGCACGAACTTTTACGTGTTTTTGCAAGATATCTATGCCAACATAAAGGTAGATAAAAGGCCTTGTGACATTTTCTTACGTTATATTGTTAAGGAGGAACCAAAGAAAGTGACAGTTTTAGCGGAGCTACACACCTAAAGGGCTGGGTATTAAACTGGTTGCGGTGTTGCGGTCGGCGTCGCTAACTTCTGCCTCGTCAGAGACGCCAGATGCAAACGAAACTGACGGGTATGTCCAGAGGCCCTGTAATTAATTTGTCGCTCAACAATGCCCTTACGCTGCTCATGAAAATATTGAAACAAAAGCATCATTTATAGCTAGAGTTTATTTAAAGCAGCCTAATGCATCCGTAACTTTTCTCTGCACACTAGCCTTTCTTCAACGCATGCTGGACCTTGTGAACCTGCAGTGGCAGCACGGCCGCTTGTTCGGAACATACAAAACCAAAAAGAGGACAGCCAGAATTGATTGCTCCTAGGGTTTAACGCGCCGAGTCAACGCAGGCGATGAGGCACGCCGTAGTGGAGGGCTCTGGAATAATTTTGACCACATGGGATCTTTAACGTGCGCCAAAATCTCGTACACACGGGTGTTTTTGCTTTTGAGGATAGCGTTTTGAGGATAGCTAGAACTGGGGTCACGCAAATAGAACCACATGTATGTGGCCGCCTAATTCTTCTCAAGAACCAACAACACTAAGCAGCACTCACGCAAGCCAATTGTTGTAAACGACAGCTGAAGTTTAGGCACTGAACAGTGAAATGGTGACTCACGTTTTCAGCTGCCGACCGCCGCAGGATAACGACGTTATTAATCAAGTAAGGTATACTTAAAAGCCACCGACACTAAAACGCGCCTCACAGACACGTACAGGAGTACTACGGCGGTTTCAATGCAGCGAACGATACGCAGACGTGGGCGTGGCGCGTCCGTCCGCCAGCCCAGCCGCGGAGAAAACGCGCAAGTATTCCTACAGACAACGCTCAAGTAGTCCGACGGACACCGTGGCGTAAGCACACCCAAATGACCCGTTCCTACACAACGTGTAAACTATCTCGCACGCTATGTCGAATAACCCGCACTTTAGTTTGAGTAGGCTTTGTTTTGTGGCACTGTGCTGTGGCGCTTTAAGGTAACTACTTGTTGCTGCGTTGTTGCCTTTTCACCGCTCTAACCATCGTGTTCAACACCCCACGCCCACGGCAAACGTGTGGCCAAATTGTGCTTTTATCCATCTGCTACAACTCTCCGTTCGATGGGCTTTCCGTGTGACCATAGTTCTGGTGGCAGTTTTCTTGGCGCTCAATCATTCAGCCAAGTTACCGATGAATTGCCGATAACTGGAAAGCCAATGAATATCCATGATGTTTCCAAACATTGACAATCGGCTTCTGCTTCTTGTGTAGGGGCGTGATGCTGCGCGAATGTTTTATGGCCCAGGTGTGCACACTGGGAATACTGGAGTCGCACCTCTTTGTAAATAGATAACTTCAACGTTATCCATGGATCAGCTCACCTGTTTTCCCGCCATGTAACAATATTAGAGCATTAGGCTCCATAATTTTTCCTAAAAATTTCCTCTGGGAACCTAAACATGCTTACGTTTTTTTACTCGACTACCAGGGGTTATCAACAACTTCATCGCGGCTACATCATATTCGTGGTTCTTTACTTGATTCTGTTGTGTTGTACTTTGGTGAGAATAACCTCAACTGGCGTCTTTTCTTCCCTCCATATTTTCTTCTACTGAAGTCTACTCATGCGCAAATCATCACGGCGGGGCCCATGTCCACACTTTAGGAGAACAACGGCCAATGCAAGCACGTTCAAAACAGCTCAAAAGATATACGTACCGCACGATGGGCGTCAGAAGGCGGTCTCGTTAGTGACCTTTTCTGGCGCGTTTTCCCAGTGTCCCCCTAGAGAGAGAAGTAAGACGCGCGAGGATCGACCTCGCCCCTCTAAGGAGGATGGCGTCGCGAGTGGTCTCCTCACCTCGAGTGGAGGGGTTTGCGTCCCCGCAATACCTGAATTCAAAATATATCACATTACACGCGTTTTATGTACACTTTACAGTGCCTGTTTTCGTCAATAGACAACCAACAGAACTGGGTTTTTTTACCTTCATGCGTGGTAGAGATTATCGCTCTAAAATGGGTTTTGGTACTGTTGTGTTTGGTCTAATGACACATAAGCCGCTAAAGTAATCAGGCGCCACGGAGGAGTTCTCTCTTTACTTTTGTGTGCGTTTGCTCGTTGTTTTAAGACTTTTAGATTTTCCTTTGTAGCGCTGGGCTTTTTAGAAAACCAGAAATGGAGGAAGCATCCACACGGGCATTGTCACCTAGGATTAAGCTATGATGAAATAGAATTCGTTTTTTGATAACTGCCTAAATCTTTTTTTACAGGAGCTTAATTTTCTACGTAAGCGTGAGATGTGGGTAACCTTTATTTCTTGGTCATATTCATTACACGTTGTTTAATTTCATCTCGTAAGAAAAAAATATGGGTTATATATGTATGTCCTATGCGGAGGCGGCATAAAATAACTTCTGTGAGGCGTCCTTTGTGCCTGCTTGATTCCCATTCTGCAAATGCGGGTGTAACCATGTGAGGTTTGTTTGTTTCATATTGTCACGACGAGTACCACTTGCCTATCAGTACACTCCGTATTTAATTTCACGGAATCACTTCGAGGAATGTGCACTTGCTTTATTTCTCCTTTAATGCCCTTTGCGGCAGACCCATCGGTTGTCTCATTTCTATTGATTCCTACATGGCTAAGAAACCAAAAGAATTAAGGTTTGTGTGCTTGAGTTTCTGCTGCTGCTAGATTGTGTACTACGTATCGTATGATCAGCTCGGCAGGATTTTTGTAATGCACATCTCTGAGAGCGCATAAAAGTTGGAAAAACGGGAGCAACAGCGTTTTTACTTCGTGCTTTTCTTGCCATTTATTACACCATAGAGAACTTCCAGATGCAGCGATGGCGTAGAGGTAGAGCATCCGCCTCGCGTGCAGAAGGACCGTGGCTCGAATCCCGGTGCCGGACAATTCCCACCGAATTAAAAAAAATCCGCGTAGTGATGGAATTGCACAAAGGGGCTTGGGGTGCGGCCTGACCCCGGCGACCATTGCCGGTAATGTACTTCCTCACCAGAGCAGGATTGGCAACCCTGGTGTAGTAGCAGATACAACCTCCCATGAATACGCCAATTAACCCTCGGCCCTCAGTCCCCAGCGGCTGCGAAGCAACTGACCACGGCGGCGGTCAGACCTGTGACGCATCAGAGGGTGCTAAGAATCCCTGGATCCGGACATGCCGCCAATAGATTCTGAACCTGGACGTTTAACGCGTGGGCCTTATCTAGCGAAGCGAGTCTAGAGGTGTTGTTCGAGGAATTATAGGGCATTCAAATGGGATGCAATAGGGCTTAGCGAGTTTAGGAGGGCAGGCGAAGCATTTACGGTACTGAAAAATGAACACGTCCTATGTTACCGGGGTCTAGAGGACAGAATAGAACTGGGAGTGGGATTTCTAGTCAATAAAAGCATAGCTGGCAACATAGAACACTATAGCATTAACGAAAGGGCAGCAGGTCTTGTAATTACGCTCAATAAGAGGTACAACGCCAAGGTGCTGCCGGACTACGCGCCCACATCCAGTCACGACGACCAAGTAGTGGAACGCTTCTATGAAGATGTGGAATCGGCAATGGCTAAAGTGAAAAACACAGTATACCGTAGATATGGGGGACTTCAATGCTAAAGTAGGCAAGAATCAGGCTGGAGACAAGGCAGTTGGGAACTATGGTCTGGGCTGTAGAAATAGCAGGGGGAACCGTAGTTGAGTTTGCAGAACGAAATAACGTACGCATAATGAATACTTTCTTCTGTAAACGGGATAGTCGGAAGTGGACCTGCAGGAGCCCGAATGGGGAGCATCAAAATGAAATAGACTTCATAATATGCGATAACCCTGGCGTCGTGCCGGATGTGGAAGTGTTCGGAAGGGTAAGGTGTTGTGACCACCGCATGGTAAGATCTCAAATTATGCTAGATTTGAGGAGGGACCGCAACAAGGTAGTACGAAAGAAGCCGATAAATGAGCTAACAGTGAGACGTAAAGCAGAAGAATTCAGGATCGCGCTGCAGAACCGATATTCAGCTCTTAACGATGAAACCGAGCTCACGACACAGGAAGCCAGCGACAACCTTACACTCACTATCATGGAGTGTGCAGTAGAAGTCGGGGGCACTATGGCTAGACAGGATACTGGTAAAGGTTCACAGGAGACGAAAGATCTAATTAGGAAACGGCAAACCATGACAATCTCTACCGCAGCTGACAGAATAGAACTAGCGAGCTTTCGAAGTTAATCAATAGGCGTAAGACAGCTGACATACGGAAGTATAATATAGAAAGGATCGAATACGCTGTAAAGAACGGAGGTAGCCTGAAAGCAGTGAAGGGGCGTCTTGGCGGGGGAAAAATCAGATGTATGCACTTAAAGATAACCAAGGAAACTTCACCACAAATAGGGACAAAATATTCAGAGTGGCCGAGGGGTTCTATAGGGACCTGTACAGCAGCCGGGACATCCAGGATAATGCCAAACGAGACAGTAGTTCAGAGGAGATAGACATCCCACCAGTAATGACCGAAGAAGTAAGGAAGGCTTTGAAAGAAATCAAAGGGGGCAAAGCACCTAGTGAAGATCAGATAACAGCAGACCTCTTGAAGGATGGCGGAGAAATTGTACTTGAAAAACTGGCAAACCTGTATACGCAATTCCCAACAAGGCAGTTCCCAACTGCCTTGTCTCCAGCCTGATTCTTCCCTACTTTAGTCCCCCATAACTACGGTATACTGTGCTTTTACTTTAGCCATTGCCGATTCCACATCTTCATAGAAGCGTGGAATCCTAATGACCGTGGAACCATGGAATCGTGCAAGCGCAATGCCTAATGACCGCAACTGTACCGGAATCTTGAAAGAACGCGAACATCATCCTAATCCATAAGAAAGGCGACATGAAGCACTTGAAAAATTAAGGCCGATCAGCTTTTTGGCAGTCGTCTACAAGGTACTTACCAAGATAATCGCTAACAGAATTTCTGCAACCTTAGATTTCAGTCAACCTAAAGAACAAGCAGGGTTCCGTAAAGGTTATTCAACAATTGACCATATTTACACGATCAATTAGGTGATAGAGAAGTGTTTTGAGTATACGGAACCCCTATATATAGCCTTCATAGATTATGAGAAAGCATTTGACTCGGTCGAAACCCTAGCAGTCATTCAGGCATTACGGAACCAGGGGACAGATGAGCATTATGTAAGAATACTAGAGGATATCTCCAATGGGTCCACAGCTACCATCATCCTCTATAAGGAGAGCAGTAAAATACCTATAAGGAAGGGTTTCAGACAAGAAGACACAATCTCTCCAGTGTTATTCACAGCATCTTACAAGAAGTATTCAGAACGTTGGATTGGGAACAGGTGGGAGTAAGGGTTAATGGAGAATACCTCAGTAACCTCAGATTTGCTGATGACGTTGCCTTGCTAAGTAACTCGGGGGACGAATTGCAAAGCATGCTTTCCGCACTGGACGAACAGAGTAGAACCGTGGGCCTGAAAACTAATATGCAGAAAACTAAAGTAATGATCAATAACCTCGGGACAGCACAGCGGTTTGAGATAGGTGGCGAGGCAGTGGAAGTGGTAAGCGAATATATCTACTTAGGCCAAGTTGTGACCCCAGATCCCAACCATGAGGAAGAGAAAATTAGAAGGATAAGAATGGGGTGGAGTTCATATGGTAGACGTTCTCAGATAATGAATAGCAGCCTTCAATTGTCGCTGAAGAAGAAAGTGTATGACAGCTGCATCTTACCGGTACTTACCTACGGGGCAGAAACCTGGAGGCTTACTAAGAGGGTTCAACTTAAATTGAGAGCGACTCAGCGTGCAATGGAGTGGAAAATGATAGGTGTAACATTAAGGGACAAGAAGAGAGGGGAGTGGGTCAGGGAACAAACACGTGTTAAGGACATATTAGCAGAGATTTAGAAAAAAAATGGACGTGGGCAGGGCATGTAATGCGAAGGCAAGATAACCGCTGGTCATTAAGGGTAACAGAGTGGATCCCTAGAAAAGCCAAGGTTTGCAGGGGGCGGCCGAAAGTTAGATGGGCAGATGAGATCAAGAAGTTTGCGGGGATAAATTGGTCACAGTTGGCACAGGACCGAGGTAATTGGAGAATAATGGGAGAGGCCTTTGCCCTGCAGTGGGCGTAGATAGGCTGGTGATGATGATGATGATGATGATTACTATGAGAGACCTTCCCCTACTTTTTAGAGCGCAGTCGTTTCACGTTCTGATGGACCATAAACACGTGGTGTATGCCTCCCGTTCCAGCTCCTTTAAGTACGCCACACGCGGAAATTCGGCAGCTTGCGTATATATCGGAATTTAGAAGAAATATCCGACTCCTCAAAGGCTCCGATACTGACCGCTGACTCATTATTACGCCTTACGTCCATCGGCACTTCTGCATCTACAGTAGACCTGGAACATCTGGCTTCGCGAAGAGGGAAGCCCTGAGCTACAAGCGCAGCGTGACCACCCGGGTGCCCTCCGTAAACAACTCGTGCGTCATCGGGTGGTGCATGGCAAACTGTGGTGTGACGTAGAAGCGGCAACACCTCGCACTTTGTCGGGCTGCCTTTTTGTCATGGCCTTTTTCAATCGCTTCACAACATCTGCCATGCCAGCATCCGAGCCACGCAACGCCTCGTTACACACCGGTACGTCTGGCCGAACATTAGTACTGATATCGGCCTTTGGAACCACTCGTGCATAGCTTGTCATACAACCGAACGGACCCGCCGCACAAAGACTCCCCCACCGTCGGTCTCGCCACCTAGCAGGCGCTTTGATTTTGATCTTGATGTCGTTGCACCATTTCCTTCCTCTCGTTACTGGCTGTACATTCTATTAATAATTGACCACTTACCCGCTCGTTCGAAGCCGTGCCCATTCCAGACACCACTGCAGAGACTGTCGCCCAAAGCCTTGGTTTAACGTGGGTTTGCCGCTTTGGCTGCCCGGCATTGTTACCACGGGACGAGGCAGGCAATATGTAAGCACTCTTTTCACGTCCCTGTTATGCCTGTTGGGGTTTAACCACTGCGGCACCTGGGTATACCAATGGCATGGTTGAGCGGCTCGATTGCTCAAAAAACTTCAGCATAAGTGCATTTGGTTTAGTATAACGGGGTTAGATAGACTGTGGCGACTACTATCTATTTCTCACAAACTGTAGAAGTTAATAAGGCAGCGAAAAAATTCATGCCAACTTATTCAAAAGGTGTTATACGTACCTGAATGGGCTGCAGGAGCACATCTAGCCGGCCAGGTGGGGAGTTTCATCGTTGGGAGCCCTGGCCCTTTCGTATTAATGTCGTACGGTGGCCGACAGATTGGGCCAATAGTACTTCTGTTGATCCACCATATATATGTAATAAATGTGACCGGGGCTTGGCTCGTCGTGACAGGCCTCCAAGGATTAATTCCCGAGAAGGTTCGGTATACTAAGGAGGTAGGTATGCCCACTCGACATAAAATTGATCTTTTAGAGAACATTGCTCCGCAGACGGAATGGGGACAGCCCCCTGAAAATATATTCGGCACGATGGTAGCGTAGACGTAAAAAAAACAGAGGGGTCGTAGTTCTTGATATGCCCACTGCTGCTCCGAAATACCAGGTTGGACCTGTACTCTGATAAGCGCAGCGGGGCCACTGTCATCCTCACCGGCGGGAGAAGGAACAAGAGCTCTTCAGAAAATGTCGGCGTCTCCATGCCACTTGCCGGATTTGTGTACGATGGCCATTAAAAATCGCAGAGGCTTAACTCCATTGTGCTTGACGGCCAGTACAGTTCTTATGGTTTGCGAGCCAGCAAAGGGTGGTCACTCACAACCGTGAAGGCACGCCCATATAGGTATGGTCGGTATTTCAGGATGACCCGAACCACATCAACGCACTCTTTTGTGGTTGACAGGTCTGTGAAAACGTATGTCTGTGAAAGCGTTCTGCTGGCGTAAACGGTGACGTTTTCGGCGTTGTCTCCCACTGGGCGAAAATAGCGCAGAGCACCGCAATTCTGGCATCCATATGGAGCATAATCATGTTATCCTGGACGAAGTAAAGCAATACTATGTAAGCTACGCCGGAGCCGTCCAAAGGTGGTTGGTGTGCTTCACTCCAGATGGAATCCACATCGTCACGTGCAAGGCAAGTGAGCGGGGCGGCTCACTTGCCTTACACGTGATGATGTGGATTCTGGCAATAGTAGTTCTGGAAACCGAGATGCAGTTATTCTGGCATTAATGTGAGTGCGGCGGGTCAGGTATCTTGAAGAATGAACGTCATTGCTCTAAGTGCTCTTGAAAGGTATCGGAAAAAATACAACGTCGTCTAGGTATAGCAAGCACATATTCCGCTTTACGCCCGACAGAACCGTGTGCATCAACGTTCGAAAACTTGAGCAGGTTGAGCACAAACCAAAACAAGGAAAACTTGTTTTTAAAGCCCTTCGGAAGTAACAAATTCGGTCTTTTCGCTGTCACACTCATCGACCTTATTTTGCCAGTATCCGCTCTTTAGGACTATTGAGACAGCGAAGAGACCGACAACCCCGCATTACAGATCGAACACCTCCTGGTTCTTCTCTTTCTTTATTGCTTGCTCATGCGATACCCGCGGCCGCCATCTTCGTCCTCTTCTCTAGTTTTGGCTGCGAGGCACATGGCGCTTCCAGCAACTGCTTTCCTGCGGAAATTCAACATCCTCCCGGGCCCGCGGAGTGGTCGTCCGCCTCCAAGGAGGTATAACCGCTGAACAAGCCCGCCGTACTTGTTGGCCATCTGGGATGGTTACTGTAAAGTATCTGTCGATGCCGCCCTACAAGAAAAGCCTCAACCACTCTGCCAAGCTTCCATTTGCAGCGCCGGCACGTTGTCGTCCCTGACAATCACCAAGTCGCCAACACGTAGTTCGGAATGATGACGAAGGCCGGGCAGTGATGAACGGAGCATAAGCAAATATTCTTCCTTACAACGCTTCCATAGTCGGCATAGAAGCTCATCTCTGTACTTCACCCTTCGTCGAAAGTCATGCACGGTGGAGCTAGGCAAAGCAGTCGGCAGTTCATGGTGGTAGTCCCACAGTGCGCCTGCCGGTAAAAAGTGCGATGGCGTCAGTGCAACTGCATCATCGCAATCCTCGCAGAGTTGTGTTAGAGGGCGGCAGTTGACAATCGCTTCTACCTCGGCCAGTACAGTGATCAGCTCTTCGTAACTCAGGCTGCTTCGTCCAAGGCAGCGCTTCAACGCATTCCTTGACTGTCCGGATGATGCGCTCCCAGAAGCCATCCCCACCACGGAGCTCAGTTCCGCGATGAATTTCAGTTGATGCGGTGAGCACTTGCATGATCCTGGACGGTGTCCGAGCGCACGAGCGCAACTGTTTCGAACGCTGCGGAATGCCTTGGCGTTATCAGAATATACTGTAGACGGGATGCCTCGTCTGGACGTAAAACGACGAAAGGCGAGGATGAATGCTTGTGCCGTCATGTCTGAAGTTATTTCTAAATAAGTGCTCGCGTCACTGCACAGGAGAAAACGGCAATATACAGCTTCACAGACTGTTGCGTAGAGCGGCAGTAAAGGGGTCCGCAGAAGTCTACTCCCACGACGTCGAACGGTGACGTCTCTGCTATGCGGTCTTTCGGTAATGGTGCCACCGGGACAGACGCGGGAAGTAAACGTCGACGGCGACACGGTAAGCACGACAGGAGCACCGTCCTGACGGTTCGCCTTCCCTTTCAGACGGACATGTGTCGCGGCTACCAAGAGTCGCGTAAACACGTGGTCACTTGGCAAAGGAATTGGATGCTTAACTTCCTCCGACCCATCAAGTTCCTGTAAGCGGCCTCCAACTCTAAGCAAGCCATCCAGGCCAACATCTGGCCGTAGGGTCAGAACGCTGGAGCATGATGGCAACGGCTGGCCAGCTTTACGTGCGGCGATCTCGGATGGGAAGGCGGTTTTCTGAACCAGCTGGAGCCAATACCGCTCCGCCTTATCTAGTTCAAGTGACGTCAGTGGCCCAGAAAAGGTTGGTTGCCTTCGGGTAGCGTTGCAAACAAACCTCAAAATCCAGGCGGTTACTCTGAGGAGTCTGGAGAGTGAGCCGTAGTTCTTGATGTCCAGCAGTGGAGTGGGTGGACGTGCAGATTGCTGCGAGATTGCGGTTGGGCACACGGACGCAAGTTCGGTGGTCAGCTCACTCACTGCTATCGCAGCACAAGAGGTCGAAGGCCAGTTGCGTTCTGGTTTTACCAACCACAGTGGTCCAGTCCACCACGTCGGTTTTCGTGTTAGAACTACTGCTGGTACTCCGCGCGTCAAAAGGTCCGCCGGGTTGTCCGCACTCGAACAGTGCCGCCAGGTGAAACCTTGGCTCAACTGCTGAATTTCACGAACACGGTTCCTCACAAAGGTCTCCCAGCGGTTTTCGTCGCCAGCAATTCAATGCAATGCTATGGTTGAGTCAGTCCAAAAATAGGCGACACAGGATGAGAACTCTGGCATTTTACGAATGTAGTGCCATAACCTCGCCGCTAGAAGGCATGCGAGAAGTTCTAAACGCGGCAGAGAAACTTGTCTTCAGTGGTGCAATGCGAGTCTTGCTCATAAGTAGCCGACGGTAAAGCTGTCCATCGACGACTGGCTGACGTACGAACACTGCGACGCCGTATGCATGAGGGCTGGCATCAGCGAACAAATGTATCGTCGCACTATCATGACCTTGCGATGCCAGTAACAAACAACGTGGAATTCGCAGGGCGGATAGGACCGGGAGCCTCTGATAACCCTTCCATCGCACAAGTCCTCGATGTCTGGTGGGAGAGACTCGTCCCAAGCGAGTCCCTGTCGCCAGAGCCGTTGGAGCAGCAGTCTAGCTCTCACGTGAAACGGAGCGATGAAACCCAACGGATCGAAGAGCCTGGCGAAAGGCTTGCAAAACGGTTCGCTTCGTCGATGGTTGGGTGGAAAGGTACGACAGAACGCCTTGCGTGGTGATGACGATCTCATCTGATGAGCGGTCCCATAGCAAACCAAGTACCTTGGATTTGGAGCTCGGCTCAGTAACGTTCTCAAGTGAGATCCCGTCGTTCAAGAATTGGGTGCAGAGCAAGAGTGAATTCGGAGCACCATTTTCTAAGCTCCATTCCTGCATCGGTAATAATGGCATTTGCTTCCCGGTAAATCTCCAATGCCTCCTCTTCGGAAGACGCGCCTATGACTAAGTCGTCCACGTAGAATGACCGTTGTAGGCGAGCTGCAATGTCCGGGTGTGTTGCTTCCACGTTTCCAGGTGGTGCTGCAGAGTGGCTGACAGCAAGAACGGGCTAGACGACGCTCCGAAAGGAACCCTGGTCATGCGCCATTCGACGATTGTCGGGACGGTATGGTCACAGGTCGGTAATCGGTCAATCCACAGGAAACGGAGAGCGTCTCTGTCTTCCGGTTGAATGCTTATCTGGAGGAAGGCCTTCCGGATATCCGCGGTAAGAACGATGGGGCTGCACCTAAACTGCAGAAAGAGCTGTAGGAGATCAGGACCAAGCTTGATGCCCTTATCAAGCATTTCGTTTAAAGACGGTTTCCCGTACTCATGCGATGAGGCATCAAACACGACGCGGACCTTGGTAGTCACGGCTTCGCGTCGGACTACCGCATGATGAGGTAGGTAGTACACAGTCTGTCCGGTGCTTTCAGACGGTACTACTCTCTCAGCATGGCCTTCCTTGAAGTACTCGCTGATGGCGGCGTCGTACTCCTGCAGCAGTTCTGGCTGATGTTCAAACCGCTGAAGCTGCCTTTTCAGCCTGCATTCGGCTACAATTCGGTTCGTGGAATTACGTGAGCCGAGGTGTCTTAATCATGAGCGGTACTACGTAGCGACCTTCGGCTCTTGTGTACTGCGCTACTAAACTGTATGAGCGCCGGGTGTTTGCTTGACGTCGTGCTCCTCACCTGCATCGCTTATACCGATGGCGTCAACCGCCACATCTCCGACGGGTCTCCCGGTCGGAACTCTATGCGCCAATCGTCAGTACAAGCCAGGAATAATGCAGTTGCACTGGTGGTACGTGGTGTCAGACGATGGCAGACGTCAGTGTACGGTTCCTTGAACGACCCAACCGAATATTGTCTCCACGGCGCACAGGGTGTTGGTGAAGCGCTTCGACACGTCCGGTTACAATCCTTCAGTAAATGTCCGAGACGATCAACACGCTTATCACTTGAAGTCCTGAGGTTTATCTCTTGGGGATCGTCGGCTAAGGGTAAATTCCGGTCCGCAGCATTGCAATAACGGTGGCTCTGTATGCCGGTCCCCTCACTGTACAGACCTCTGGAAACGTCGCTGAGAATTGGACGGTGAGCTCATTTGATTCAAAGCGGCCACAGAGAGTAATGTTCACACGACACGGCATTTGTAGTGGCGTGGGCGGCTGCACTGTGCCCGAAGGTGAACACTGCAAATCCGCAGTTCCAGTGCTGGGCAGAGACAGTTGCTGCGACACGTCTTGACAGACGAAAGGACTGTTGGCTTCCGGTATCAAGCAGTATCTGTACGGCAGCGCGGGTCGCGGTTTCGTGACGCCTACACCATGGCGGTTTGGAGCAATACGGGTGACGAGGACGTGCTGCATTCCAGGAGCTGTTGTCACCTTCCTTCCTCTGTTGTGTTTCCACCTCTCTGTTTTCAGCTCCGATAGGAGTAGGTGGTCGTGGAGTGCCCGTTGCTGCTCTTCCCCAAATGCCGCACAGTGTAGAAATAATGGCGCCCTGACCAGTGGTCGCACCTGAGCCCTGACTGCGGCTCGGCAATTACGGGAAGTGTGGCCCCTTTTTCCCACACTTGAAACAGCAATGCTTCCTGGACAGCCGTCGCGCTTTTCCTCCGCTGACAGTGTGGCTTGCACCATACGTGTCGCGTGTCCTGGAACGTCGCAGAAGGAGCACTTAGTCTGCGAATGCCATCGCACTTAGTCTGCGATGCGGACCATGCTGCCAGGGCTAGGGCGGCGGTATTCGAGGCGGTGTCACGTTGCGGTTAGCGTGGCAACCTCCTTGAAGTGGGTTTCTCGCGTGACACTGGACTCTCTCTCTTCTTTCAACCTCCACTTGCAGGAACTTCAGGCATGGCCTTGACTTGCTGTTCTCGTGATTCCGGTGCAGCGTCCGCTCCGGCCGTGTCGGTCTTCGCGCGCTTGCAGTACAGGATTGCCGGATCCTCTGGCAATGAGCCGCATCAGCACCCGGTGCAGAACAACCACGTACTCTGCAGACGCCATGCCAAGGCTCTCAACAGCCGGTCCGGAATTGTATCTGCTCATAGAGGTCTCGCAGACGTGAAACTTGAGACGATGACTCGATTGGCTCGATGGAAAGCAGGCTGTCTATGTGGTTATCGATGAGGACATCCTTTCGGCCATAGCGTTCAGTGAGCACCTTGACGGCAGTCTCATAATTTGCGTCAGTCAGGCGTATACCTTCGATTGCCCGCTTTGCAGCGCCAGCCAGGGTAAGATCTTCAAATACTGCAACTTTTCAATGTCGGCGAGATCGGGGTGAGCGTGTATGGTGGCCTCATAGTGCTCCAAAAGCCCTGTCATTCACGGGTCTCACTGGCAAAGACGGGTATTTGAAGCTTTGGCAAATTCACGCGCAACCCGGTGCTCGTGGCCTACCTGTGAGCGGCGGAATTTCCGCTGAGTGAGCTCCGTGTGAGCAGCTCCGATGGCGTTGCTGGACTCGTTGCTAGTCCCCTCAAGCCTTGTAGCTGGCCTTCACTGACAGAAGCAACCAGCCAGTAGCGCGCGCGTTCATGGCGAACCGAAGCCTCCTCATCGCGTTGACGATTTTCTCAGCGGTAATCTATAGCACCCGCGACTTCTTCATCAAATGCCTCACCGTCAAGGGAGTCGGTGATCTGGCTGTCCATCTCAGCGAGCGCGGACTCTTAGAGCGAAGCCCGTCGATAATTTCGTGGAGGTCGCCCAATGGCGGTTGAGTGTCCTCCCGCAGGATATCGCTGGCCACGGTCAGAAGTCCGGTGGTAGAACCACGAAGGATGCCTCGCTGCCTGCGCAGCTTCTCCATGCTCGGTAACGTATCGGTGCAGATGGATGCCGGACAGTCTCCCGGGGTTTACGGCACCAGAAATATTGAGACAGCGAAGAGACCGACACCCGCGTTACCAGATCGAACATCTCTGGTTCTCCTCTTTCTTATTGCGTGCTCACGCGCATTATCCCCGCTGCCCGCCCTCTTTGCCTCTTGCTCTTGTTTCGGCTGCGAGGCGCATGGCGCTTCTGGAACTGATTTGCGGCGGGAAATTCAACAAGGACCATTGACGATACGTAGCTGTCTTGTCATATTCCGCCGACTGAGTCATCTGCTCTCGCTAGAGGCATATATGTCTTTTTTTCGTTACCTGTTGAGTCTGTGATAAACGACACAAAATCTCAGGCTTTCATCATTTTTATTACCATGAGACGGCTGGACACTCAGGTTGTCGAAGGGTAAATGACGTCGTCAACGAGAACCTGGCATACCTGTGGCCTTGGTCGCATTCTGTTCGTTTGCGAAGGGTCGCTGATCAGTTCTGCCTAACTGTCCTTTCGTTTGCCGAAGTAATTATGCAGTGTTCAGCCAGCTTGGCTTGGCGGAAACCCGACGTCGACAAGAAGCAGTTCACGGAAAGTGTGTAAGATCTGAAAACTCTGGCGTTTCTCTATCGGCAGGAGGCTGCAATTAACGTCAACTATGAGCTCATTGGGCAACATAGCTGAATCATCATTCTGCATAACAAAGGAAATCCGTTGCGTTGGTGATATCGTCAAAGAGGGCAAGCTCCGCACCCTTGGCAACTAGTCCACTTTCATTCATTTGTAAAGTTTGTCAGCAGGAACCACGCTTGTTTGCACGCTAGCGTCACCAGGCCCGCTTCGATGGCGATCCTACGTTTCCAGGAGCAGCAGACTCATCATCTCGGCAGTATCAAGGAATAGGTCCTAACATCTAACGGAAACAAGCATACCAGCCCTTGGTTGTAGGCCAACATTCTCGCCGTACGATTCGCAGGTGTATGTGCCGGTTCTTAGCAATTTCTGGTAGGTTCTTGATTGATAGGAAAAATGACAATACGTTCGGAAACATCGATTGCTGCATTTGGTTGGCGCAAGAAATCGGTCCCTATATGAGGTTTCAGGTGAATTGCGTCAGGATTATTGTACCAACAAAATCTAAGTCGCGACTGCGGACCACTGCGGTACATTTTCTGACAGGCTTCATCAGATGTCTCCAGTAGTTCAGATCTGCGGGTCCAACCCCAGGAGCCTTGATCTTTCTTAACTTGTCAGTGAGTTACCGACAAATTATCGAGTAACCCGGCCAGGTGTGAAATAACGCAATCATTTCGTGCCCCCCGAAAAAAACAAAAAGTTCGGCCCTCGCGTCGGTGTCGACGTCAAAGGTCTAGTCTCTAGTGCCAGCAGTACAAGCAGGCTTTCAGTGATCCGACTATTAGCAACCTTGCCTCTAAGGTTGCGCCATCTAGTTTCCCGTGGTAGTGTTGGAAACTGCCGGGTAGGTGGGTCCGCAGATGTGCAGTGGCTAGGCGATCTGCGACGGCGAAACTGTGACGGCATCAACGGAATGGCGCTGTGGCAGGATGCTAGCCGAGGTAGTAGGAAATTGGGCACGAATGGCTTTGGGTAGAAATTCACGCAGTCATATTTCGCGGCAGAGTTACTGGCGAGCGATGTGCCCTGGTTCACGAAAGTGTTAGCAGGGAAGCCGTTGGTCTGGATTTCCACATAGGTCGGTCTTGCGTACTTGAGGACGCTAGTGGGGTTGCAGACAGAGCGAAGATTTACTAGGGAAGGCAGCTGGGGAAGGAAAAGCCACTTAATTTTTGGATCAAGCAATAGGCTCCGTGAGGCGAAGGGTACGGAAGAGCCAGTGGGGCAGGTCTAGAAAGTGCAACGGGAGCCTTACCAGTGAGATCCGTGGTGCAGTAGACCGGTTTTTAGTGACTCTGGCTGCCATGCTTGTAGGGAAGAAGGCGTGGCGAATTTCATGACCCCCTATTTTGGCGACGTAGGTCTCTATGGGTCCAGGAGGAATAATGCCTGAATTATTGAGCTCTTCTCTCCGGACCGCACGGAGGAGCTTCCAAAGAGGATTGCCCTCGTCCGTGGCCATAACACCAGATACTCGCGGTGTTGTGGGGCTCATGCTGTGGTATTGTCGCGAAAGCTGTTGTAGTGCTCGCTGAGTTTCATCAGCCTCATGGATAAATTCGTCGACCATGCGTGGCGGATTGCGGACGAACGGGAGGAAAGCTGCTGTTTAACGCAATGCATAAGATGTTAAATGTCTTGATTTCGGCCTTGCATGGATCAGCTCTCTTGAAAATACAAGCCACGTCACGCGCGGACAAACCCACACTCTGGTTAGGTCGACGCTGTGTATGGTGACGGCGGTCGGCTTTTGTGGAAGTCGCTTGCGTGCGCTGAGGAACGCCGTCCAATGTTGCCATGCTCACGTTCCCATTCTAGAACAAATTTTTTGAACCACATCAAGCGAGAAATACACATTTTGGAGCTTTTGCGTGACGCTACACTTGGTTGAACGCACCGACATGCTCAAACTGTTCAAGCCTGTCTTCAACATCTTTGCAAACTTCCCCGCGACATATGAGGGGAGTGAGGAAGCTGAAACGTCACCGACGTTTGCATGACCTGCGTCGTTACCTCTGGCTGAGAGTGTTGCCTATTTCATCATCATCAACAGCCTACTCAGGCTCACTGCAGTTCCAAGGCCTCTACCAGGCATTTTGAACCTCTTCTATCTTACGCCGCTTGAGTGTACTGTTGGTTACTGAATTTTCCTTTTTGATCCGTGCATCATGTTCTTAGATTTCTGCTTCTAGACCCGTCTCTTCGTATCCACGCATACCATAGTTTGTCCCCCGGTTGTCAGATCGAGTCACTGCATTGTCATCCCAAATGCATTTTTAATTTTCTAGTACTGTGATATCGTGTACTCCAGTTTTTCTCCTGCATTCAGCAAGCTAGTTTCCTGTGTGTATATGTTGCTGCTATTATTACTGCTCCCAGGGCCAGTTAATCCGGATCTAGGTTTGCTTTCCATTTTTAGTCAGGGCGCCAGATTTGAGCTGCGTATGAGATTGCCGGCAGTATGCAGTGGTTGTGCATTTTTTTTTACTTATAGAGAGAGTTTAATTTGCATTATTTCGGAGTGCTTACTGAGTTTTTCCAAGCCCGTACGTACTCTGTGCAGGATATGTTCTCTTGGGGCTGGGTCCAGACTACCTGTCTGAAGAAGTTATATTGTTTTGTTTGTTCAGGCTTTTTGATTTCAAAGTTGAAGAGGGACGTTCGGCAAGTATCTGTGATTACGTTAGATCTATTCATACATATTTTGAGCCAAACGGCAATGCTTTCCTGGTTGTAGTTGATCGAACCTTTTTGCAGGAGTTCTGCAGTCTCACTCAGCATACGATATCGTGTACAAACCTCAAATAACTCAAGTATTTTACATTTATTATCAATCTAATATTTTCCTAGTAAAGCTTTTAGAACACCCCCTTGAGATGTGCTGTGAGATGGTACCCTTCCTGTCTTGCTCCCTCCTTCCCCAAGCAGGACAGGAGTGCTCGGCGTAGTTCAAGCCGGTGTACTTTGGCCGGTGATTTCCTGTCCGGCCTTTTTCCGGCAACCATGTTCGGCTCCTGTCCAAATGTGGGCTTTTTGGCCGTATACGGCCGTACTCCCATCGCTGTCCAACAGCCAGTGCCTGTCGGCCAGTCGACCGGCTTACGTTCATACGGCCAGATTTCAGCCGTAGGCCTCCGGCCATCCCAAAGTCACCCGTGTGCGGCCGAAGTACGGCCACCGGAGGACACCCGAGATGCGGTCTTCGGACTCCAGCCGGACTAAAGCTGCCAAAATTCGGCCGTGCTACGGGCATTGGAGTTCAGCCACAGTACTTCAACTGTACTGATGCCGGTGTATACGACCACTGCATGCAGCGCAAGCAGATGACTCAGTCGCGCTGTGCAGCAGCACAGACACCCATTTTGGGTCCACTGCGCCCACATCAATGTGAGCCCGTGCGAAACCAACAGCCATCCAGGCTTCAGCGCAGCTTTGCTTAATTATCAGCTTCAGTTGACACCAAAATTCATTTATTAAACAGCGCTCACAAATGGTCGTTCCTTTAATTGCTGTGCCTCTTTTACTGTCGAATACAGAAATATTCATTTCTCTGCAGAGCTGGAATATATGTATTGTCCAGGTCCTGATATATTCTGTGGGGCGGCTTACCTCTAATAAACAAGGAGGGAGGGGGGGGGCAGAAGGCGCATACTTTAGTGGGTTGAAATTCACAAAGGTGAAAGTGCCGCTTTTAGCCAATTTTTTAAGACAATCTTCGTGTACACTTTCATGCTCTGACTAAATCAACTATTTTTACAACAGCTGCTTGACCAGTTTTGTTGTATATAAAAACCGGTTGCGAATGCCTTTACAAAGCGTTTTGGTACTCCACAAAACACTCAGGAGCGTTCAATATAATTTCCTTTACACAAAAAGCATGTCCAGTATTTTTCCATTTTTCTTGCAAAGAAATTTTCCACTCGATTAACTTTCCTCATAACCTTTCACACGGATGATCCTAGGAGAGATCGAAGAAGTACTTTCATTTTCACTCTATTTTTCGTAGTTGTTTTCATGAGTTGCATGTACAGAACTTAACAAGTCCAAAAGAACTTAATTTTCCTCTAAATTCGTAGTACGTGAAAAAAATTCTAGACAGCGTTGCGTAATGACACCCTGCTTCAAGTGGCTGCAGTTGTATCCGTCTGCGTTCACGCAAGGAAAGTCGTAAGACTAGAGTTGTATTTATTTGCTTTCAAACCAATAACATAGAGGATGGCAGTATTCTCACAGCAAACCTTGCGTACTGAAAGGATTAAACAATAAATATTTCATTGGTCAAGTTTGAATTCGTAAGGGTTCTCAACCCGTCGGAGGCGATCTTGTGGCTCCGCAAGATTATTTATTTATTTATTTATTTGATACCTGCTAGCCTTTGCATGTTACACAGCAAGATACATAACACTAAGCATCAATATAGCCAAATAACCAAATATTTCTACAAAGCGTGGTGAAAATTGTCCATCCTAAACAGGGATACAATCATACGTGGGAGGATAATTACTTCGTATTGATCCAAGATAAAAGGAATCGCACGAGGCGTCACCTTTTAATGGAAAATTAATAATTGGCGTCAGCTAGCGGTCCACTTTGAGATATGTAGAAGAGCGCTTGGATATACTCATCCCTTCTATTCCAGTTTTAGGAGAGAAGTTACAAAAATATCAACCTGAGGTTTCGTCTGTGATTTTACCACTCTAACATTTAAGTTTCCCTCATGCTAAGTTGAAAGTGCCAATTACCTAATACGAATCCCACTGCCCTATTATGTATGTTTCGAGCGTATTAACCAGCTGATTGGTGTAGTCATCCAAAAAAACACCTGCGTAACTCCATATTGAGCGCACGTAGAGTGAAATACGGTTGTTCTTTTAAGTTAGGTGGTAGGTTCGCTGAAAATTTTATGTAAGAAAGCCAAAGAACACGTGCAGCCGTAGCTTTTATGTTGTTAACGTGCCTTTATAACCTATAACCACTTTGTTAAATAAACTCCTAGTTATTTATATTCCCGGCCGTTCTTAAAGCAGCGTAATTTACGGTATACGCATTCAATTGTGATGAAAGGTTTCCTTGCAAAGGTGACGTTTACACTTTTTAACATTCAATGACTTTTCTGAATCAGCACACCAGGATGTTATTAAATTCGAAGTCATGCTGCAGGTATACGGATCAGGTCCACTTCGCGATAGTCCTGTAACTACACAAGTCATTCGCGGACATTTGAACAAAGATTTGATGCCAAGAGTAATAGCATTTATATATACCACAAAACAAAAGAGGGCCCGCAAACTGAGCCTTGGAGAATTCCTGAGGTCACGGGAACATATCCGGACGAAGAACCATTGTAGAGCGACCGATTACTATCTTAGAGAGATATACTCGCCTATTCCGTGAACTGACCAATTACACTCAGTTTATAGCCCGCAATGCACTAACAAGAAGGTGACTATGGACACCGCCAAATGCTTTTTTTTGCAGTACAAGAAAATACAGTCAGGCTACGTTAAGCTTATCTTTTGCTAGAGCTATATCGTGCAGTGAACTCAACAAGCTGCGTTGAGCAAGAAAAACCTTACGAAATCCGTGTTTGCTAAGGATGCTGGCTATGCTTTTTAAACCAAATGAGTCATATCTAAAGTGTAGCTAAGGTCACCTTCAAACACGCACAGCTAAATTAACAGGCAGGCTTTGTCAGTTCAGAAGGCTGTGTTATGGCGAATTTAATATAGACACTTGTTTGTAAATAGGCAGTCATAAAATTGCCATGAAGTAACATAGCGCAGGGCACAGAAGTTCAGCCCTACCGATGCACGAACTTAGCCTCTTCTACGTGTTTATCACCAACAAAATGATTGATTGGTTGCAGGGTTTAACGCGCCGACGCCACGCAGGCGATGAGGCGCGCCGTAGACGAGGGCTCCGGATTAATTTTGACCACCTGGGGATCTTTAACGCGCGCCGAAATCTCGTACACATGGGCGTTTTTGCTTTTCGCATCCATCAGAAAAGCGGCCGCCGCCGCCGGGAATTGAACCCGCGACCTTGTGCTCAGAGCAGAACGCCTTAGCCAATGAGCCACCGCGGCGGGTACCAACAAAATAGTGCAACATTGTTTTTCGCAGTATTATTGTAAGAAGAATAGCAGGAAACTTGCGCTTTTGCGCGTCCTTGCCTTTGTTTGGTTGGGAGTCCTGAATTGACACGGAGCCGGTTGAGCTCCGGCGTGCCGGCCGCTTGCTCGACGCCCTTTAAGGCCACTTATTTGGGTGAACCACCGCCATCTCGGGTCGGACACCTCTGCCGGGTCGAGCACCTCTGTCTCCAATGGTCTCCATTTCTTGAGGGGGGCGAGAAGGGATAGCCTCGAGCTGATGCGTCGACGAAGCTGGTGGACGAGGCTCGGTAGCGGCTATGACTGGCGAGGCTTAGCTCACCCGTCGGTGTGGCACAGTCTTCTTGTGCCAATAAATGGCATTACGATGGCCTAAAAGGTTCCCCTGGTAATAGTCTAGTGAGTCCTTCTCCTTGCCCGTTCAACCAGAACACTTATATGTTTGAGAAACGAAGTCGTTCGTTTGAAACGTAGAAAACACCTAGCGGATGAAAAACGCGTCTGTGTCAATCAGCTCCTAACGGCTCCTTGTTTACCCAGGGAAAAACCGGTCCTGCAACGGCGGGTCTCCTTCCAAACATGTCTGTGGATGAATCTCGCCGCCCAGACGCGTGCCGTTGTCGACTGTACGCCGTTTACCGAAAGAATGACGCAAAACGTAAGACCTTACCTAGGCTGGTCTCTCTTGAACACCGGTTGCCAAAATTCTGCGGCCGGTCACTTGCCGTAATTCGTCCAGCGGACCGCTATCCCAATGAAAAACGTACATTCTGGGGCCGTACGTCGGCCGGTCTGTTTATAACACCGGTTGCCCGAAGCAAACAAATATTCTGCCGCCGGACGCGCGGTTCACCAATGAAAGAGCGTATGCGCGGCAGCCGCGCTCCCGCCAGTCTGCTTTCGAACACTAACTGCCACAAGAATACGGATATTCTGTGGCAGAATACGGATATTCTGTGCTTCGGCTGAACACCGCTTAAAGACGTACTTCGGCCGTTATCTTGGCAGCCAAGTAGCTGCCGTTGTGCGTCTGAACACGGGCGGCCGGAGAAATACCGAAGCGCTGGTTCCGAATGTTGGCTGTTCAACGTGTGATCAGTGGCTGCCAGAACCTGGATGCTGGCCGGACATGCCAGAAAGCAGCCATAGACGGGCCGGTCTTGGGTCACTTTCTGTGCCTCCTTGGTCGGATGGACATTTTATCGCTGTGCTTGATAAGAGTTATTTTTTCCGTAGACATCTTACACATGTTCTCTAGGAGGCTTAAGCAACACTGAAGGCAAATTGCAAGTTAAGCTCAAACGAAAGTAAAATGGTCCGAAGCCCTGTCAGCGTATATTCGGCCGCAAAATATGCTTCATTTGACGGAAAATTACCAATTAAATACGCATGTCATTCCTCGCGTAATTTCATGATATTTCCATGACGTGAATGGTTGCTGGAAGCGAGAAAGAAAAGATGGTCAACAAGGAAATCTAACACCTAACGTACGAACCATCGTTTGCCGCAGAAGCCACTGGTCGCGCATTCAGCGCACACAAGAAAACAACTTGCTTGTTTCGACTTCCATTACCTGCCTCTATCTGAGCGTCAATCTTGGTGCCACACGGGGCGTGAGATGGTCGTTAAACAATGTGAACTTACCGAACGAACTTTTAACTGAATTACAAAATGTCTGGCGGATATCGCAACCGCACCGCGAACGACGACTGGGGCGCTCTTTTGATTTACATTGCCGTTATGGATAGTTGAGGTCTAGTTGCTTCAATGGACTCGGCATAACAGTAGGGCGCCGTCTGTTAGGTTAACTTCTAACAGCGTACAACGCTATGTTTGTGCGGACGGCTACGTCGGCGCCTCGATGCGTATTTTAGTCGAACGTTTTGTGTCAGTTTTCTGTTGCGATATGGTAACGCTTATTTCGGCATCTGTTGAATGTTTGACGAAGTGAGTTGCATATTAGCCCATCTGCCAGAAGTGTGCCTAAAGCATTTGTGAGCGCCCGTAACAATACCAGCAACCACCTTGGCGCAAAAAACGTGTAAATATAAATATACAAAAACTACAAAAACACAAATTTATTTTACATAAGCATGCACCGCGGTGGGAAGCATAGCGGAACACACTACCCTGAATCGAAAGATCCGGTATGACGCACACACTTTATACAACTTCAAGACAATCAAGAAATGGTTTCAAAAACAAAGACATCGTTGCAGCATGTCTGTTTTTCTTCGTAAGTTGAGCACTTTCTTTATTGCCATTTACGAGGGCGAACAAGTCACTTTCTTTCAGCGCAAGTCGAGAAGGTGTTTTAAAACATCGCGAACACTCTACATACCCTGTGTAGATGAACCGTCGCTAGTGATCTTCCAACATAGCAAGCATAGTCCATTCTCGGTTTTAGTGCGTCGCATTTCATCGCGAAGTGAACTAGAGAACACACACACAGCTTCGGAAGCCGGCCTGGATGAAAGACTTGTACTGGCAGACAACGCTACCTGAGAAGCAGACCTTTGGTTCTAATCAGACGAAAATTACTGTACAAGGAAGAGCGGAATAGTGGAAGGCCCAGCCGCTACTTTCCGCGTGATGTAAACGAGGAGATAACAAGCATCTGTCTTTGTCCAAGAGTGCAGTAGCCATGGCAACCACAGCTTGCGCCATGGGTTTGCAGCTTGCGAATGTCGGAACGGCTTAAATTCTAACTCTAGTTGAAAATTCCTGACTTCTTAAAATTTTAACGTGCAAAGAAATCTTTTATATGTTTCTATAGGAGCTTGTGTCCGCGGCTCTGGTGCGGTTGTTCGTCATGTGAATGTGGGCATATCAGTTCAGTCGCCGTTGACATCATCCCTGCGGGGTGACTAATGGCCTCATGTATTGATTTTTAGGCGAGTATTTTCCAGGTACTTCCCCTGGGAATTGTATATTCATTTCCGGGAATGCCAATCTAAATATTTAAACCAACTGTATTCATTCACTGTGTTCACTGTAATCACTGTTTTTTCACTGTACCTTTTATGGGCATCCCCTTTCTGTGGTCATTAATGCTTGTAGCAGGGCTGCGGTGCGCACAGCATGGATCGCTTTTTGATAGTCTAGAAATGCCATGTAAAGACGTTTAGTGTATTCTACGGATTCTTCTATCATGTGATTGACAACATGAATGTGATTCCTGGTAGAGTAAGCTTTCCTCAACGCAGCCTGCTCTTTGGGTTGCTGGAATCCGTACAGTCACCTATGCAGTTAAATATAACTTTTCTATACAGCTTGTAAATAATTAAGAGTATCCTGCAGGGTCTGTACTTGTTCATTAATGTGTTCTTTAATGTTCGTTAATATGTTCTTCTTTTGAATCAAAATAATCTTGCCTATTTGACATGTTGTAGGCACTTTTCGAGACCTTAAGAATTCAGAACATAGTGCAACAAGCTTTGCGGGTACAATATTTTCCTGCCGTCAAAAAAACCTCGAAGGGTAGACCGTGGTCAGCTGGTCGTTTCCTCTTTTCCATGCCCTGGACAGCCTTTTCTGCTCCGACTGTAGTTACAAGTAGGACATTCCTAGTTAATCTTGCAGTCTCAGTAGTTTCACCTGCTATAACGTCACTGGCATACAGTCGGGTGTCAAATTGTTCTGCTAACTTTATCATTTCATCGGCGTTGGGTGTTACGTTACCCCGCCGGTCTGTAACTGCGAACATCCTGTCCCAGCCGATGGGTTTTTCTTGGATGCTTTGAAGCTTTCCCCCTTTTGCAGCGTTTCCTCAATTCACGGCCATGTTATATGCCAGAATGTCGTTTGCTCGACGTGTGTTAATTTAAACAGCTCAGGTAAACAAACTTGATCCAACGTTTCTTTTCTAAATGATGCTTCTTCCACACCTGCTGCATCTTTTGTGATTGAAGTTGTGAGGTTGTCATTTAACCATGCTACACTATCCTCCGTTCTCCTCGTTTAGAAGCACAAATTTGTTTTGGAGAGTTTTTTTATAGTCACCCACATCAAGCGAAAATCAAGCGAAATTTGATGTGAGCAGTGAGTTGCAGTTTCCTTTGGGGAGTCATCAAGGTGGAACTCACGGCTCAAATGAAATGACGGCCGGGACGCAAATCGGATGTCACTCAAGGCGCAAGGTAGATGTCATTTCGAGTTCCCTACTCCGCACCCCCACTATCATCCACGTATTGCAGATGCTGCCATTTTTTATAAAGCTCTGCGTGTGCCGAGGATGCTAGGTGGTGGCCACGAGGCACGTACTCGGTATTGTATTAGTATTTTGCTCTGCAACTTCAAAGTTAGGGTCAGTAACAACAGCTCCACAATTGAAATTCCAAGCCATTCCGTACGGAGAATGTGCATAAGGTGGCACACGTCTGTAGCTGTCACGCAGAGCGACAGCAAAGCAACGCTTAACGAAGAATCCGTGCATATTCCGTACGCTTTGAGCCTAGCTACGTAAGCATTTTTTAGCACTTACTCAGCAACACTTCGCACGTTCACGGTCGGCCAAGTCTGGACCGTTACCTCTAAAAACGAAATGGTTAAGGGGAAGGTCAGTTTTTAATGGAAGGATTTCAAGAACACTTCCTTTCGGGCATTCATATTTGTGAATTGTTGAAGGATAAGAATTACCAATAAACATGTCTCGAACAGTCGTTGCCACTCAGCACACTTGAACCTCAAGTGTCTGTCGGGGAAGGTATTGCAACTATTCATGCACACCCCTGTGGTCGTCTAATTTCCACTGCTCTCCTGTTGGTCTGTTTACGTTCTCAGCATATGGCTCACAAGCCGCCTGATTTTTCGCTGAGGCAGCCAATCGCGCCGAATGCAGCCTCCTATGTACGGTCGTGGCTTTGCTGGATTCTATTTTGCTCCCAGGTGTCGGAGGAAGAGCTGTTCGTTTGCCTCGCCTTGTCATAATTGGCGTTGTTCGGTATTATATGGTGCTTTCTTGTATTTTCTTCTGCCATTTCAGGTATCAACACAATCGCACTGGCTTGCTTTGCCTGCTTCCTCATTGATGGTTCTCCCATCTTTAGCAGCAAATATAAAAACCATGGAAAGGTTACTTTTCTGCTCCCTGTTGTAAATGTGGTGTCGTGCATTATTGAGTGGTTGCTCAAACTTCCTTTTGCGATTCCAGGTACGAGCTCAATCTTACTGTCCTACTTTGCGTCCTTCCGCATTCACGGTACAAACATGTTTGAGTAGAGGACATAAAATGTATTAAGTGGGTACTTGTGTGTTAGGTGTTGTAAATTATGCCATCATTTAGTACATGGTGGCTTCTTTACCTTTCGTCATGCCATTTGAGGTATTAGTCGAAGCTTAATGGCTGTCTTGGTGTCCGGCCTCACTCTCGGTACTGGCATTTTTGAGTAGCAAGTGAACATTTTTGGGAAATGTAGTCTTTTATAACTCAGTAGTAAATAGTATTTCATTTAGACCACATACAAGCATTTGGTTGCTGAGGTCGGCGTGCAAGGCTCTGAAGGTGCAATTGCCGTTTTTACCTTTTACTCTAGCAAAAACCAAATTCTGTGCCACAAGGGTGTCAGTTGACTGCTCTATTGGATGCATTAAAGTTCTGTGATCACAGTGGTCGAAATGTATGGACATTTGAACGCAATGTGTTAACGCGCAGCCTGTGATAGCAAGAAAACAGTTTTGGGTCATTGAGCATTGAACGAATGGTGGGTTGGATGTACCCATGAGGTGCGGTGGGGGTTGCCTCTCGACTACTTCTTTCTATGGCTGAGCTTGCTTTGATACGATATAGTGATGTCTTTATTCGATAGATAAGGGTAACGTACAAATCTCTGACGAGAAAAAAATTCTCCGACACGACTCTCAGTGGCCACTAACAAACTTCTGCAGGCATGACAACATTAAAAAATGTTTATAATAAAGCGGACTTTTGGCTTCTTACAGTCATCGACAAATAACATTGGAAAGCATAATGAGGAAGAACTCGTAACGCGCCATTACGGACGTCGAATTCCAATACATGAATGCCATTTCTATAGGCTACTGTGGAAGAGAGTCTTTGTGATGCTGTTGACTTGAACTGGATTGGGTCATCAAAAAAAATCACAACTCCAGGATTTGCAGCAGCCAAAGTTTTCCACTAGGTAAATTGCAGCCGGTGGTCTACACAAGAGAAACTCTTAGTTTGCACTGCAAAATTCTTCGGCAAACCAGCATGTACGCATACGAACACGTCATGTTTTTGTATGAGAGCCAGTTGCAAAGGACGTTCAAGCAATAAAAAAAACAGCACCACTAAAAAAAGAGGAGAAAGAGGTGATACCAGAGAAAAGATGGCAGAACCAATGGAACTTAGAAGTGTACGGGCTCGCCTTTCTCTGTCTCTTATTCTTGAGATATCCATTTCCCTCTCCTCCTTCTTTCCTCCCAGCTTCCTCTCTGTCTCTGTAACTATAATTTTTATATATATATATATTTATATAGTAAAAAATTGGTATAGCTTCTAACAAAACTTTTAATTTGTCGATGTTTCGGTCGGATTCTGACCTTCATCAAGGCCTTTATCAAGTCTTGATAAAGGTCGGCATCCGACCGAAACGTCCACCAATAAACAGTTTTGTTAGAAGCTGTACCCATTTTTTACTATTTGTTACGGCAACCTAAGACAGCCCTGTCGCGCAATATATATATATATATATATATATATATATATTATATATATATAATATAATATAATATAGTCTGAGTGGCACTGGCTACCACCCTCAAGCGTCAGATACAGTTGTAAATATAAATACCCCAGAAAGTGAAGAACACAGTCGCCCAGATAGCCGAATTGGTAAGGCATTTGAGATCAATCGAAAGGCGTGGGTTCGGTCCCCACTCTGGGCGCGTGTTTTTCTTTCTTTCTCACGTAATTAATACCAAAAATAATGTAGCGTCACTAACGGCAAAAGGAAAGTCTAACCATTCCCCTATGCCTTCTTTGGCGTTGTAGACTGCTGCATTTCTCTCTGTATTTCTTAACTAGCCCCTCATTTTACAAACCATATTATCGTGCGAAAGCTTAGCGAGGGCCTCGGTTCTGGCAGCCTTGATGCAAAGGTAGCATAAGAGGGTTTACCGCCAGTTACCCGCTTATGACAGGCTGTAGACGTTCGAGTCACGCCCCGGATCTTGAAAAGAAGGTGTGGGGTGCCGCTTCGGTAGAAGGCAGCATCCCAACGTAAAACATAACTGTTTATTAACGTGGAAGCAGCAGCGGGACAAGCATGCCGGCCTGCGCTTGAAAGGTTAGAGGAACAATCATAATCTCGAGCTTAGCGGCTTGGGTTTTTATCGACCCCCAGTGGTGACGTAAGCCTCCGGCGAAACTGCGGTGTCGCTGTCCCTTATCGGAAACGTGTTGCAGCGAGTGGCCGTGTCTCGCTGGGCTAAACAGTGACGAGACGGAGGTTGCGCAGGTTTGTGCGCAGTGGGTCGCCACATCACCCCCCCGTGGAGTACTGAGCCCTCAGGGTCTGTAGAAATCTGGAGGAGTACCAGACGTCCAGAGCGTGTCATGAAATGAGCGGGCTGCGACGTCCGCGGCTGTGGAAGGGTGCCTGTGGGAGGACTGGCGCTGCCCGGTTCGTTCGCAGCGATGTATGAGGGCTTGAGTCGGTCAATCGAGACGCGGACGTCGTTCCCGTGCAGGCGCAGTGTGGAGTTCTTGTCGTCGCGACGAACGACTAGGTGGGGTCCGCTATAGTGTGGCTGGAAAGGCCGGCGGACGGTGTCGTCGCGGAGGAAAGCGTGCGTGCACGATGCTAGCTCCTTGAACAGAAAAGGTGTAGGCTTGCTGTGCTGGGCTGCAGGTGACGGGCGTAAGGTGGCGATGGTGCGTCGGAGCCGGGCGACGAAGTCGGTGGGGTCTGACGGCATAGTGCTGGATGGCAGAGCTGCGAGAAATTCACCTGGGAGACGGAGTGGTTCCCGTAGACGAGCTCAGCTGGTGTAGTGTGGATGTCCGGCTTGAAGGTGGCGCGAAGACCGAGGATGACGGCAGGGATGGCCTCGAGCCAGGTCGAGTCCGGGTGGCACATAATGGCTGCCTTGAACTGTCCGTGGAAACGCTCGATCATGCCGTTGGCGCAGGGGTGGTAAACTGGTGGTCCTCAAGCGTTCAAAACCGATAGTCAGCCCGACGAGCCTGAATAGGTGCGATTCGAACTGTCGTCCTTGGTCGGTGGTTACACGGCGGGGGGGCGCCGAAACGAGCAATCCAACCGGTGAAGAAGGCCGAAGCGACGTCTTCTGCGGTGATTCCCTCGAGGGGCCATGCCTCGGACCATCGAGTGTATCGGTCGATGGCGGTGAGACAGTAGCGGCAGGGTCCAGCCTGGGGAAAGGGTCCTATGATGTCGAGGTGGACGTGCTTGAACCGACCAGAGGGCTGCGGGAATGTTCCGAGTGGGGACGTGACGTGCCTGGTGATTTTGGCACGTTGGCAGTGAATGCAGTTGCGCGCCCACGTGCGACAATCGCGCTGCATAGAGGGTCAGACATAGCGGTCAGCTGTGGAGCTGGTTGAAAACACCACGGCGATGGGACAGGGGCACATAGGGCCTGCTTCGTCCTGTCGACGTGTCGCAACAGATTGAGGTTGCCGACCCTGGAATGGGGACTTCTTGTAGCTGTATTGAGGACGTGCCCTTGAGGAGTTCCTGCAGTTCGGCATCCGTGGTCTGAGCCTCGGCGAGGACGTCCGCTGTTATCTGCGCCGAGCTGATGGTGGCTACACGTGAAAGCGCGTCGGCGACCACGTTGTTCCTTCCCGCTGACATGTTGGATGTCGGTGGTGAACTGTGCAATGAAGGAGAGTTGGTTCTGCTGACAGGCGGGAGTTTGTCGCGACGTTGAGAGAAGGCGTAGGCGAGAGGCTTGTGGTCGGTGTAGATGGGCAGTTCTGTGCTTCGAGAATATGGCGAAAGTGTTGCACTGCTTCGTATATCGCCAGAAGTTCTCTGTAGTAGGCTGGCAAATTGGTCGGGGCGGGTGGTCGTGGTTTCGTCAGTGGAACTGACGACTGAAGGGGTCGTTTTCGAGGTTGCGAGTTTCTTCGAGAAGAAAGCCAAGGGATGCCAGGTGGTGTCCACGCGTTGCATGATGGTGGCGCCGACGGCGAAACTAGATGCATTCGTGAAGAGTCCCAAGGGAGCGTCTGGCACAGGGTGGGTGAAGAGCGTGGCGGTGCAGAGGGAGGCTTTGTAATATTCGAAGGCTTTCGCTAACGTTGGTGTCCACGTGACGGGTTGGTTTCCTCGTAGCCCAGCCAAAGCATCGTGGAGGTGAGCCTGGTGTTCGGCTGCGTGTGGCAAAACACGCCTGTAGAAGTTCAGCATGCCTATGAAACGGCGAAGGTCTTTAGCGGTGGTGGGTCGAGGGTAATTTTGCAGGTCCGAGATGCGTTGGGGCAAGGGCCCTAATGCCCTCAGACGAAACTTCGTGGCCAATGAAATGGACGACGGAAGTGCCTAGCGTGCTTTTTGGATATGACGAGTAGACCGTGTCATCGAGGCGTTCGAACAGCAGGCGAAGGTGCCTGTGGTGCTCTTCGGTGTCGCGGGAAAATACCAGTATGTCGTCAAGGTAAACGAAACAGAAGTCGAGGCCGCGAACGACATCGTCGATGAAGCGCTGAAAGGTTTGTCCAGCGTTTCGCAGGCCGAAGCTCATGAAGGGAAACTCGAACAACCCAAAGGGTGTGATAATAGCGGTTTTCGGGACATCATCCGGATTCACGGGTATCTGTGTGTAGGCCTTCACCAAGTCTAGCACGGCGAACAAGTGGCAGCCATGAATGCGATGGGCGAAGTCCTGTATGTGGCGGACGGGGTACCTGTCCGGGATGGTGCGAGCGTTTAGGGCGCGGTAGTCCCCACAGAGCCGCCAGCCTTCGGTCTTCTTCGGGACAGGTGGAGTGGTGAAGCCCATGGACTGTCTGAGCGGCGGGCGATTCCTTCGCGGAGCATGGCCTCGAACTCTGCTTTGCCTATGCGCATGCGGTGCGGGGGCAAGGCGACGGGCACGGTAGAAAACTGGGGGACCTGAAGTGGTCCGGATGTAGTGCACGGTGGTGTGCTGCACTTTGCGTGGCAGTCCGCTGGGGCACGTCAAACCGGGAAATTCGGCGAGGACGGCATGGCAAGGCGAGGGATTGTGAATGCTGAGCACCTTGATACTTGGCTGTTGGGCGGTCGTTCGCTGGCCTGGTGTGGAGTGTCCCGTTGTCGCGTCGATTAGCTGGACGTTTGCGGCAGTCCGGAAGGAGGTTGTAGTGAGCCAGAAAGTCTGAGCCGATGATTGGCTCGGCGACGTCGGCGATGACAAAGTTCCAGTGAAAGTCGCGGCATAGGTTCTTGAGCTGGATGTGGCAGGCGCAGCGAGCCGTACGTCTTGATTGTGGACTGGTTCGCCGCGCTGAGCTCGAAAGATGTCGGCGGACGAGGGCCTTGACGGTGGTGTCGCGGGTAGCAGCAAACGTCGGAACCGCTGTCGACCAGGTGACGCTGCTTCGTGATTTCTTCGTGGACGAAGATGCGACGGCCTCCGGGATGGCAGCTTGCGGCCGTCTCTACGAGCTGCCCGCTGTCGTTTTCCGCATTCCCCACGGAGCAGGGTGAACGACACTGCTGGGCTTTGTCACCGAAGCGTCTGTGGTAGTAGCACGGACCGTTGATGTCCGCGTTTGGGTGACGAGGTGGGTGTTACGGTCGCGGCTCATCCAGTCGCCCAGATAGCCGAATTGGTAAGGCATTCGAGATCAAATCGAAAGGCGTGGGTTCTGTACCCACTCTGGGCGCGTGTTTTTCTTTCTTTCTTTCTCATGTAATTATTAACAAAAATAATGTAACGTCACTAACGGCCAAAAGAAAAGTCTAACCATTCCCATATGCCTTCTTTGGCGTTGTAGACTGCCGGCATTTCTTTCTGTATTTCTAACGAGCCCCTCTATTTACAAAACCATATTATCGTGCGAAAGCTTAGCGAGGGGCTCGGTTCTGGCAGCCTTGATGCAAAGGTAGCATAAGAGGGTTTTACCGCCAGTTACCCGCTTATGACAGGCTGTAGACGTTCGAGTCACGCCCCGGGGTTTGAAAAGAAGGGCCCCTTCTCCCGGTGTAGTCTGAGTGGCACTGGCTACCACCCCTCAAGTGTCAGATACAGTTTGTAAATATAAATACCCCAGAAAGTGAAAGAGAACACAGTCGCCCAGAAAGCCGAATTGGTAGGGCATTCGAGATCAAATCGAAAGGCGTGGTTCGGTCCCCACTCTGGGCGCGTGTTCTTTCTTTTCTTTCTCAAGTAATAATAACAAAAATAATGTAACGTCACTAACGGCAAAAGGAAAAGTCTAACCAATTCCCCTATGCCTTCTTTGGCGTTGTAGACTGCAGGCATTTCTTTCTGTATTTCTTAACGAGCCCCTCATTTTACAATACAATATATATATATATATATATATATTATATTATATATATTATATATATATATATATATATATATATATAATATATATATTAAATTGCGACATGAGTGACATTGCCAGCAAGATTTCCACAAGACGCAAAAGTTTTTGCTATAGTAATAAATTCAACGCCGGTGAAAGTTTTTTATATGTTCCGCATCCGCCAGGGGAACTTTACCGAAGTTCTTAAAAATTGTGCGGACGTTTTCCGCACTATTACGAAGATGACTTTAGATTTGGCTCGTATTGAAATAAAACACTCAATTTGATTTGGCGTTCTTATGAAAGCTTTATCAATGTTTGCTTCCAAGTATGGTAAATAGAGGTTGTAGACAAAAGCCACTTAACATACGGCCGCAGGATTTCAAAGATTTTAGTACTATACAAAAATAGCAGATGCCGTGTTGGCATCATACGCAACACTTTTGGAATTCTTCCGTGGGATCACTTTCTTTGGCAGGCCTGAAGAGATTTGTGAAGTCAGGAATTTCGTAGGAAGGCTGGCCATACCTTGCTATCTTTACGTTAATGAAGCAGTTCGCGTTCACGCGGGAGCGGGTATTGACCAGTATTTGAAGCGGCAGCTGCGTATTAAAAAAATTCAAATGATAAACTACCAGTATTAAATCGAACAAAAATACCAAAGAGACCTTGTATAGGCGGGGGGTAGAAAGGGGAGAAATGACGGTTTTCACATCGTTTTTGCCACTTAGTTTGTGCACTTTGTCATCGAGGTCTGGGGACAGACCTCTCGCCGATGTTTAAATTGCTGTCAATATTCATTAGCCACGCTCTCAAAAACAGAACCATCTTGTGAAAACACTCACGAAACAGTACGGGTAGTCACGCTAAAAGAAGCTCGCGTTGGGCAAATGAATTTCGATGATTTTTGTTCTAGTCACCGAAGGATTCTCGCTCATTTCACTACAAGATGCAATCGGCGTACACATTTGCCGGTGGTTTCTGACACATATAGTTTGAAACCCTTTTTCAAGAAAAATGGGCTGAGCTTTTTTTTCACTGCAGTTTTATATGCATTCGGTGCGGTTTGTTAGATTTGAATCATTGCAAAAGAAACTTCTCATAAATAGAGGTTAAAAAATGTGAACAGCTTGCACGGCACCCATTCGTTCCAAGTTCAGAAAAAAAAACAGTTAGCAGAGAAATTGTTGAATAGTTTCTCTGGAAAACTCCTTTTAATTGTACACACACATATATCTATATAAAAACATATAAAGAATTATATATGAGATATATATGTATATATATACACATATATAAATATATATGATATATATATATATAAGAAAAGAAAACTTTCAACAAGGTAAACGCACGATGTTGCCAACCTTTCAGCAACGAGACTTGCTTTCGTCAGCAAGTTTCGTCGGCAAGTCCTTTGCTGAAACGTGTCAACAATCATGCTTTTTACTTTGTTGAAAGTTTTCTTTCTTGTGTTCTCTACCATCTTCAAAGTTCAACTGCTCCCTATACATATTAATATATATATAATATATATATATATATATATATAGTATATATAGTAGTATATATATATATAGTATATGTGTGTGTGTGTGTGTGTGTGTGTGTGTGTGTGTGTGTGTGCGTGTGTAACTGCTACATTCGATGAGCAAGTGAGATCAAGAAGTTTCCGGGGATAATTGGACATCTACAAGCGAAGCCTTTCCCGCAGTAAGCGAAGACAGGCTGATGATGAAGATGATGATATTGGCTCGGATGACACTGGCTCCGTGACAGAAGAAAGGTTGAGAGCGTGAACCAGGTTTTGAATTGCCGGCAACCACTATAGAAAAAGCACAGAAAAACGGCTTCCAGTTTCGCCGTCAACACACACCGTAAGCGTTGTCCTCATATATACCTTGGTAACAGGTTCATGACGATCGGGGATTGCTCATTGCTTCGCCGGTTTGAGCGATGTTGCAACTATCATAACTGACAGTTGTGGCGTTAATCCCCCTTGTAACAGGCATCGTCTCAATGCTGAAACGAAAGATGGACCAGAATGTAGTGTTGTTTGTGTGGCAAGCGGCATTTTAGAGTTCGTAATATCGCTTACACCGCACAACGTACATGACTTCCGACTCAGGCGATCAAGGTGAGCGCTCTCAGTATCAAATGACTTCGTATTTAAGGTCTCCGATGTGGCTCAGCAGTTTGTATGAAGCGATGTCCCGCATGAGCTGTTGGTAGCGGAGACCCCGGAGGCGACCTGGAGTCTACAGCCAAAACCAATCACCAGGTCTCAAGGACACGGTCCATCGACGAAGATTGTAACGCTGAACGTCGACACGTTAACTGACAAGAATACGTTTTCTGGCCAGCAAGTTGTCGAGCTTGCTCTGGTATCTGGCAGATCAATTGGCTATCCGCGTTGGTGCAGTCAGAGGGAATGTGACGCAACATCGCATCGAGCATCGTGGTCACGCGGCGGTCGCAAACCAGCTGAAAGCGAGAGAACCCCGTTGTCCCCTGGGCGGCCGTGTTATGTTATATACGAACGTCAAGAAGCGTAGCAGGAGCAGTTCGCCACATGTTCGGTGGTTGAGGTCGAGATACACGGCAAGCATGTCGGCTGTGGTTTTATTAAGACGCTCAGTGAGCTCAGTTTCTTGGGGGTTGTAGGCCGTTGTTTGGTGGTGGCTGGCAGTACTCCGTCGCAGGATAACCTGTGTAAGTTGTGACCTGAAACCGGATTCCTGGTCCGTAATTCGAACTTTTGGAGGGCCGTGTCGGAATACTGTATAGTGCATATGAATGCTGATTTCAGTAGTCATTCCGCTACGAATGGCTCACCATTACACATGTCGAGTCACCATTACCCCATTACACATGTCGAGTCATGTAGTCCGTGCCTTTTATCAGCCACCGATTTTGAGCGTTCTATATAGAAAACAGGCCCAGTAGACCCATGTCTACTTTTCGAAGTGCGTCAAGGGCGGCTGGACGGGCTGTAAAATTGCGACAGGCCTCGTTGCAGGTTTCGTGGGCGTTGGCACTCCCGACATCTTTTGGTGTAGTGGGGACGGTATGAGGTAAATAAGGCCAATGGTGTTCACGAATTCTCGCTACCGTCCTATTGTAACCAAGATGTCCCGCGGCTGTCATCATGACAGGCTTGGGTGATTTCGTCGTTTCAATTATGTGGTACGACCAAGAGTAAGACTGACTGTTTGCGGTTAAAGTTCTTGTTATGTTGCAGTTTTTTTGGACACAAAAGCCGATCACTGATCGGTGAGCAATTCATAAATAAGTGCGTATTTCCGCCAAGTTCGTATTTCCAAGTGCGTATTTCCACTTTGGCGGCAGCGGTGACTACTGGAACATCGCCCCCTAACCTATCGCCTGTACCGTTACAGCAAAATTGCCGCTCTTGGGCCGATAACAACCACGTGACCGACAACCGGAGGGACAAGAAATTGCTGATTTTCATCGACACGGGACCTGCCGCAATCTGCACTTGGCGCGGTGATCGCAACCCTATAAAGAGACCTCTTCTTCGCCCGAGCATCACTTTGGCGGCAGCGGTGACTACTGGAACATCGCCCTAACCTATCGCCCTGTACCGTTACAGGTTTGTGAACTGTCTCAGTTAGCTCTTGCCTGTGCTCATGTTTGTCGCTGCTGCCGCCATAAAGTGCTATGTCTGACAGTATTGAATGCCTGAGTGTGAAACGTTACTAGAGCGTGCTAGCGATGGCATAGTGTGCACTCTGTGTTAAGCTCTCGTATCATACGGGAAAATGTATGGGCGTGTCTGACGCAACATTGAAGTCCAAGGGGGATGCGTATCGCAGAAGTTGGAAAATTTAAAGTGCAGGCCTTCAAAAACTCGCATGCAACCGGAAAAAAACGATGACGAACATAGCGTACGAGAGTGTTTTTAATGCTGCAGGCGATCAATCAAAAGCCCGATGTTTGATGCCCCTGAAAGAAACCGTTGATAAGATAGAAGAATCTGTGCAGTTCATGTCTGATCAGATGACGGACGTAATAAAACGCACCAAAGAAAATGAGCGCAACATCAAAGAACTACGAACCAGGATTGAAAAACTCGAAATGGAAGACAAAAAACTTGAATCGCTAAACCGTCAGCTTGACGACCTTGAATGGCGTAACCGAAGGTACAATCTTGATCTTCATGGAATACTACAGACTGAACAAGAAGATCTTGTTGGCAAGATAAATGAGTTAGCTGTCCAAAGCGAGCTTCCTGAGCTATCATCTGACGATGTGGCTGCGATTCACCGTTTACCATCCAAGCCAGATAAGGTTCCCGCAATTATTTGCCGTTTCACGAAACTTCACGTCAGAGAAGTATGGTGGGACAACAGGCTTAAAATTTCGGAAATGGACACAGAAGTTCACCTGCTGGAAAACCTCACAAAACGCAGCAAAGCGCTGTTGAAGGAAGTAAAAGACTGGGCAAAAGTAAACAACTACAAGTACGTCTGGCATAGAAACAACAAAATCCTGGTGAGAAAGGCTGAGAGGCATCCAGCGAAACCTATCTCGGACTTCCGCGATGTTGCTCAGCTTACCTAGATGTCTGACTACTTCTAGATTTTTGTGTGTAAAAGAAACACCAGATGGCACCTGTTTTTCATAAGTCCTACGTGAATCCGGATCAGTTTTCAAAAATTCTTGGTCCAGCCTTTGCAAAGTCTTTCAAATCTGTTCATTTTAACGCACAGTCAATCAGCAATAAAGAAAGAATGCACCTAACTTTATTTTTGGAGCAGTTAGATACATATTTGGATGTAATTATGGTAAGTGAAACTTGGTCGAAAAATATTTGTGATCTTATCCATCTTCCTACGTACCAAACATTTTTCTTAAACCGCGATAATGGTCGTGGGAGTGGTGTTTGCATGCTGTTTAGGAATATTTGGGCAGCGGACTTGCTACCGGTATTTACAGTATGCACGGTTGACTATGAAGTGTTATCTGTATGTTCAGGAAGCACCCATTTTGTAGTGTGTTATCGTCCTCCACAGGGCTCAGTTACAGCCTTTATTAGTTTCTTTGAATCTCTTCTTTCATACTCCCGCGAAAAGCGATCAGACCTAGCATGTGGAAGGGACATAAACATTAACATGTTAAGTAATGATATTTCGAAAAGAAATTTTGACTTGTTATTACAGGCAAATGGGTTTTCAAATGTAATTGATTTACCAACCCGCATCACGCAAAATTCTTCCACGTTACTAGATCTGTTTATTACGAACATAGACAGGGCAAGGGTAAAATCTGGAGTAATTAGCGCCGATATTAGTGACCATTTGCCGATTTATTTATGTTTTATAAAAGAGTCCAGAAAACATATTAGCAATACCCGCACTTCTCAACCTATAACTGAAAATGCTCTTTCTATATTTAGGCAAAATGTAGCGGAAGTAAACTGGGACTTATTGTGGAGGAAAATAATCCTGAAATAGCGTACGACAAGTTAATACATGTTCTGAAGCCAATTCACAAAGCAAGTTTTCCATTAAAAGTTTTGAAGACCAACCACCGAACTCGGAAGCCATGGATCACACAAGAACTGCTTACTAAGATTAGGTCGAAAAACACTTTGTATCACAAGTTTATCAAGACTAAAGATGTGAATGACTTGCGTATCTTTAAGATTATCCGTAATCGCCTGAACAAGGAACTTAAAAAAGCTAGAGCAGATTATTATGCAAATCAGCTTGTTGCGTGCCAGGGTCGCACTGATTTAACGTGGAAAAAGCTAAACTATCTTCTAGGAAAACAAAGTTGTGAAAAAACTTTCCGCACTCTTACTGAACGGGGAAGCCATATCCGGCCAGGAACTTGCCAATGAGTTCAATCGCCACTTTGTAAGCGTTTTTATAGAAGCAAAACTGTTCAATGACCTCCGAAACATTACTTCGATTGAAGATACTCTATTTCTTAGCCCTGTTGATGAAGCCGAGGTGATGGGCACATTCAACACGGTAAACAACACGACATCTTGTGACATTGATGGATTCCAAGTCAAACCAATTAAGTTTATTTTTGACATAATTTCGCCGTACATAACGCACATTCTCAACAAATGTATCACTAATGCAGTGTTTCCTCGTGGTATGCAACTTGCGCGTGTATCAGTAATTTATAAAAAGGGTGACAGAAATATTTGGGAAATTACAGGCCAATATCAATACTACCAATATTTTCAAAGTTGTTTGAAAAAGTTATTCATAAGCGCTTCGTGAACTTTGAATCTAAGCATTCCCTAATTAGCGATTCGCAGTTTCAGAAAACACTGTTCGACAGAGCTTGCGTTACTGGAACAAAAAGAACACATTCTAAAGGAGCTTGACAAAACAAAATTGTTATTGGCATCTATGTCGACTTTACGAAGGCTTTTGACCTCATAAACCATGAACTGTTGCTACGCAAGTTAGATCGTTGCGGATTTCGTGGACATGCATCTGCATTTGTAAAATCTTATCTTGAATTCCGTAGGCAGGCAGTTGTTGTAAACGGATTCTTATCCGATACGCGGCCTGTTCAGTGTGGCGTCCCACAAGGCAGTATTTTGGGCCCGTTTCTTTTTAACATGTTTATCAATGATATTGTGCATGCTATACCCTTCGCAAAAATTGTATGTTACGCAGACGACACGAGCATATTTCTAGCTGGAGATAATATAGGCGAATTGACAGAACAAGCAAATGACGCACTAGACAAACTTGATAACTGGACACGAAAGAACGCATTACAGATAAATAGTTCAAAAACGAAAGTCGTCCTCTTTAGAGGAAAAAACAAAAAAATCACATTAACAAGAGATATATGTTTTCAGCGTACTCCCTAGAAATAGTGCCATCGATTAACACATTAGGCGTTATGATAAATCAAAAACTGTCCTGGGACGACCATGTAACCTATCTTGGTAGCAAACTGTCGCAGGTAATAGGCATTGTTTAAAGAAATCGCGAGATGCTGCCGCCGAACGTGATGATCCTAATCTACCAGTCTTTATTTTATTCTCACCTAAACTACTGTCACTTAGTTTGGAGCACTACGACACAAGAAAACATACACAAATTGGATGTCCTACAAAAGAGCTTCTTACGCGTAATGGAAAACCTTCCTCGGTGGCACACAACAACCGAACTTTTTGCCAAGCACAAAATTGTGCCTCTAACTAAATTATATGACTATCAACTGTGTCATTCGTTCAAGCGTGAAATTAAATATAGTACATTTCTACTTCGTAAGATTGTTTTGCTAGAGCCGCAAAAACATATAAACAGAACAAGAAATACAGATACATATAACGTTCAAACATACCGAACAAGTTATGGCACGCAAACTCTGGAAAACAAGCTTCCGCGACTGCTCAATAGCTTCGCAGCTAAAACACACCCCTTGAAAGGTTCACAAATAGAGAGTTATTATCATTTTTTCTTTCATAATTTATGTTATCTCTTTGTGTACTTCCTTTGTGTACTTCCTTTGAATATGTGTACTTTGAAAAAGTGTACTTCAAAGTGTACTTTGGAAAAGTGTACTTCGTTTGAATGTCTTCTGTTCTTTTTTTGCAAATACAAACCATTGCAGCTTTTATTCCTAACTTTTTGTTCCACTGTGCATCTTCTTTTTTCATGTTTTTTTTCTTTTTCTTTTACTTTTCCGTAGTAGGTTGTAACAAGGCTTAGAAATGTTATCCCAGTGTTCCTATGTATTGGTGTTATGTACATTTGGTTGTATTTTCTTTTTCTCATCTTGATCCTTGCTGTTCGCCAAGTTAGGGGTCAGCAGCTTCAGTCAAGCTGTTTTTTTGGAGCGTTTACTGGAGCTTTCTTTTGAGCTTTTGCAGCTTTTACTGCGGGCCCCTGTCATCATGTAATGATGATGAAATAAACGTATTGTATTGTATAAGATGTGTAACGCATGTTACGCATATCAACTCGCTACTTCATGATGTCGAAGCCATTCAGAATCCTTCCGCACGCTTCTATTGTATAACTATTTTCGTACGGGTAGCGTCACTTCCATGAAACCTACCCTTAACCCAATTGATCTGTCTGTTCGCAGGAAAGTATCACATCAAATACATCACGCCAATCTGACGATAAAAAATTCGATGCTGTTTCCTCCCACTTATCATTCGACAAGAAACAACCATCAGTTCAAGATTGGTGTGACCCAGTAGCCGGACAAACTTTTATTTTAACTCATTCATTCCTAAAAGCCAGCTCTGACTGAAACCACCTCCCCATCTGCATTGCTTCCATAATTAATACCGTAAATTTAAGGTAGCTATCAGTGGTCATATTACCAGAATTTTCTTTCTTTCTCATACTGTTTTTGTGTGAATTCCGTGGTTTTGTATCAATCCTGCTGGGTTGGTCCGGAGTGGGGAGAAGGTATTATGAACCTTCTCATTTTTCCTTTCCTCTTATTGTTTATATTTCTAGTTGATGTGTATATTTCAAATATGTAAATATGTTTCGTATGTGTAACCAAACTCCTGCTGCATAGCCTGTAGAGTGTTCGAGCACCCACTCATCTCTGTAATGCCGATATGCCTTGAGAGTAAATAAATAAATAATAAATGTTCTCAGTTCGAGATTCGTTCGTCATTGTCTGAAACCTGCAATGCCCCAGGAAGGCTTCATCGTCGGCATTGCCATCTACTTGGTTGGTTCTATGTGCGCTCTGGACAGATAGCTGGCATCAGTATGCTTACTACCTCATTTAGGTGTTATAGTGAATTGATATCTCTATAGATAGACGTCCGCCGGTGATGATCACACAGTGCTTCCATTACCTTATTCGGATAAGGAAAAGAGGGACCGTGATTTTCACCCTGACCAGCGAGAGCCTTCCTCAATTTGACCCGAGTGCAAGGGAAGGCCACTTTTTTCTGGCCACCATGTCAAGAACGCGGGATTGACTGGAACAATGAATGAAGGAGGCTGAAGGCTACCTGCCCGATGAAGCCAGCAAGGAGGAAGTGAAAGGTCGTAAATGGCGGCAATAGGTAAAGCTTGTCTGTTAATCACTCAAAACTGCTCGCAGTTATGGAAAATTGGCCAAAGAAAGAATGATTCTTTGAATCATCAAGAATGATGATTCAAAGAATGATTCCTTCCAGGCGCCAGACCAAAGGCGAAGGAAACCGAAAGCCAATATTGCCAAACACACACAGTCAGCGTTCTTTTTTTCTGTCTTACCTGTAAGAGGTTCACGACAATCTGGGATTGATCATCACATCACTTGCAGCTGAGGCGATGTTGCAGCCATCATTACTCACAGCTGAGTCAATACATACATTGTAATGCAGACTGCAGCCAGCCGCAAGCATACCCAGGTACATGGCAGAAGGCACATAGAGGGAATGAGTCATGACCCCGTTGTGGGTATGGGGCAATCTTCAAGCCGCATTACCATCATCACGCATAGTAACGTTTTGGTGTTGCGATGAATAACACGCAGAGACACAATCTGCCAACGAACGCTTACCGCCACCTCCCTCAGTGATCCTTCCGAATGCGCTCTTCTCAACGAGTCCTTTTTGGGACAAATCCTGCTCAGCCTGAAAATAAATCCTAGTAACATAAATATTTAAAGGAGACGAAAGACCCTGCACAAGACGGGACTTGTTCTATTTGTCTTGGTTTAATCAGCCCGTCAATGACTCAACAGAATAAGGTGCTCCTGATGATGATTATGTACAGCTGATGATTTTAATGGGTTTTTGCACAGATGAGACCTTGGCCCCACCAACTGAAAGTCTTGGCCACAGCATATAAGTGTCCTACAACGCAACAACGGTCCAGTAATATCACGGCACTCACACGCGCTTACACTATCTTCCCTCGACTGGAAGCCGGCTCCTAGTCGCAGTGAGTTACGATGTACCTTGGTTGTAGCGTTTCATGCGGGAGGCGTACACGATTTCAGTTCCTTGCCATCGGCGGTCAGTAGCGGCAGCTAACGGAGACACCACATAGTATACAGGAGATGTCTGCTCACGTACGATGTACGCACCAATGTATCTATGCACAAAGTTCTCCATAGACCGGAGGAGCATAGTGGAGTCCAAAGTTCGACTGGTTTTTGCTGGTACTGGTTATGTTCTGGTACTGGTACTGGTTTGGTTTGTACTGGTTTTTGCATTCTTGCAGTGCGACGTCAGTGTAAAGACGTGCAGGTGACGGGAGTGGTTAAGCAGAGAGACGAAAGTCCGAAAACGGGGCGGCAAGGGAGTCTGCGACAGAAAAGAAAGCGGTGTCAATGATGAAAGAAAGAGAGCGCCAAAAAACCAGGAAGAAAGGTGAGTAGCCTGTGGTGTGCTATATAGCCGTATTATAGGTGAATGTGACAAAATGAAGAAATATATCCCAGTTGGTGTGGTCCGGCTTAAGATACATAATATTATGTCGGAGAGCATTCGATGAAATCGATCGGTGAAGCGGTTGGTTTGAGGATGGTAACCAGTGGTAGTTTAATGCGCAGTATGTGTTGATCGCCGCACTTCAGCCAGAATTTGTGGGCACGAACGCCATGATGCCGCGGTCCAGCTGCGTAGGCATAGTGCAGCGTACCAGCTGCGTAGGCTAGTGCATTTCATGTTTCTGGCATTTGGAGCACGATGAAACGTATTTTGGGCACACTTGTGGCAATCCCAGGCCAGAAAAAACGAACTGCGAATTCGGTCGTACATTTTCTCAAAACCGAGGTGTTAAGCGGACGCGTCATTCCGAAACGTCTCTAAAATGACTGGCCTGAGCATCCGAGGCGAAATAGTGACCGATCGACTGCCCGCAGGATGATGGCTGTAACGGCGGAAAACTCCACTTACAAGCTGAATGTTCTTGAGCTGCCAGCGTAAACGGCTGTTGTGCGGAACCTTCAATTTTTCTATTAATTGGCAACAACAACTATCGCCACGTTGCAGGGCCGGTAGATTGGCTGTGTCTTCAACCATGGCATAAGAATGGGTCCGATGGCAGAACAGGCTGGCTTGGGGCGGGGGCAGGGGCTGGCGATTTGGACAACGGGGAACGTGAAAGAGCGTGAGCATCCAAATGATTCTTGCCGGAATTGTAAAAGTAAAACTGTACTGTTTCAGACGAAGAACCCAATGGTCAAAGTGTCGGGAAAGGTTCTTGAGTGTGCAGCCAGCACAACGCATGGTGATCGGTAACTACAGTGAAATTCCTTTTGTATAAGTAAGAGCGAAGCTTTTGGATAGTCCAAAAACCGACGAGGCATTCCTGCTCCGTTACTCTGGTAGGTTTGTTCTGGCGCCGTCAGCAAACGACTGGCATACGCAAAAACTGGCTCCCTGTGTTCACAATGTAGTTGCAGCAAGACCGCACCGATGGCTTGCCCTCTGGCACCCGTGTGCAGGATCGTCGGAGCACTGCCGTTAAAATGGCAAAGCACAGGGCTCGATGTGAGGGCGCCTTTGAGTGCCTGAAAAACCCATTCGCAATCTTCTGTCCAAACAAAATTCATGCCAGGGAGTAGAAGGTGATGTGTTGGGAAAGCAACTGCTGCAAAATTTTGCATTAATCAGCGGAAGTATGTTCCGGGTCCGAAGCAGCTTTAGAGGACTTTTGGTTGTTGTGGACCAGGGGGAATTTAAAACGGCCGAAATCTTCCCTGGGTCAGCTCGAATTCCTTTTTTACTGACGATGTGCCCTAACACTTTAATGTATTTGCTGGCGCAAGTGCATTTCTTTATTTTTATCTGCAGTCCCGCATTTGAAAGACAACTCAGTACTTCATCCAGACAGCGTAAGTGTTGGTCAGATGTAGTAGAGAAAACGACAACGTCGTCCGGGTAGCACCGACATGTTTTCTGTTTAAGATTACGACGCACGGTTTCAATCATTCGTTCAAATGTGGCACGCCCATTACACGGCCCAAATGGCATCACGTTGAAATAGTAAAACCAGTCTGGTGTGGCAAACCCCATATTCTCTTTGTCATCCTCGTGCATTGTGATCTGCAATACCCAGACTGTAATTCGAGACTCTAGAAGTGCTCCGCTCTTTAGAGACGGGCCAAAGTATCACCGATGCGACGCAATAGATACACATCTTTCCGAGTGATCTTATCTTATTTAGTGCACGGTAGTCGAAAAAAAGCGAACTGAGCCATACTCCTTCTCGACTAACACAACTTGGATGATTAAGAGCTCGGTGATGGTTGGATAACGTCGCGCTCGCTCATCTCGGCGACATGCACTTCAAAAATGTTTCTTTAGTATGAAGAGACGTTGTACGGCGAACGGCGTAGAATCGCTGAGATATCTTTCACAAGTCGGTGCGCAGCCACAGTCATATCTTTTAAAGTGGTATCTCCCTCGTCAAAGGATGCAAGGTGCTTCGCCAGTACCGTAAGCAGCTGTTCTGTTTGCTCAGGTGTAAGGTCGCGACTGATAGTTGCAGCGATACTGGAAATATCAACCGAAGAACCAAAGTCGCATGTACTGGAAGATGGTACTGCATTAGAAAAGAGAGAAGCATGCTCTCTGTCAACCACAGCAATGACGGGCTATGCTTTAGGTAACCAAAATAGAATCTCTGGTGGTTTTTCGAGTGGACAGAGCTGGATGTCCTCGTAAAAAATTAATGAACACGTACACATAGCAATTAACGAAGACGTACACATAGCATAACTACCACGTACACATAACAATACTGCCCGATGACACAGTAAGAACTTGTCCCCACCACGGTGGCAAAATATAGTCCGTGCGTAAGCTAAACAGGTGCCATCGTTAACTTGGGGCAAGAGAAAGCTCTTTGCTGAAAATGTGAATGGCTGGGTGGCGATAAGAAGTAACCGCAGAAGCTAAAGAAAGGAGTCCCATCCAAAAAATTTTATGAGCGCACTCTGACAAACACCTTTCTCTACAATGTGACAATCGTCTCCGATGACGACACGTGCTCTACAAGATGCGACAGGCTGTATGAGATTTCCATGTGCGCTACCTAACGAAGGTGCGAGAGTGGGGAGACTTCATGTTTCGGAGCCGGGCACACAGATCACTATGCATGCCGGAAATACTAGTTGTAGTGTCGACTAAGGCTTGTGCAACAATTCCTTCTAAAATTACATGCAAAATGATTGATCTACGCGACGGAGGAGTTGTAGACAGTTCGGGCAATGCTGTTTCCTCTCCATAAACTGGGGCACCTAGTTTCCTGCTTTCGGGTGGCGATACAGGGCGAATAGAAGAGAGAGTGGTCCAGGAGAAAGGCAATGGAATATAATGCAAGGTTTGATGTGCGAACAGTCGGGCGTATCCTGATGCGACGGCGTGCGCTCGCGAGGTGTGGACGCGAGATGTGCCCGCGCAAGAGGTTCCCACCAATTCTGCAGTTCAAATAGACCGGACATTTGTTAGGCCCGAAAACCACACGCGGTCGCCAGTTGGTATATCTAGGCGATAAAGTGGCTGGTGACGAGGTCGCGGTTAGCTGGCCGAGCAACGCCAGAGGTGCAGGAACTCCGATCGGTGAGACCGGGATCATGAAGCTCTGTATGCTACGAGGACGCGCCGAAAGTCTCTTGGGGGGTAGTACTGCGCGAAATACACGGCATCGAAGCCACCCCATCATTTAATAATCCCCGCTGATCAGTCGCCGGCCGGGGGACCTGTCACCATGACAACACGATGAGTGTGGAGCTTCTTGCGAGCGATAACCCCAATAACAGCACGAAGCTCGGAATCACGAGGAAGACGAGGTGATTCCTGCCATGGCTGCAGGCGAATCGCTCTGTATCTGGTCTATGCGCGGAAGCGTGGTGCATCCTTTCTCCACTAAATATGAATTTGAATTTTTCAAGCCAATCGAGTAAATGCGAACTCGGCGATGCCTTTGAGAAGATGATGAACTTTGGCAGCCTCTGACATGTTTGGTTTTAACCGAAGGCAGAGAGCGAGGACGTCCCCTATATAGGACGCGAATGTCTCGTCTCGATGTTGCCAGAGGGCATCTGGTTTCCCCTTTGCCCCATCTTAGCAAGCAGATGGTGTGCCAAATATCTGGCGGGTCTTCTCTGTGAAGGAGGCCCAATCAGTCATGGTGTGCTCGTTGTTAACATACCACGTCTTCGAAACTTCATCCAGGCAGGAACCGACGTTCTGTAGCTGGAGCTTCTCGACCCACCTGGTGAGTTGGACGACTAGGTTGAACTGGTAAAACCACTCTTTGACGACATCTCCACAAAGACCAGCGAAGATGGGAGGAACGTGCTGGCATCAAGCCAGCAACCATGCCGGCGAGGTAGTTTTGGCAGAATTCGGCGCGCATTCTCGGATCATTGGATGAGATGTTGGTGACACGACGCTTCAAGAACAGAGCTCCAGGTGTGAAGCCAGGTCAGGGAGAGGTCAGGATTCAAGAAGCAACCTCCAACACTTGTAAGGAAATTGCTAAGGTAAACGGAAGACCCTGCACAAGTGCGGAGCAGTTCCAGTCGCCATGGTTTAATCAGCCCGTCGGTGACTTTACAGAATAAACCACTCGTGATGATGATTATGTACAGATGATAATTATGATGTATGCCCAAATGAGAGATTGGCACCACCAACTGCTGGAGATTGGCCACATTACATAGGTGCCTACGGCGCCACAATTTCACAGTAATGTTGGGTGCGCGCTGACGCGCGCTCACAATATATACAGTTGAACACGCAACAATGACGCTTTTACAACGAAATAGCATGTACAACGGAGCATGTCATATGTCCAGGCGAAATTCCTATATTTATCACGGATTATGAACACCACTGCAGCGAAGAGGACTACAGCGAATTTGTTGTTTTTCAAGAAATTCACGCTTTCGCAACAGCAGAATTGTTGCTTAAAAACGAATACACCTATACACACACCTGGTAACGCACAGTTAATAGATGTCACGGCCATTGTGAGTTATTCATTTCCGCCATGGAGCAGCGGGAATTGATAAACACGTAAAGTACGGCTGCTGGCCCAGCCTCGGTTGTGGCGGTTTACGATTACGTCGCAGTGGAGGAACAAATTTTTTCTTTGCTGGTATCTGACAACTGACGACATCGTGGAGGTCATCACAGGGAAAAGGAATCCACATGTGTTTAGGCGAGGAGTGTTCCAGAACATGCAGAGGAACGAAAGGTTATGACTACCCACGAAGCGTTAGCGGCAGTTCACACGCTGCAGATGTAAACCTCGTTTCTCCCTGACTTCACGCCGCAGCGCTTAGTGAACTTCGACATCATCAGTTCCGCAGTGGGGATACAGAACGTCATTGTACTGTGTAAAAGAAAATTGTAGGCATTTTCGCAAATCCACAGATTTAATATGATGACTATCTTTCAGTGTACTTATCCACTTGATAGAAGGTCAGTGAAGTTCACCACGCATACAACGGAGTAACATGGATAACGAAAAACTCTTCCGGTCCCACGCGCTTCGTTCTACCTGCGTTTGACTTTCTATACACTGTGACAAAAAGAGTTAATGGGGCACAACAATGCATATTAGATGGCGAAGCGCCATCCGCATCATCGGCTATGCTCCGGGGATTGCGTGCAGAAGACGAAGGACCAACTCGGCCTTCATGCCCAGGAGCTCGTTCCGGGTGGACCTGCACTCGGCCCCATTGCCTTACGCTTTTTCCCCGACCAACTACCATCCTGACCTCTATTTCCATTGCAATATATATATATATATATATATATATATATAGTCGTGAAGTGGAGTCCTTAGTTGCTGCAGGAATACGCACAAAGTAGAAGTACGCTCTCCGGAGACTTTATTTCCAACGTTTCGACCTGAGACAGGTCTTCCTCAGGAATGAAAGCTTTGGGTAAAATCGTACGGACTCAGAGTGGGGGCGGCGCCCCGAAACACAAGCCACATGGGAAACAAACACACAAACGACCACAAACAGCATACAGAGCTTCTTCTGCCAAATATATCAATATATATATATATATATATATATATATATATATAATATATAATATATATATAGTCTTATGACGTTACGAACCCCGTTGCGCGATGGCCCACCATTAAGGATGACGACGAAGAAGAGGTGTGTGCGTGCGACTCCGCAAGGCCGGGCTCGGTTATGGCTTGATGTAAATAGTTCTTCACCATTATGTAAATACATCGCTTCATCGCTACATGGTCGTGTCATATGCCGCCACGTTACATTTGGTGGAGTGTGCGAATTCGTCCCCATCTTGGCCCCAGCATTGCCCCGTCTCGGCTTCTGAAGACATCACCTCGAAGCTCTTGGGTCGCGTCGGCTGCCCCATCCCCGGTGGCCACGAATGCGCCCGATCCCCAGCCCCGTGTCCCCAGCCGCGACCCGCCGAGACCAGACGAGACGTGAGCAGCCGCGACCACACAAGATTACGATGCCATTCCCCTGCCCCGTTCTCCGGCGTGCCTCCGGGGGCTTCGGACATTTCTTCATTCTGTCGGCGGGCACAGCGGTTCCAGGGCCATTGTTCGTTAAGCTCACCATCACCCATGGTGCATGGGTTGCAAGGACTTCAGTGTATATTGTCATCCCATTTAAGGCCTCCACCCGTCGGAGTACCTCGACCGGGATGGTCGCCTTTCACCGGGTAGTGTTATGGGAAGCGCAAGTGACCACTGCCACATGGCTCCATGTGAGCCGTAGCTGACGACGACGAAACAGTAGATGGCATGGGCGCGTTGGTCGTGCGATCATGGCCGCTTGTAAATACATACCATCGCTCTGCGGCAATATCTTGTAAATACATCACTTACCATCGCCCATGGCTCACCTCATCATGGTTCTTCCCGCCACGTAACAATATATATATATATATTTGACAGGCAATGCCAGGAGACTTGGCGGACCACGTTTATTCGGTTAGCGGTACCCTGGCCAGTACAGGATCAATCACGATGGCGATGATGGCACGTCCCAGAAAAGGTGACGAGCGATGAGATGATGATGCACGCACACAATGCAGTGACGACGACGAAACAGGAAAGGCGGTATTGGCCAGTCAGAATACTGAGCTATGGCCTGATGACGAGATATTTAAGATTCGCGCTTACAATATTATCCCCCCTCCATGGAAGCGGCCATCCTGGCCGTCACAGTGAGTTAGAGGAAAACGTCGAATGAAAGGCTTGATTCGCGAAACATGAACGATCTCAGTTCCATGGCACCGGCGTTCACTGACACTGGTAAGGTAGGTTATGTACAGGGTAGTAACTGGTGAGGTCTGCGCGATGATTGTGTAGGGGCCAATGAAGCGGGGAAGGAACTTCTCGCATAACCCAGAGGCACGGAGAGGGGTGCACAGTAGGACTTCTTCCCAGGTTGGTAGGATACAGAACGATGCCTCTCATCGTAGCGGCAAGACTGCCGCAGTGCGCAAGTCGGAAAACACACTGGTCGGGCAGGCTTGCAGTAGAAAGATCCGGGTGGAGAAAGGAAAGATGTGTCAAGTACCGGAGATGGGGAACGGCCGTAGACAAGGAAGAAAGGAGAGAATCCTGGGGTTTGTTGTACAGCGGTGTTGGAGGCGTAGGTGACAAAAGGTAAAATGGTGTCGCAGTTGGTGTGGTCCGGTCGCATGTAAAAGGAAATCATATCGGAAAGAGTACGGTGGTGGAAGCGCTCGGTGATGCCGCTTGTTTGCGGGTGGTAACTGGACGTAGTCTTGTGAACAGTTTCAGCGTCACGAACAAACTTCGGAAAGGAGAGTAGAAAGGAACGTTCTTCTGTGGTCACTGAGCAGAACGCGAGGCGGACCATGGCGCAGGAAGTTTGCTTGCAAGAAGAATTCCACAACCTCCGAGGCGCAACCCGTGCGAATAGCCGCTGTTTCGGCATAGCGGGTCAGGTGGTCAACCGCGGTGACAACCCACCGATTACCAGCTGGGGTGCTGGAAGGGGTGCGTAGAGATCGATCCTACAACTGCCAATCGAGTCGAGGGACTTGAAGGGTTTTAGTGTCTCAGCAAGACTCGAATTCTGTTTGTTTACGGCGTTGTTGACACAGTTCACAGGATGAAACGTATTTGGCGACACTTGTTGACAGTCCTGGCCAAAGAAGCGGCTTTTTATGCTATCGTATGTCTTAATGTAGGCAAGATGACCAGCGGTAGCATCGTCGTGAAAAGTTCGTAATATCTCTTGCCGAAGGGAACGCGGAACCACAGGGACCCATTTGTCGCCAGTAGGATGATAGTTGACGTGATAAAGGCAGCCGGCCATTCATGAGTTTAAATTGTTGAGTTGTCGACGCGAACGGCTGTTGAGAGGTTGGGTTGAACCGTCTAGAAGGTCGATAAATTGCGGCAGTACGTGTCAGCTCGTTGTAAGGAGAGAAGATTAGAAGGTAACGCCGGGCTGACGGGCTCGGAAATGCAATAGTAATAGCTGGCTTGTCAGAGGTGGCGCTTGAAAACTTTCCTCTGTTGAACAACAGCGGACAGCGTGAAAGTGCATCGGCATCCGAGTGCGTTTTGCCGGCTTTGTACACCACGTCAAAATCGTAATCTTTGCAGCTTAAGTATCCAGCGGCCAAGGCGTCCGGTTACATTCTTGAGGGAGGATAGCCAGCAGAGTGCATGGTGATCCGTTACAACGGTGAAGTGACGACCATACAAGTATGGTCGAAACTTTTGAACGGACCAAACTACAGCCAGGCACTCCTGCTCGGTTATTGCGTAGTTCCGCTCGGCTGTCGTCAACGTCCGGCTGGCGTAGGCAACCACGTGCTCCAAAGATGATGCATTGCGTTGCAGGAGCACAGCACCAATACCATGTCCGTGGCGTCGGCGTGAGTATTTCGGAGCGTTGTCATTAAAATGGCAAAGTACGGGTTCCAGAAGTAAGAGCCTGTTTGAGCTCCAGGAACGCTCTTTCGCATTCTTAGACCAGGTAAATGGTGTGGCAGAAGCTGAAGAGCTTGTTTAAGGGTGAGGATTGCGAAAAGTTCGAAATTAATCGACGGAAGTATGAAGCCAATCGAAGAAAACTGCGAAGTTCTTTCTGACGAAGAGGTCGTGGAAAATTTATTACGGCTCTCGGTTTATCCAGATCAGCGCGAATGTCCATCCTTGCTCACAACGTGTCCCAATACTTTGATGGATGTGGTTGCAAAAAGTGGCATTTTTTCGCATTAGGTTGGAGACCGGCCTCGCTGAGGCAAGAAATACTTGGTCCGGGCGTTGAAGGTGCTTGGGATATGAGGAGGAAAAGATAACAATGTCGTCCAGGTAACAGAGACACGTTTTCCATTTAAAGCCACGAAGGACATTGTCTATCATTCTTTGAAAATGTAGCGGGATCATTGCAAAGCCCGAATGGTATTACAAAATTTGTAGGGGCCATCGGGTGTTGCAAAAGCTGTCGTCTCTTTGTCGGCTTCACGCATAGGGATCTCCCTGTATCCTATCAAAGATCGAGACTAGTAGAAAAGAATTCTTCCCCTTTCAAGGTATCGAACGCGTCGTCGATGCGCGGGCATCGCGGATAAATATCCTTGCGAGTGAGTTGTTGAGGGCCCTGTAATCCACACAAAACCTCCCGAAACCGTCTTTCTTCTAACTAGCACCACAGGTGATGACCAAGAGCTAGCCGAAGGACGGATATAATATTTCGCTTCAACATGTCATCCACGTTTTCTTGAATAATTTTACGTTCTTTATGTGAAAAACGCGGTACGGGCGCCGACGGACAACACAGGAACCATCCGTTTTGATACGATGAGTAGCCACAAAAGTGTGGCACGGACAGAGTTAGTGTCAAATAAAGCTTTGCGCTTTTCCAGTAGGGTCAATAGGGTGTTTTTTGCTCCGTGGAAGGTCGGGATTGATATTTGCACCAATAGGGACAGCCGGGGGTTTAAGATCAGCAGAATTGTCCACTGTTGCAAAAGAGTCAGAAAGGAAGAACGTTAACGGCATCATCATGGGGCACAGAAGCAATAGCTGCGTGCTGGGGTACCAAGAGGGTCTCCGAAGTCGAATTTATAGCGGCAAGATAGGCAGATCCACGAGAAAAACGGACAAGGCACGGCGGTATAAAGTCCTTTAACAAAAAATTCCGTTTGTGCAATCAACACATCGCCGTCAACAATTTGGCCTGATGACACTGAAAGATCAGTTGCTTGGGCAAGGAAGAGTGTACAGTCGCAGGTCGTCACCAAACGTAGATCTGACGCGCTATCAACACTTGCGAGCTCTGTTCTAGCGATATCAATCATTGGTTGACCACAGGAGATGATAGCAGAAGCCGAAAGCAAAAAGTCCCAACCCAGAATTACTTGATAGACGCACGAAGAGAGTACTGCAAACTGAAAGTGATGGCGACTGTCATTGATGAGTATGCGCGCAGTACTATATCCTGAAGGCCGAATCACATCCCCGTTCGCACTACGCATAGCTGGGCCCGAGTAAGAAGTCCTCACCTTTCTTAGTCGAGAGCACAAACGTTCATGAATGATAGATATGCTGGCACCCGTGTCTACCAATGCGTCAACAGGAATTTACTCAACAACGAGAGTCGAAGTGTTCCATGGCCGGTCTGGGGGTCTTACATTTTCCCTTTGTGTAGCAGTTTCGCCCCCCAAATCTGCAGGACCTAGTTTTCTGGCGCGTGGCTGGTATCACGCAAGACTGGTCGCAGAGGTGACACAGCCCACGGTGGTGTGGTGATGGTGAACGGTGTCGTTCGTTTCGGGAGTTGCGAGGAAAGTCAGCGCGGGCCAAGTGGAGAGGGAGAACGACGTGGCGGCGACGTATAACGCTGTTGGCAGAAGCCGTAGCTAAAACGCATGTTGTCGCACTCGTAGGTGTCGTAGCCACGTCGCTCGCCATGTGTGACGCCGGCTGCACAAAACCGGAAGATGTGGGCACGTATACCGCAGTAATAACAAACGGATCGGCCCACAGCTATGTCTTGTAGGGGTGGTCGCCATGCCTGGGTAGGGGATCGGGGACATAGTGGTGGTAGGTGAAGCCAGGATCGGCGTCAGCGGCCTAGGTGGCCGAGTAACCATTGAGTAGGATGGAACCTCCAGAGGAGTCGGAGGTTCGAGAGGAGTGAGGCCTGGCATAGCGGCAAGCTCCTCTTTAAGATTTCCCGCAAGGCAGTTGCACAAGATTGAACATGAACATAGGCGCCAGGAGCACAAGGAAAACGGCAATCACGGAGCTCTTCACGGATGATAGCCCGTATCAGCGCCCGCAGTTGTCATCTCTGGGGTACTCAGTGCGGCGTGATGACCTCCTGATGCAGATGGATAGACTGCAGTTCATCCACCTTTGGCAGGTCGTGGTTACATCAGCGACGGTCGGTGGGTTTTGAAGAGCGAGAGCCGTGAACGCAAAATGATTGATGCCCTTCATGATGTGACGAACACGGTCTCCCTCCGACATGTCGC